>JAQMYJ010000039.1:16708347-16768212 GCA_030014305.1 Clarias laeviceps | reverse complement strand
AATATGGGGTGCTGTGTGTACATTAATGAGGAAAAAAATGAACTTAAATGATTTTAGCAAATGGCTGCAATATAACAGAGTGAAAAATTTAAGGAGGTCTGAATAGTTTCCGTACCCACTGTGTGTGAGTGTACATATACATATATATATACATATATATATATACATATACATATATATATATATATATATATATATATATATATATATATATGTGTGTGTATATATCACTGACCATTTAATAGCTTAGAATAAAAAATTTATTCATTCCTAATATACAAATTACTATTATTTCATGGCATCCCATTTATTTCAAAAGAAAAAGTTATAACTCTGATTAGTAATCTCTTTATTCAAACTTTAACGTTCTGCTCTGCTTGAAGCACTGACCTGTCTGGACTGAGTGAAGAGCAAGACTCTGTGTCCCTGTTTAAACCACAACCTGAGCAGAGACTCCACCACTATTAGCTTGCCCGAGCGCTTCCAGTAGCCAAAGTGCTCCTCCACAGTCAGTTCCTCTGCAGGTACACCTCTCAGCATGCGGGGCCCACCGGTGAACAGGTCTGGGTGGTTACAGATCTTCCTCAAGGCTATCAAGCCAGAGAAAATCTGAATAATGAAGAATAATAGGATTAGGGGTCATGTTCATAGAAATAACAAATGGGAAAAACAGATTCCTTACATCAAACACTACTCATGGAGGCTTTAATAAATTCAATTGAGTTAATAAGGGTCACTGAGCAGGGTAAAGTCTCTTACTTCAGACTGTTCAATGTTGCATTATATATGTGGGTTAATGGACTACAGTGACCACAAAAAGGGGGTTTGTAAACGGCACTGAAGTTGCACAGCTTTACTTCCTCTCACATTTAGAGCTCTTTGATGAATAACTTATTTGAAGAAAAAAATAGTGTAGATTAAAGTAACTATGTACACCAATACACTATCTTTGTGACGTTTTCAATTTATGCACTGCGGACATATAATTAATGTAACAGAAAACCTTAAATTGGTTATAAAGTAGATTTATAATAAAAGAAAAAAAAGTAGATATTTGCAAATATATGTAGGAATTCAAAACTAAAAGCTAGAGGCTAAAGAACCCTCTGCAAGCTTAAGAAAGTGAAGCCAAGGCACCGTTACTAAAGAGTAAATGGATAACAGATAAGGATTTCTTATTGCAGGAAACAAATGAGCAATGAATGAACTTTGTACCCCCATCTGTGCATCTGAGTAATATGTCTATGGATTATCTACAACAAGCTATGAATAGTTTATCAGTAGTGCATTATCTATTATTACAGTTATAAGCAGTTTTCAACAATAAAACTTCCAAAATTTGGATTTTTGCCCATTTTCAGACCATGTGACCTCGCAGCCAAAGTGGAAAGATTACCTGCATATCTCCATTCAGAATCTGATAAACTTCCTTGGAATCCAAAAAGTTCTGATAGACTTCCCGCTGTTCTTCAGTTAATCTACAGAACAGTACCTGAAAATAAAATGTATGCATAATATGAAATTGCAATAATTAGTGGTGACAAACTGGTGTCATGTGTAAATGTGTGAGACACTACAGTTGTCTGAATGCAGACCTGCTCATTTTTGTCTGGCAGTGAGAGATTGGCCTTTACATCTGCCTTCATCCTCCTTAGCAGGTACGGATTGATGGTGTCACGTAAGACACAGGCACACTTGTAGGCTGTCTGCACCTGAAGTGACAAACAGAGAAAAAATGTCAACACCTTCCTGAAATGCTTGAAGCTGTTCCCATTCAGGGAACTACAATCATCATACCTTAAGGCAGGACTGACAGAAGTCGAACTACAAGTTCGCAGAAAAGATTCAGTTTAAATAACGGCAAACAAGTATACACTTTATGAAGTGCTAGCAGAGCAGTGTGTCCTGAGGCATGTCAGCAGCAGCAGCAGCAGCCCCCCCTCCTCGCTTCCTTTCAGCAGATTGACACATTAAAGATTCATAAGAGTGCTGCTGGACTCCAGAGGGGGCCCGAACGCTTTTATCAATAATGTTCTCCTGATCCAGTGTTAGGCCAAATGCCATTTAGCAGTAATTTAAAGGGATCCGCAGATCAAAAGGAAGCCAGCAGTCGGCCCACAACACTGCAGGGCACACAATAAGCCTGGATTAGAGCCCACTCGAGAAAACAAAAGAGAGTACCACGAAGAGGGAAGAAGAAAGGACGGAGGGGAGGACAGTGCGATTAGACGAATGAGAGCATGGGTAGGGTGGGAGAGCATATGCTACAGTAATGGAGCTTATGGAAAATGCTCCAGGCATCGTGTATACCTCTCATCACTGATTAACTGAGTAGCAATATCAGTTTTGACACATGGCTACAGAGCTTGGACGAAATTACAATTATTTACTTTTTACAATTTACTTTATTTTTTAATTGTTCCTTTTTAAAACTTTTATTGGGTATATAAAAATTATTCTTTAACGGCAAAAATAAGTAGCAAGCTTGGAGTATGCAATCATGCAAAAGTTTTAATGTAAATATGAAAAAGTGTATGATAACATGATAATCTCAATTTTAGGAGTTAAACCTTAAGAAACGTTTCATAAATTAATTCATTTTCTATACTGCTTGTCCCGTACAGGGTATGGATAGGCCTGGAGCCGATCACGGGAGGTACGCCATGAACAGGGTGTGGGCACACATGCACACACTCATTCACACACTACATGCAATTTGGGAAAACCAATTAGGCTAATCTACATGCACACCACACAAAAAGACTTGGGGGGAATGTTGGAGGCCACAGTACTGACCACTATGCCACCGTGCCACAAAATTTTTTTTTTAATGTATAGTTTAGAATTAATATACAGTGGAACCTCAGATTGCGAGTAACGCGGTTTGTGACTGTTCCGCAAGACGAACAAAGATTTTTAATACATTTTGACTTGGAAAACGAATAAGTCTTGGTTTACGAGTACCGAGTATCATGTATCACGCATGCGCTTCTTGTTTTGTGTACTGTTTACTACAACACTGTGACCATGGTGTGTGTGCAAAACATCTTTTATTTTGTGTTTGTATGCGTGTGTGTGTACTGTTTATTATAACACACGTGTGTGCGCACATGTAAAGCAAAAGAAAATCTTGTTAGAGAGGTTAAAGATCCATCTTCTCTCTCCCTCTCTGTATCAGCCTGCACTTTGTCATTGGACACCGTGCCCTTTCACACACCCACACACACCTCTCCTCCCCTCGCTTTCTCACACGCGCGTGCACACTCACTCTTTCACTCTGCTCTACACAGAAACACTGCTCTGTTACAATTCTTTTCAAAGGTAAAGTGCAGGTTAATTGGTTTTATTTTTACTTTACAGCAGTGATTCTGCATAACGTATTTATTTTACTTATCACACAATTTAAATCTAATTTAAATCATTTTCTTTAGCTATTTAAAAATTTGAACCCTTGACCAGGAGAATTACTTTTTACACTATCAAATAAAATAAAAATCTTTAAAAAAAATTTTTAATTCATTAATAATAATAATAATAATAATAATAATAAGTAGGTATGAAAAAAATATTTTGTTATATTGAGTTGATATCATAATCAATATATGAATAATCAATATATGAATTTTTATGACAATAAGAGTCATAATAAATATATGAATTATTTTTTATAACAGTAAGAGTCAATCAATATATGAATTTTTATGACAATAAGAGTCATAATCAATATATTAATAAATTTTTGAATTTTACAGAAAAACACAATACTATGTGTATTGTATATTCTGTCCCAGTTCTCGACTTTCGTGATAAAAATTTACATTGTACATTAGGTCTGTTCTAATTAACTTAGGATCATGATTTTCAGTACAGTAAGATGATGAAATAGTGAAGGCCATAAGATGCTCTTTATTGGAGATAAGCCCTGGAATAGACTGATTATCTAAATAACATTAAAAGGTATTCATGTTAGTGAAATATGTTTATAAGTTTATAAGGCTTATTTATATGGATAGACTCAACTTTAGATCGTGTGAGCTAATGTGTGAACGTATGCTTCAGCTCAGTCTCACCTGCACCGGAGAGGCATTAGCATATCCTCCCATAGTGATGGGCACTGAGAACTGCTCCATGAAGACAGGAAGCGTTCCCAGTTTCCCTGGGAAGACAAAGTCAAAAAGGGACCAAAGTTCCTTCAGGTTATTCTGCATGGGTGAACCAGAGAGGATGCACCGATGAGGCGTCCGGAACTGAGGAAGAGAAAAGAGACTGGTTACAAAAGCTTAATATGTGGACTGAGAATGTTTTTGGAGCTCATTGATATGAGTATGGAGTTATTAATCAAAACATTATTTGACAATTAAAACTCTGCGTGATACATTAGTCCTAGAAGCGCCATTAGCTTCAGTTTATTCAATACTAAATCGAAACAAGGTGGACTTTCCAATGGACTTTTTAATATAGTAATCCATAATGCTACAGCTCACATAAATTAATTAAGAAGTGGATGGCAGTAAAATAAGATATCTATGCAAGGTAAGCTGATATTCCAGACTACAACTAAGACTCTAGAGTGAATGCATTAATTGGAGCTAAATACAGCCAACTCCAGCATTATTGGCACCCTTCATAAAAATGAGCAAAAACAATAATACTATACAAATCATATACTTTTGTATTTTGTTGATTTGTATAGTATATGATGACTTGAATTTTTGCTTAAAAGTTAGGATTTATTTTTTTTTTTTTTTAAAGTTTGGAAAAGTTGCTGTCTAATTAGTCAATTAAAAAATAATGTAATGTCATTTTCAGATCTTTTTGACAATAAACGCATGAGTTTCATCTTTTATTATTTCATACTTCTATTATTTTAATAAGAATTTTAACTTACTTTCATGGTGGGTGCCAACTACCAATAGGTCTGGAATTGACTATTTTGCAAATAAAATAAATAAAGAAAAATAAATATATAATTACACACACCCCATCTATATATCCATGTATATATTACATAGCTCTGACACCAGATTTGAACACTATAACTATGACTTTATACTTCATACCAAGTAAAATAAAGGGACAATTACCTGCTTGCATGCAACAGTGACACCTGCATTTGGGTTCCTGATTTTGTGGCCCTCATCCAGGATTATGTAATGCCAGTCGTATTTCTGAATGCAATCCTGCATAATGCGTACATATGAGTAAGACGTAATGAGGATCCCGTGGCTAGCAGCTATCTCAGGGATGAGCTTCTCCTGAAAAACATGCCAACACATCTAGGATCATGACTCTGCTTAAAAACCTGTTTTCACTAACAGTGAAATTCAGACATTATTGCAGGTCACTTGCACCACGCTCCAGTCTTTATAAAGTGCCGGAGTCCATGTCCACCTCCACGCTTCACACCGAAAGCCTCATGTGGATTCCAATTAAAAGCGCAGCAGCCGTGTAACCCCTTGTTTTTCCCCTTTTTCACTTTGCAGCCAATTAATAAGGTACATCTGTTCCGAGGCAGTGTTAGCCTGAGCATGAAAACTCTGTCATTAGGCACAAATGCACCGCAACTAAAACCCCTCCTCCCCACCCCACCTCCAAACTCCTGAGACCAATCCTCCTCCTAGAGGGCAAAGCGTGGATTGCCAGGCAACAGCCCCCATTAATCACTGTGTCAGGCAGGCAGAAGGGGCGAGTAGAGAAGAGCATTCAGAGTAAACACTTCACAGCAGCCCTATAGCAGCTCCAGCTACCTTAGCTTTAATTAATTTAACATTTCCTTGGAGCCAGATCTACTCCACACTAGGATATCTGTTTACGGGAGGAAAAATACCATGCTGGCATAAATACAGTAAATCAAAGCTGCACTGCTTCATCTCAGTCTTGTTGTCGTGTTAGGACTCGGTGTGGGAAAAAACCTGAATGAACATTTCAGGGGAGCTTTTTCATATGTGCTACAAAATATAAGTGCCTCACAGAGAGTTGATATTGTGTTGCTGTTAAAAAACAAACAAACAAACAAAAAACACTTTCCAAAGTGTTCCACTATTTGTCAGGGGTTCTATATAAAGGACTTAAAATTGAGGCAGAATATGGGCTTTATCATCACAACAATGCCACAGCCATCCATGGCCAGAAGCCAAGACAGCAAAATTGGCAGTGCTCTATGGGTAGGATGGATGACATTACACTCTCCCCTGTCAATCAAAACACTGGCTAATTCTATGTGTCTGGAAGCTCCATGTATGTGTGTACAAGAGTGCAGTTAGTGTAGTCCTATAAGAGTGTTCAGCTGCATCATGGCATTTCTAAAAGACGTAGTGGCTGGAGTAACCATGTGCTAGTATTGACCCTACTGGTTTGGTAGCCGTCATGTGATGGGGAGTGCAAGCTAATGGTTGAGAATTGGCAAAAGACTGACTTATAAGAAAATTGGATAAAAATACCAAAAAAAAAAAAAAATTTAAAAATTTCAATCTTGATTATTTGCATATTATTATAAGAGGATAAAATAAACTGCAAAAACCAAAACTGCAAAACTGGTATGTAACGGACATGTAAAAGTCTATTTATGAGGCAGCTGTTGCATCAAGCAACCTGATTGCCAACTCTCAGACAGGTGGAATCCATCAAAGATTTCCACCAAGATTGACAACTGGCTCAGGCCTACACATGGACCTCATAGCTAGATGTCTGAATAATAATTTATTCTGCACCTTCTTATGATTGAAAGAACCAGTTTCATGGAGAACTGCTACACGGAATGGAGGCCACCAGATATGGAACTCCTTCACCCACTGATGCATAACCGTGGCTGGGCATACGATGACTGTGGGCCCCAATCCAGCATACCTGCGCAGATGAAGACAGAGCATTTAGAAAAAAAATATATACAAGAGAGATATAATTGATGTGGTTATGGAGATTGCCATCTTTAAAAAAAAAAAATGCCCCAAATGTCCTGAAAGGTACGTAGAACAATTAGGAGCAGGAAAAATAAAATCCATCAAGTAACTTAAAGTGAATCAGAGGACTGGTCAAATTAAACACACCTTTGCAGTTAACTGGCAGCATGAGGTAAATGAAGGTTCTAAATCCAGGTGAAATTCTTATTAAAAGGCAAAACAACAAAGAAAAACACTGAGAGAACTACATTTCCCAGCAAGGTTATGAAAACGGGTGAGAAAAAGTTATTCTGCAGCTCATTTAAACTAAATGAGGAGGTCATGAACTCTGAGCTGAAGCCAGGCCAACATAATGTTCCCTTTGTGCGTTCGCCAATGGAGATGAATCGACAAAATGCACTAAATGGCTCTAGGAGCCTTATAGCATATGATATGATATTCCGGATCACGGCAGCCGTTGATATTGAGCCGTAATTGAGTTTGCAAAACAATCAATTTGCGGATGGACGACGCCAGACATAGTAGTATTGACCAGGAAGAAGGCCCCCACCCTACACAAACACGGCGCTGAAAAACAAAAAGGCACTGCTTTAAACGTATTTAATTATGTGTTTCATGTTTAATTTCCCTCCCTGCCCCTCCCCTACACTTACTCTCATTTCACGTCCTTGTTCTTCCTTTGATGTCGCCACTAAGAGAATTAGAGGGATATCATAATTGAAACGTCTTTAATAATTCACACCAAACCTCTCTCCACCAGCAATCCAGCTGCTGAAATATTCATTGCAATCAAGACTTCCCAGTCTGGAGGGATGAAGTGAGAGTGGGCGTGGCATAAGATACTGTGTGTTTGTACAAGCTTTTAAATGAAAGCCTGGGAGAATAAACATTTGAGAGTTAGGATTATAGAGTTACAAATAATTAAATTATTTCTGTAGGTTCCAAGTGTGACTATTCTGGCTGGTGCATGTGTACGCACGGTTGCATTTATGGGGTTTGGACATGTGGGGTCTCTTGCCTGTAATTGGAGCCGCGTGTCTTCAACTTGCTGTAGCTCAGGCCTGCCAGGAAAGCTATTACTTGGATGGTCTTGCCAAGGCCCATCTCATCTCCCAGAATGCCTCCTGCCTGCTGGCAATGCAGTTCCCACATCCACCTGACACCTGTCTGCTGATACCTGGACAACAAAAGCAGGCATGTAGGACAAAACGCCAGGCCAGCAGAACACCGCACCTGATCAATTAATCATAGGGCCATTATCTCTATTGATTCTAAATAAATGGCCTGTAAGTGTTGCCCAATTGATTTGTTGTAAAATACAATACAATAACAGAAGCTTCCTGTAGCAAGCCTAATCTCTAAACATACACAACCATAAATCTATCTACTAGAGATCCTGCTTTCCATGAACTAGTTTTTTACAGGGCCTCCATATAATTATTTCAAATAAATAAGTAATTTTAATAATAAAAAAAAAAAATCAATCATGGCTATCAAAAGCTGATGGTCTTACTACTGCCAAAAGCAAATACAAGTCAGGATATAAATACTAAAATAAATCATTAGTGAATGCATTTCCTCACTTGAAGAGTTTTTTCCAGAGAAATCCCGGCACTTTAAAACCTTCGTCAAACTCAGCATCGCTCTCTTCAGACTCGTCCTCTCCTGCTTGCCTCTTCCGCTCTTTCTCTTGGAGTCTCTGCCTCTTCCAATTCCTGCAGGAGGACAGTCGGTGCATTAGCAAAAATAGCTCTCATGCTGATTTGACATAATGTCCAATCTAGGTTTTGATTAGTCAAATGAGTCTGACGCGAATGAAACAATTTGACTGCTCGCATTCTTAATTTGACTCAGCGAGCAGTGTTTATTTAGGCACCTCTGGGAAACTTAGTTTAACATGGTGAAGTACTGTATGGGCAGGTAGTTTTAATTTCCTAGTCTGAGAGTGAGTGAGAGAGAGAGAGAGAGAGAGAGAGAGAGAGAGAGAGAGAGAGGGAGGCCACAGCGCTGCCTTAGTTAGCTCCCTCGCCATCATTCTTGCTGGGCAGCTTTAATTGAACCACTTCTGGCTGCAGGGATACGGCAGTTAGTGGCAGTGTCATCATCGAAGCAAATTAAGATTGATACAGACAATTAGGAGTTTGAGCTCCCCAAGAAAGGTGTGCAGAAAGGAGTGAAAGGAGTAAAAAAAAATCCATCTTCATTTGGACCTGGCCCTGTCACTCCACAATGAAACTGTTCCCTTTATCTGGGGCTTCCGAGACTGCACTTGTAATTAAGTCAAGACTAAGCATTGGTTCAGTTAATTACGCTTTTTCCCCCCTCCTGTTCCGTCCTTCATTCCACACTGCAGCGCCAACAAACTGCCAATGCGTATCTGCATTCAATTCCAAATCGCAGTGCAAAAAAAAGTACAGGAAACAGTCACTGTGCCAACTCAATTTCTCACTATAAATATAAATTGTAAATCTTGTTACGTTTGGTACTGTCGATTTTCACATTAGCATATATTTTCACATTGTGCAATAATGCAAAATGCATATTATAATGACGAGACTATGAATGGAATTTTAGTTGAAGAACAGCTGCCAGATTATCAATTCCAGCACTCATAATAAGCAAATGGTGGTCACATGAATCATTAAGTAAATACTTTTGTTTGTGACAAACAATGAACTTTTTACAATATTAACCCAGGCTGGGCCATTCGGGCTTACCTAATTCTCTTCCTGTAGAATTCAATATCGCCATCGTCCTTGTACTTCTTCACCTTGCCTTTTCTCTCAGCGTCTTCATCGTCAGAACTGCTCGGAAGATATTCGTCGCTCTCATCCACCTTTTTTGATTTCTTGGTTTTAGGCTCCTTCTTCTTATAAGGCTTAAGTTCATACTCTTCCTTTTCATCCTGCCAGAACTCATCATCGCGCTCTGGTTCGTCAGGATCCATAAGCTCATCGCTAGGGACATACTCAGAGCCCTCGCTGTCTGTGCCCTTCCGTTTGGTCTGGGGAAATTCTTTCTCCGTTTTGGGCCTTGCTTTGGGGTGAGCCTTTAGGGCAGTTCTTTGGAGTTTCCGCATTCGTTTCTCCAGTTTCTTTTCTTGCTTGGAGGACACCTTGTTTTTTGCCGTGTCGGTGGAGGAACACCTGGAAATCTTCCACTTCTTCTTTGGGGTTGGTTTCTTTCTTCTGTCTGCCATCATGGCCTGGTCCGCGAGGTACTTATCGAAGCCTGAGTTTTCGCTGAGCATCAACTTGCGTGGTTCCTTCTTCTCTTGCTTCTGAGGAATGCGTGTGCCGAAAGGTGTCATTTGACCCGTGCGGATGAGCTCTTCCCACTCTGTCTCCTGAGAAGGCATAAGCATGCTACCCTGAGTGGATGGGCCTGCCTCTGACACACACAAGAAGAGGAGTTAAAAGTTTGTTTCATCATCTTTGTCCATCTTTATTGTTCTTAGTGAAGCGAAGGTTATTAGAAGGCGAAAATTTTGAAAGAAACTTTAGGGGTCATCGGTACTGCAATATTGCTCTATATCAGCTATATTAACGTGACCTTTCTATAAGTGTTCTAAATAAATGTCAATACAGTAGGAGTTAAGTGAAAATAGGAATGATAAAATCCTGGGGGAAAAAATAAAAAGCAAAAACTTCTCTATGCCTTGAAACTTGGCTCAAAATCAATGCCTCTGCAAAACTAAACTCTTATTAGGCGAATGGCAGTATGTATGAGGTTTATGAGAACACCATTTAAAAGCATTTAGACAATTATATAAGACTAAAACATGCTTTAATCTTAGTTAGAAGCTAAGATTACCATATTTTATATGGTAAATAAACTTGTGGGAAATCTGATCCATTTTTAGAAGGCACAAGTTGATAAGCTACAGCATTTATGAGAACACATTTAACCATGGGCACCAAGGTGTGCTTAAAGAAATAAACATATCAGAATCAGGAATCAGTTCATTATTACACAAAAGAGACGATTAATGCTTTGTAACCAGGATTTTTCTGCAATGTGTAAGAGGGTGAGAAAAAAATATGTGCTACTGTATCATAATGCACAAAACATCACAGACAAATGATTTATTTTTTTTTTACTGGTTTTGCCATGGGTGGAAGAAGCCTCATTGGATGAAATTGTTTATTCAGTGACTGGTCATTACTGGTAATGTAAGCGCTCCTCAAAGTGTGCAGAATGACACCAGCAATAGTGTGGAGAGATGTGAGTGAATAAAGGATAACTTATGATCTCCACCATTTTATATCTGCACTGTGTATGGTTATATTTACGGTCTGCATTGCATCCTATTCATTTATTTATTTATTTAACTTTTTAAATGCAATGAACAGCCAGATGTGGCAAGTTGTTTCAATCAGTCTGAACTTGTTAATTGTGAGTAACAAAAAGGACACTGTCATCTTTATGAACTCTTGCGCTCTCACTGGCAGTGCACGTTTCTGAGTGTGGAACTTCAGTGTGTGCATGAAATCTATGTCTCACTGCTGCCACCTTTCGCTAGTGCTCAGAGTGTGACAGTTTAACTCTGAAGCACTCTTACACTCCTGCTCAGTTATGAATAATTTTAACCTTAAAAGGATCTTGCGCTTTGCTCCCATTCTTTATTTGTGTGTCGCTATTTTATACATGGCACTGATTGAAAGCATGATGCTCAACATTTATGCATCAGGGCCTGGTGGCAAGAGAAATAAAGCAAATGCATGACACAAAAATAAATAAATAAATAAGATATAATGTACCTTAACACGTTCCTGATTAACAGTACTGGGCAAACTCCTACTGTATGAATGTGGCTGTATTTAATTCTCACCTGCTTCATCCTCAGTCAATAACTCTGCCTCGAGCTTCTGAATATCCTCTCCACTCAGAATGGCCTGTAACCGCCTCTGCTTGGCTCTGATCTTTTTTAACTGCTTCTCCTATAAATGATAAAATGATTCCACAACTTCCCAACATGCTGATACAGAGATCTAACTATGCTTTATCATCACTGGAGCTAAAACGTCAAAGTTTGATAGATTACACGTGGTCACATCATTTGTGGAAAGTGATAAAAACTTAATTACCTTGTTCTCCTTTTGCCTTTTGACAGAGTCGATTTTCCGGCTGATGTCCTTGCTGGAGGCAGCATGAGGAGTAAGCTGCTCTAATATCTTGTTGATGTGTTTTAAAGCGCTTGTGCATGACCTAACAAGATGCAATACAACATACAAATATTTGGTGTGGAGTAGAATAAAGACTGGGTATTACTTTATTAAAAGACCAAAAAAAAAAGTTCGAACCCATCCGCTTACTAAACATATACCATGGTACAAAATATCACCACGGCCCTAATGCTATAGGTTTGCACAGGAAGTATGGCAATTATGCAAATTAAAACAAAAACAAGGGATAAAATAAGGGTGCACTAATACTAGTTACATAACCAGTGTTACGATAAAATATTAGCGCTACAAATATCCATTAAAAAAAAATATATCACTACTCTTGGTTCACTTCAGCTGATTTAAGTGGACTTTCCCACATCAGTGGGTTCTGACATCTAGGTTCATTTCTTTAACATTTGTGAATTCTCTAGATGTCCGTATAACATTTTTCATCCTAATATTTTCCTCTTCATTGCTCACATAATGTTACAGCTGAGCAAAGTTAAAATATTTACATCATGGCAGTGTGAGATGTGTGTGTAGGCTCTA
Organism: Clarias laeviceps; assembly: GCA_030014305.1. Classification (NCBI taxonomy): domain Eukaryota; kingdom Metazoa; phylum Chordata; class Actinopteri; order Siluriformes; family Clariidae; genus Clarias; species Clarias laeviceps. The sequence goes on along the minus strand of JAQMYJ010000039.1, from coordinate 16,755,596 downwards.
ATTGACATTTGAAGTGACCATTACATAAGGTATAAAAGGGTCTAAATAGTTTTTACAAAGCACATTTTTGCACAACATATGCAAAACAACCTGATGGTGATGTGTTTTTTTTTCTGTTTTATGCTTTCTGTCATTTTGTATACCGTATTGTGCAAAAGTCATGAGCCACCACTAATTTCTTATTATTTTGCTTCCAAAGCCCCAGACCTGTATAATTATATTGTATTTTGAATTTAGAATTTTTTTTTGCAGTCATTTTAAGTCAAGTTCCTGTACCCGACCAGTTTCAGAGGAATGTTTTTGTTTGTTAAGCCACACAGGGACCTATTAATCAATCATTAAAAAAAAAATCTATCTTAAGGCTTGAACCAGTGAGAAACAGGTGCAGATGATGGTAGATGATCAGGCCAGTCATTAGTATACTGGATATGCAGAATACATATAGAGTGTTTGGAACAGATGAGAGGGGAAATGAGGTTGCTGCCGAGATTATTACATAAGCACTTTGAGCAGTTTGCAGCCTGTCACAGTAGAACATTTGTTTATATTTGGTGGCGCAAGACTTTTCCCCCCAGTACAGTACTTTAGATCACACATAAAACCAGATCCTATACTCATTTCAGTGCTACAGCTTAGAGTACTCTTTCACTGGGATCCAGACCTTATACAGGGATGTCGCAGCAGTCCATTGCAGGGCACTATTTACCCATTTTCTCCAGCTCATTCATGAGTACAGAACATTGAGCGTAGACAATCGACTCCTTTCAGGGGCGTGAGGAAACCTAAGAGCTCAGGATCAAACCTGGGACCTGGAAATCCAGGACAGTGTAAATAACCAGTAACTCATTGCTGGCTTTTCAACATCGTCCATACCTGACATCATCCAGGACAGATTCATATTCTTTCGCCGCATCTGCCCTCGCCGTGGCCTGATTGGCCTCCTGGAAGGCTCGGTCCACCTGCTGCAGGACTCCTTGCTCCAAAACATCCTGATCATACACGTCCACTCCCAAACCCTGGAGCTCGGCTGCTTGATCATTCTGAGACACCGCCTGGATCTCCTGACGGTTGATATGGAGCAGGAGCTGTGCTTTTTTGGAGTTTTCAGGCGCAGCATTACCAGGGCAGGTTGCAGGAGCTGGTGCTTCCTGGATCTCTGGAATGCAGACGGCATTCGATGCCCAGCTGGACCCATTGTCCGTTTCCTCACTTGCCGGACTGGACAATGCAGGACAATCTGGGTCTTCATTATTGTCTATAGGCATATTAATGCAGCTGGAACCTGGAATGGGAACACCAGAATGTAAAGAGATACATCATGAAGGCTGTTTAAATGTCAGACACAGAAACAGGTGTCCAAGCTTTTTCTAGCACAAGTGCACAACCGCACAACCCCCCCCCCCCCCCTCATTACATACATACATACATACATACATACGTTCACACACACAGCAGGTGAGGAGCTCATGTAAAAGGCAAACTACATAAAATGTCAAAGCTGTAACTGTTTGCTAATCACAACTTCACAAAACCTGTGTCAAAGCTAACTTTTGAAATGCAAGATGACATTTCAAGCTCTTCCCAGTGTCCTATTGTCTGGTAGCCAGCAGCATGCTAACTTCTAGCTAGCCAAGAACTAGCTGATATTACAGCACATTTATAAATCTATATAATCCTATATAATGTCGCCAGTCAAAAAAGAATATCCAGACAAGAACAAACCTTCTGAGCGATCTGGTTCTGTTCAAACATTTATTCGTTTAAAGTCGCTTTCTTCACAAAGTGTACTACTCACAGCACGTAGCCAGGCTACACAACTCACCACGTAAGGGTTTGTGAAGGGAGAAACAACAGCCCTACATCTGTATCGCGAGATGAATTTTCAAAATAAAAGTAAAAGCAAAACCTGTTAGTGTAAATTTTTATACAGTAGTTGTTGATTTTGATTAAAATTTAAGAAATTCCGGTCAATAACATTTTCTTCGAGCCGAGGTTTGTGCTAGAATTCAGACCTCTATATATGCCGTCATTGTAAGTCTATAAAAAAATAAGCTATTTAAAATGTCCATATCATTTCAATAACATTTATTGTCAATTGTAGACCATTTGAACTTTGATGGCTGGGTATGTTTCCTTTTATTTGTATGTATTAATTAATATGTAATCAATCGTTAGTGAATCTTCATTTGCACGCTGCTGTGCTGTAAATAAATATGAAAGAATTCTGGTTGCTCTGTCATACTGGACTCTCAGTTTGGGTATTTCACACGCCCTCACCTCGGACTGCTGCAGAAATGTTTGCTCTAATAACCCGTATTTTATCTTCACATTACTGATTATTATTAGCACCATATAGCTTCGGAACATGTGAGACAAACTGGTTTTAAAATTCCCGCATGAAGAGTAAACATACATTGATCTGTCCATCTTTAAAGGTTCAGTTTTCATAGTGTACAAGAAACACAAAATTATACAAAGAAAAGAGCAGCACTGTATTTTTGTGCAATTTATATAGAGAAATTCTGTATATATTAAGGGAGTTGCGGATATATATATATATATATATATATATATAAAATCTACGTGGATAATAGGGGGAAACAGAGAACAGAGTAATGCAGTTGTGAGATGTATTACAGGTAAAAGGTATAAGTGTTTGAGTAGTTTAACAATGTAGTGTAGAGTTTAGCTGTTGTGTGATGGTTGTGAGAAAGAAGCTGGACCTACACCAGCGAATGTTCATGTACCTTCTCTTGGATGGAAGTCAGTCAAAAAGTATGTTACTTGGGTGGGAGAAGCCTCTGACGATGTTGTGTGCCTTGCGAAGACATCTACTGTGGTGAAGATGTTCAATAGCTGGTAGTTGGGTGCCAATGATGTGCTGGACAATTTTCATCACCCTTTGTAGGGCTTTCCTTTCTGACACCATGGAGCTGCCATAGCAGATGGTGATGGAGATGGTTAGGATACTTTCAATGTTGTAACATTAAAAACTTTCTAGAATCAGGGAAGATGGATGACACATATAGCTACCTTAAAGAAAAAAAAACACACTAGATTACTGGTATATTAATTATTCCCATTTATTTGGAAGCCAACAGGGTCCAGATAGAACGATCACTCTGTCCAGGACCGGACTGCGGTCAGCCATTTAATGATGCCCGGTGTAGTCTATTCTTAAAAACATACACAAACGCCAAATTGAGGAATTGACATTGCATATGTGTGTATGTATATTATTAAAAATAACCTTTTGTGCACAAATGTGGATAAGCACCCTCTGGAAGTGTCATCGGATATAAAGCGGCTTTATAAAAATGTTGAATTTCTAAAGTAGGGAGTTTAATTAGACATCTCCTCTGTCAATTGTCCAAATGACCTCCATCCATCCTCTATACCATTTATTCTGTATAAGGCAACGGTGGCCTGGAGTGTACACCAGGGAACTTAGGGCACAAAGCATGGTACACCCTGGATGGGCTGCAAATACTCTCTTCAAATCTCACTTAAATGTAACCTGTTTTCTAAACTATCACCCTGGATGGGCTGCAAATACTCTCTTCAAATCTAGTTTTCTAAACTATCACCTCTAGATGGCAGCAGTGAGCTGCTGTGGTGTCTCCCTGCTACTTCTTGGTCAACCAGTGAGATAACAGTTCTGAGTTCCCAACTGTAACTCAGGATGTTGTTGTTGGTCTTTCGGCTGCTCCCGGCAAGTGTAGTGCGGAATATCCAGTCCGCACTACAGCTTGGCACAAGTTTTACGCCGGATGCCCTTCCTGACGCAACCCTCCCATTTTATCCGGGCTTGGGACCGGCACTGCATCCAGTGGCTGGGGTTAGGGCACTGGCTGGGAATCAAACCCGGGCCTTCCGCATGGCAGGCGAAGCACCTACCACTGAGCCACCAGTGCCGTTCACTGTCACTCAGGATCATTCTGCAAAACCCCTACTTTAGGTAAAAGCCCTCCAGAGATCTTTTTTTTTTCAACTGCACGTTCACACATTTAAATGGATTGTTAGATGTTGGTAAACTACCCGAAACTTATTCTTATAGGAAAACACTCACAGTTTTAGAGTTTAACAAAGCACTATTATTATTAGTAGTAGTAGTATTATTACTACACATACATTCTGTATTCCTCTTATCCTGTACAGGACCGTGGGAGGCCTGAAACCCAGGGGAGTCACGTACCCTGCACATTCTGCCAATCCATTGCAGGGCACTCACACACACACACGCACACAATGTGCAATTTGGGAATGTCAATTAGCCTTATCAAACTCCACACACACAGCCCTGAGGTGGGAATCAAACCCTCAACCCTGGAGGTGTGAAGCTATTTATTTATTTATTTATTTATCTATCTATTAAAACAGGACAAATAGCAAATATAGCTCTGGTGATAATACACTGCAGGTATCAGAATTGTTTGTAGAACTTGCCTAATGGAGTCAATTGCAAACATGTAATACCAATATACAACATGAAATGTTAAAAATCTGCATTCCTCATGATTTAACTTCTTTATTTTTTTTTTTTAGAAATTTGTAAAAAGGAATTAACACACAGCTCAGGACGTATTGAGTGATATTTCCATCCTTTAGCTGAACTCATATTGACCTCGTGGATGTTTTTGTTATACTGGCTCTTTCACTGGTTTCCAATTTGTCAGTTTTATATAATCAATTTAATTGTGCATTGAATAAGCATGGCAGTAATGAGATATGTTACTTTTTCTTGATATAGAGTAAGTTGTACAATTCTGAAAAAAAGCATATTTCATGGTAAATATAGAAATTCTATAATTTTAGAAAAAAAAATCAGAGATGTAATGCACATCCTGATCGACTTTGCAAAGACATTTCCAGTACTGTATTTCCACCTCATGTCCATGTTCCTGGTTAGGTCCCTAGATACAGAGACCTTGACATAACCTTAAAAAGGATTAAACATTTCCTGAGAGATAATGTGCTTTAGTGAGTGAGTGAGTGAGTGAGTGAGTAAATGAGTGAGTGAGTGCTTGTCTATGTAATTATTATGGATTTTTAAAAATCAGTTATTATTATCTCCAAGTCGTCTGGATGTTTCACACACACACAATTGTTTTTTTTACATTGCATTTTTGAGACCAGTGTCAGTTCAGTGGTTCATGATGATTCGCTGTGGCGACCCCTGAAAGGGAACAGTCGAAAGTCAAAGAAGAAGAAGTCAGTTCAGTGGTTCATCCACACTGTGTGCATATTTAGATTAGCTTGCCTTAGACTCTGCAGTGACGCTATTAATTAACCTGTCAGCTCTTTCCGCTCATTTGTTCTGCTCATTCTGCTCATCAGGTTTAACCCCTGAATTGAAGTCATATCGGAGTTAGGATTACTTCATTCTGGGGCCTCTCACTGGTTAATCTGGTAATTCACAGAGTGTTTATCACTCTATTAATATCTGTAACAGATCTTTATTTATAAAGAGTACTGCAGAGCCAGAGCTACAGTTAGTTGGAGGTTATTCATTTTAAATCCAGAATGGTGGCTGGCCAAAGTAAAGCACACTATAAATATAATAAGACTCAAATAAAGTCATGTTCACATCCCTCTTGTGTGTCCCAACCTGAAGCAGCTGTACGTTGCATTTGGAAAATCCCTTCTGCTGATGAGAATACTTTTTTATTTTGTTTATCAGGTGTTGAGTAATTCCCCTGGCATACAATTTTTTATCCACCCATAGATGATGCAAGTGATTGCCTGTTTTTAAATCAGCATATAAAATCAGATATTATTGCTTAAGTTCAGACTGCATCATAATTCTACACGCTGTTTGTTCTTTTTGTTCTGTTTATAACAGCAGCTTTAGATTTCATTGCCTTATCTGTTCTGTATCACTCATATTTTCTTTACAAATTGCTTTTAAGTTGGAGGGCTGATCATAATATTTATATTGTACATACAGATAACCATAAAGATACAGACGTGATGTATAAAGGAGATGAGGGAAATACAAAAGGTGTGAATTGAGTTGAGGTGCCAGTTACAGTGCAAGTCTCTGCAGGATACTTGGTAAGTGACACGGTTCAGATGAAGCCAATGTTCTCTGGTGTTGTTGGAGCAGTCAAGTGGAAAGTGTGTGCTTAAGTGAACATCAGAGCCAGCAATGAACAAGTTCAGAGGTTTTCTTGCGATTAGTGATTGTAATTATAATTTTTTTTACCAAAGCCTTGTCTATTGAATGTATTTTACCAAAGCCTTGTCTATTGAATGTAAAAAAACATCTGCATCATATTCTTTTACTAGAAGCAACCAAGTTTTATATTGTCTTGTATAGTGTTTATTTTCTTCTGGTAATGTATTCTTCTGGTAATGTATTAGGAATCTTGTTACCATTTAGTGGAAAAATAATGTTTACAGCTTTAGTATTCATAATAGAGCATTGTGTTACATTTCAGGTGAATTTTATCCTAAAAATATTTTGAGCAAGTAGACTTTTACGCTACTTTTATGGTACTTTTACACAGCTGTACCAAATGTACTACACTAATGCTCCTCTGAGACTAATATTTCCGCTCAGTAGCACTTCAGATTCTGATGCTGAGAGTTGTTTTTAGTTTGTTGGCCATATCAGTTGCAGGCAATAATATTTATAATGGACTATTTACTTACCATTTCTTTTAATAACGCGTGAACTTTGTAATCTGGATTTATAATAGCGCCCAAGAGTGCAGAATTACAGAAATAATGTTAGAGACGAGGTAAATGTCTACATGTGTAAAGCTGAAGGTGTTTTAACAAGACGCCATAAATATGTCTCGCGAACCCGTGTCATGTAAGTGGAATGCAGTGATTTCACAGTCTCTGCCTCATCCATGGCGAATGCTTTTTATTACTGAAGCATGATAACACCAGTCTTAAAGCGGCTTTATTGAGGAGCCAGTCATTAATTCAGAACTGCTTTTTACAGAATCATTAACTATTTTGAGTAAGTAATTCATAAGTATGGTTTTGTGTTGATTAAAGATTAAGGTCATCTTAAGTTTGGGAGTCATCCACAGGGGCTTCCATTTTCAGAGAGGGTCTGTTCAGGAAGCAAACACCTATCATGCCATTAACTATACAAAACCCTTGTAAGAGACCTTTTCTTTCTAAGAGGGTAATTTTAACTACATACACTTATACTAAGTAATCACTTTATTCTGGTCAGGGTCACAGTAGCTTAAGAGTTTATCCCGAGATCTCTGGTCTTTTCTCTGGGTTTTCAGGCTTGAACAACGTACTAACGTGATTTTTGCAAATGTGTTACATTATTTTTACTCTTTAACACACCTGTACACTCTAGGAATGGCATTATGGACAATATGGCCATAAGTATTTAGAGATCTGACGATCACCCTCATATGTGGGTCTTTGCTGGATGGTTCCGAAAAAGTTCTAGACACAGATTCGTCTAGAAACCCTTTGTATGCTGTAGCATGACAGTTTCTCTTTATTGAAACTAAAAGACACAAAGCTGTTTTATAATGCCAGTGCCCCTGGGCACAAAGCAAAGTCCATGGAGACATGGATTGGAGTGGAACAACCTGTGTGGCCTGGAAAAATCCCTGACCTCGACCTCATTAAACACCTTTGGGATGAACTGGAATTGAACTGATCCTATATCAGTGCCCAAACTCATTTATGCTCTTGCAGATGAATGAGCACAGCCCCCACCACCATGCTCCAAGATCAAGTGGATAGACTTATCAGAAGATTAAAGGCTGTAATTACAGCAAAGGTTAACGCCAATGGTTTGGCAATGGCCACACATGGGCGTGATGGTCGGGTGTCCGCATACTTTTGGGCATATAGTGTTTTTCTTACTTCCTTGTTCTCATACTAGTTGCTAGTAATCTCAATATGGTTGTAATTACACTTTACCTCCAGCTATATCACTATGCTTCTGCATATGGTTCAGGTGAACAGTTGCCCATGATTAATGGCTTTGGTCTTTGCAACATATCTGGCTTGGAATCTTCCTGTCCATTCCACACCCTGTGCTCTGCTAAATATACACCTGCAAGCAATTTCATAAAAGGAAGGTGCATTTGATCCTTGTCTGAGCTGGCACATCTATTGATAGTCCTAATGGAGCATTGAGGTTTTGTGGCTGTTGGTGTTCCGCACCTGTGTCGAACAACTGTCCACCCTCTCAGTAGACTCATGTCTTTCTTTTGCTGCTGTTCAGAAGGTTTGGATCCTGTATTGTACAAACAGTGTACTGTTGCTCAGCTTATTGGACTGGTGCCACCATATGTCTTCACCTTGGCAGTATTAAAAATGTAACACATGACTCCCAGAGCGCTGTAACACTTATCAAATCGCCATGTTATTGTTACCTCGCTGCTCTGCGTCCCAGCGGAACATGAAAGTTCATGAAACATGAGTGAAAGCAGCTGTAGTCTAAATAACAATTAGCCCAAATGACTAGACATCTACCCCAGGCAGTTAAGCGTTGCAACTGTAGTCATGTATGAGTGTGTGCTAAAATATGCTGCGTGTGCATTAGTGGCATGACCAGTCCCACTCACTGACATGACTACAAGAGCTAAGTTTCTTATTTGAAGGAGCTTGTTCCTGGCTGATTAATAGCTTAAGATATGAGTGAACAACCACAACACAACATGTCCTAATCTACCATCTGAACATTGGGTGATACTGAGCAGGCTGCATGCTTCAGCTCTTAGTAAAATAGAGGGCTCTTTGTTCCCATGTAAAGGCAATGATATGGGACGGCAAGTTCTTTAAAACCCAAATGAAAGAGAAATGATCATCAGCACAGTGACGTATAGCAAGATTCGTAATTTTCCTGCTGAATGCGTTTTCATTCACGGGATAAATGCGGCAAAACGAGATAAAATGTACAAACGTCTAATGAAATTATAAATAAGAAAATGGACTCATGTCCAAGTCCAAATGCTTTGAAGTGTAGCTCCAAAGGAAATTCGGAGTTCTGTGGTTCCAGATAAATTTTGGAGATATTAGCCCGTTTAAATTCCGAAACATAAGGAGCATATGGTCCTAATTCTTTCCAAGTGTTTGGAGCCTTAGAGTGAGAAGGTGGAGTCGCATCCTCAACCTCCTCATAAAACAGGTCAAAATCTTTAAGATAAATTCGTGTTTTTCAGACTTTAGAGTGACCCACTGGGCACACATTGTTCCTGCAGGAAATGTGTTCTTATTTATTGTTTCTCTCCCCTGTGAGACCTCCTCTGAATGTTTTCCTCTCCTTTTATGAGAATTTAGTCCTGACAGTATTAAGTAACCGTCACAGATCCCTGTGTACCCAAGCTGTTTTTATTGCATTTAATTTTCTGCTGTAGTGACACAATAGAGATTAATCACGAATAATCTTTTGTTTTTGCCACATACAGGAAAATGGAATTTAGGCTTATCCAGCTTTTAGCTTGAGTTATTGTTCATTTTTAGTCTTATGTGGAGACATTCTTTATAAATAAGACCACTGGAGCCCACTGGTAGCATATAATATGATAACATATTCCCACAAGGTCTATTTGTTTGCAGCAGGCCCTAAAGTTCCAAATGCAGAGATGAGCATTAGTTCAGCAAAGGAGGTGAAATCTTGCTGATGAAAACGGATTACAGTATATCCAGTTCACATTTTTGTTTGTCTTCAGTTTGTATTTTGAATTATTTTTGGCAAGAACATCTGTAGGCATGCTAGGAAATGTACCGGCTTTATTTAATAAACAATGAAGGTTGAATTTATCCAAATGTGTTTTACTTCATATAAACACCAACTATGTTTTGATTCCTAGGCAATACTTTTATTACATTTACATAAGCACATGAGTCTGTGCCATTTTTATTTAGAAACCCCAAATTTACTCTTGAAATTTGATAAGGAAGTTTAATGCCTTAATATGATAATAAGAATAAAGTGCCAATGTTATTAAATACAGTGTATAAAGCATAGGCAGTAATACATGATGAAATAGGCATATTTTTGTTTATATTTTGGTTCTCAAATGTTTATAAACTTACAGCCGAAAATCCTGGAAAGCTTAGTTAATGAAGATAATTTATTACAATTTATAGAAGTTAAGAAAGAGGGTTGTGTTTACATTTACATTTTTGGTTTCAAACTATGCATTCTTATGCCTCTGTTTTTTTGTTTTTCTTTTGCCAGCAGTAGCTGTTATTGTGGTATTTTTGTTTATAGTCATTGCTAAAGTTTGTTTGATGGTCACTGACTGTGATTGAGCTCTGATATGGTCAAAACTGGTCCAGAGAGTGTAGTTAAAGTGCAGCACTTTTTCTAAGTGTGTGTGTTACTTTTGTTGAGGCATAAACAATCTCTCCTTTACAGCTTTATGACTTAAAATTTTTAACATTTATAATTCATTCATTTTCCTTTTAATAACAAATTATTGTCCTGATCATGGCTGAGACAGAAAGGTAGTGCTCACACATACAGTCATATCTATGGGTGATTTAACGTTGTCTATCCACCTACCAACATGGTTTTGAGACGTGGAAGAAAACCCACGAGGATGCAAGAAGAACATGCACAAAAAAAAAAAAAAAAAAAAAAACACACCGGCAGCAACCTGAGCTCAGAAGCTGGGAGGTGTGACCACCATGCCGCCCACATAAGTTTTAGCTTTAGCTGAAAGCTATTCGTTATAAAATCTCATATATGTGTGATAAACTTTCCTTGAGCGGAATTACGTGCAACAGAGTATGCTAAACAGTGATTACTGTTAATACTACATGATGCCAAATGTAGGTAACTACAAAATTTACTGTTATAATTATGGGGATAATCAGCATTTAACACTAAAAATACGGGGTGAAAAATGTGTGGTTGGGTTAAATTGCATTTGCTTTATGGAAGTGTGCATTTGGTTCCTGGCCAACATCTTAGCAGTCCATTATCTCTAATGAGACAATCGTGTGTGGCATTGTCCTTTACAAGTCTGATGACTGATTCAGCAAAAGCATGATGTCTCCATAAAGATTCCACTTAGGGGCAGGAAGCAGGGTTGTGTGAGGTTCAGCAGGCAGGAAAACTGGGTTAGCTGGGGTGTAGTGCAGTCACTTTCACATCCTCTTTTACTGAACAGTGATTGTGTTGTTTGGGAAAAAAACAAACTGATGTAGAAGAAGTTTAACGAGCGGTCAGTACATTTGTCCTGGGCTTTGTTTTAATCTTCTTAACAGACAAATTGAACAGTACTGTTAAGACTTTGCAATTATCCACTTGAGAATTCATAACATCCCAAAGCTTTGCTTTTGTGTTTGTGATTTGTGCTAGATATCTGATGTTTCTTCAGTCTTCAGCCACTTGGTGCAGCATTTATTACTGCTTAGAACATCTTTATGTGTGCAGAATCTGCAGCCAATGGCAAGAAACAGAAATGCTTGATTGGGCTTCAGGTTCAGGGGGCACACCATGTCCTTGGCCTTAAGAGGTCGGTCAGGGCCAGTGAAAAGACACAGGATTTTGTTGCCTTATGCTCATGGGGTACCATTAATCTTCAAGTCTTTTTTCCGACGTCAGCTGCTGGAACCCTTCATTTGTTCCAGTCCCTGGATGAGGCTGAAGCGCTACAGAGTGGGGTGTTTTTGTTCTTTTTTTTAAACTGGTGGAGTAAATCCACATCAGGCCCCTACAGACGATTATTTCGATGTGTTCCAGAGCCAGATTGTTCACATATCCTAGGCTTCGTACCAACTGGACATGGAATAAGCCTAGACAAAAGTAGTTCATGTTTCCTGCAGGCCTATGAGTGCATGCTCTGCAACTTAAAAATGTAATTTATAGTGAAAGATTGGCACCTGCTCACAGTCTAAAATCTGTTCTGTTTCTATGAATTAAAAAAAAGAGCAACATGCCTTCCTTGACCTGTTGGAAATAGACACTGCACTTGAGGTACTGCACTTGGTATTTAGCCTACTGTAAATATAACTGATTCCTGTATTTAGTGCCTCTTCAGGAATCGGTTGCTGCTCATAATTTTAAGATCTTCTTGACATAAGTAAATATTTCTTTATCCAAGTGGTGAACTATCACTGTTTTCCACTTAATTGTAATATTTTGCTTTCATCCCATGCATGTACATAGCATATTGGCATATATCTTGCTTCAAATAATTCAAAACATGCAACTCTGATCTCAGAACACAATGAAAAAGTAAAAAACAATGGTGTTCATAGTTATAACTGATGTTAACTATAGTTATAAGTACTGTATAAATGCAGGTGTGCATTTATTATTTTGTGTGTACCTGGTCACAACATTTTCGTTGGTATTTTTCTCCAAAATGTAAACCAGTAGCCTATATTTAACTGTGCCCTTGACCAGGCAGTTGCTAAGGACGAGTGAATGAACCTGGTAAATGCATCGCACCATGAGTCACATTCATGTTAATGAATATGGTCCTTTTGTGTCCTGCAAGCTTCATGTGTGACTGCTGGTTCATACCCACAAGCTTCAAAGCAGACTTCCTGAAATTAAAAACCTGCATCCTGAGAAATCCCAGTTTGGTGAAAGAAAGAACAAAAAATGTGCCTCCTAGTCATATTTAAAGTTTTATTTAAGAGGATTAGTTATGAAGTTTAGACTTCGAGTTCATTAGCTTTTTTTATTATTATTAAATCAAGCTGATTTTTTCCCATTACATGTAAAGGGATTTGTGAAAAATGGATTTGCCTTTGTCTGTTTTGTAGGTTTCTTCAAGATGCGTAAATACACTGAAGCCACATAATGGTTTTAGTGAACACATTTAATAAATTTACGTTATAACCTGTGTAATGGCCTTAGGCACAGATAGAATGTTCTTATTTAAGCAGTTAGAAGGACAATTGAGCAATAAATATTTGGCACACTAGAAGACATAATCTATATTTCTTAATAAATTTGTAGGGTTGACAGGGTGTCATAAATCCACAAGGTTCACTGCACTGAGAGTGTAAAAATACAAGAGTGCAACTATGAATGATTATCACAAGCAAATGCTGACACTAACCCAAGCCCTGAGATCAGAATTAATACATGCTCAGGAGTTAAGCAAACAACACAGGGGTTATGTAACATTTATCATTACAGCATAACAGGAAGATAACCCTTACTGACCGTAACACTGTACATTATGGGAGTAAATTGTTTACGGCAGCACTTAAGACCAGCTCAACAAATTTGATGGCAATTTCTATGAGATAATTAAGTTTCCTGCAGACCTCCTGGTGTCGGGCAGTGTTGCTAGGTGGTTAAGTTTTGATGGAGTGCACCAGAATTTAACAAGCCATTAATTTTAAACAAGCAAAAACAAGCATATTTAAACTAAATTAAGTCTGGTGTATTGTTTGCATCCTGGAAGAGAAGGATTTGGCTTGGCATTGTGGAATGCTGTGTTCTTGGCTGTGTTTCACTGCATCTCCTGTTTTTACTGGAAAGTGACCAAAGTGTCAGCACCTGGCACTGCTGCCAATCAGGTGGAGAAGGGTCAATAGAAACTCTGTGTGTGGCTGAATTTTTAGCTGGTGCTGTTTCCTTATCTCCGTATCATATTTTAATGATTACATCAGCTTAATATCAGCCTTTAACTAGAGCTTGTCATCATGTTTATCAAATTTTTACAGGTTTCCATATTCATCAATTTATAACAGCTAACGGTTAATGAATGCATACGTATATAGCCTATAGGGGAAGGAAAAGGTGTGAAAGGGTTGAAATTATATTTTTTTTCCACTACAAGTAATCAGGGTCAGGAGGTAGCTCAGTGGTTAAGGCATTAGCCTACCATTCGGGAGGTCTCTGGTTCAAATCCCACAACCGCCAAGATGTCCCTGTTGGGCCCTCACCTACTCAGATGTATAATGTGATAAAAATGTAAGCTGCTCTCAATAAGGGTGTCTGCCAAATGCCTAAATGTATTTGTGTAATGGGTGTACATATTTTTCATTTGCAATATAGAGGAATAATGTAAATATATGAAACTCTCAGCATAAGCTTTACCAAATACACGTCGGCTAGGAATGAAAATCTCATTACCAAACGATTGACAAATGACACATTTCTACTAATGTAGGTGTCTGAGAATTCATTTCTGTGTTATCACTTACTCGTTTAGTAATCCTTACTAAACGAGTAAGTGATAACACAGAAATGAATTCTCACACACCCCTGAGACATGTGTAGTCCTAATGCGCAATTCTAACTTGCACAATATGATCATGCTGTTCCCTGCATAAAATAATCCCAGATGTGGTTATTCTTTTTCATAGTTTCCCATGTAGATGTGATGCATAATGAATACTAATATTCAAATGCAAGAGAAAATGGTTACCCAACTTTTCAATACCCTTAGTAAGATAGAGTTGATGTACTGTACAGTTGTCTATTTTGATTTTTGTTCTTGGACACATAGAATGCATTTCATTTCTCGCAACAGAGTTTTCCTTAATTTTTTTTTTTTTGTTAAATATAATAGGGTGTAATGCAGTATTGTTCAAAACGTTTAGCCAAAGTTTAGACATTGGCCAAGGTTAGATGGAAAGGTTCTAGTGTGATTTATGAAGCCTTTCAGTGAAGGTTATGAGAAACTTATTAAATACAGTATTTTTTACATAAGGGGCTCTTTACCAAGACTCAAAGAGCAAAGGATTTATACAAACCAAGGTGAATTACATACTGCATACATGAATTCACAAGTGAGCAAATAGTTAAATAATAAAGAAATAACTAGCCACTTGTGTCTAGTAATCTAGTTTAATGCAGTGTCTTAGGAGGACACAAACTCTAGCCAGCAGTGTTTATTCTTTTAATCATCATTTTTTTAAAAATCCAAAAAACATTCTGCCAGATCACCAACCAAAGATCAAAGAAATAATTTTTATAACATATTGGGAATCATAACATTATTCAACTTGGATCTGGGCCCCTTTAGTACTGGTCCAGATCTTAGTCTTTAATTTTAATCAAGGTGTATATTGTATTTTAATTCTAATGGAGCCCAAATAAGTAGGATATATTAAACACATATGTATTGTGTCTAAATCTATTCAAACTATTGAAGAGCCAAATTTAGAGTTGAAATGTAAGTGAATGCTGTCTGTATCTGGAAGCATCACATGCTCGTAATCCCACTAGCACTGTTATTTCTCTCCTGAGCCAAGAACCCGTCTTTGGAGAGGCATTCAGTGGAATGAAATGCTATAGTACTTTTTGACTCAACCTGAGGGAGGTGAGCTGGTCAAGTCAGTGAGAAATGTATGTTGGAGTCACATTTCCTTTATTAATTTTCCAAACATTGCTGATGTCTTACATATGCGATGATCAGATGTTTTGCCACAAGGGATGGAGTACCTTTTGCACAAATGTCTGTGGAGGAATTTTGAAGAATTTGTTCCACTCTTAGTAAAGTAACCTTTGTGTAAGTTAACTTGCTCTTTAGAGAATTGCTTTTACCTTTCTGAGGCATGGATGAAATATGTGAGACATATGCTTAGTTAGGTCTTCTATTGTTTTACACTATGCCAATGCTATATGACTGACTAGATAGATAATAAAATATATATATATATATTTTTTAAATTGGATATTATGTTTGTCTGAATCACATCCTTGTGATTAATCTCTTAAACTTCTAGGTGGATACTTTTCTAGTTAGTTTCACTGAAGTGAAGCCACTGAATAATTCATAGTATCTACTGGATATAATAAATAAAGGGTATAAGGGGTTAACTGATTTATTGCTCATAGCCTACGCAGTATACACAGTATAGAATGATAGTCAAAACAAATCTGCATTGGCTACTTACTTCAGTGTATCATTTTCAGTGAGCTCCGTTCACATGTTTACCACCTCATTCATGCAATTATCTAACTAGTCAATCATATAGCATTGGCACAGTGTATAGAATCACAGAGGAACAGGCCAAAATCTACAGTTGATGTGCACCGTAAGCATCTGAAATGGATGAAAAGAACAGGTCTCAGTGACTTTGACCAGGTGGTACCAGATGGGCTAGCTTGAGTATTTTAAAACTGGCTGATATTCTGGGAGCAGAGCCCACAGAACTGCCACTCACTGAATGTTGTTTGTTTTAAGTACCAATCTGTCTAACTCTGGAGTCTTTTGTCGGGGCGGGGGGGTCTATTTGATTGGATAATTGAGGGGTACATTTGTTCTTAATAAAGTGGCCAACAAGTGTGCACTTGTTTTTGAACTTTAGAGTCTGCAGCTTTAAATAATAATATCCTTAAATGTTATCATCTGGCAGGTTATTAGCCTTAGACATTATGCAAGGAGAAGAAAAAACATCGTCCTCAAGCTGAAAGCTCATAAAGGTCATGTCAAAAACCGACCATCCAAATATACCCTATTCTCAGTCAACCCCAAGGGAGTAAAATCTGCCAGAGAAAACAATACATGAGACGAAATTCCTAAATTAAATTGACTCTGTCTTGTGAGAATAAATAGCTGTTCTGGTTGCTGTTTGCCCTCTTGATTCATAAGTCATTTTGACAATACCATACACAATGATGTAAGGCCAACAGTGTTAGAGAGCATGCATGCTAAACACATTTTTGAAGGTCACTTGTATGAAAAAAAATATATATACCTGTAAAAATTTAACTTAATGTCAATCCTAACCTACATTTTCCTTCTCAATGCTGGTTTAAAACAGAAAAGCAGGCCACTGTTCTGCTCTTCATTATGTTGCTTTTAGTTTAACCTTCATCAGCTATCTAGATATCTGGCTTGGTTATTATCAATTGAGCTGGATCTGATTCAGTATTACCAGCTATATTCTATATTCAGTCTCTTTAGACACAAGTTGTCCCAATTTGTAACATAGATAAAACTGTAAAAGCTTCGCTAAGCTGTATTTAAGCCAGCTTTTATTATCCTTTACACCTCCACAAGAGCACAGAGCTCTTTCAAGAAAATCTCCCTCTTAGGAAAACAAGCCCCTGGTCAGGGCGGCTGGCTAAGTGTGTGAAATCCCTGAACGCTAGTGTTTTTAGAAACTCAGTCGCCCAGAGCCAAAGGTCAGGAGCACTCGGCAGGGCTATACATCAAACTACCCCCGCAATGTAAAGCATATAAACTTCCTTCCAATTTCTTAGGCTGTGATAAAAAGATCCATCTGACAGAAAAACAGACGGATCCCTTAATAAACACCTAATTGCTCACATGCATCAGTAATGCAAATCTAGTTTAAAGAATTTTGCCAATAAATTGGAATGCTTTAAACAATAGTTACGGTGTTTATTCAATTTGAGATTTACTTTAAATGTTTTTTTATTTTTTTTTTATTTTAGATGTTACAGATGGAATTAACAAAAAATTTTTAAGGGAGCAGAAAGGATTATGTTGTTTAGGTAGCCTACAGAAAAAATTCCCGCCAGCAGAATTTCAGACTTCTATTTAGTTGCTGTTTGTAACACAGAAAGCTGCAAAGAGGATTCTGTCAACAGGATTTTGAGCAATGAATAAAAAGATCACAATTTATATGACCACCCACCAGTAAACAGCAAGCCCATGTCCCACACTACTTAGCACTGACATAACTGGGAGACAGCTTTATTATAGTCGGGCGTTCTTTTATTTCTGTCAGATTACTTCTGTTCCTAAACCATGTCTGCTGAGTGTCAAGACCACTTGTTATAGAAGCAAAAAATTTATTTGACTCTTGTGGATCTCCAAATAATACATTTAAAAGGAGCACACAACCTGTTATTGACTTTTTTTATTGGACTCTAATTGGAATTGTACTCTAAACATTATTAAAGACTCTTCAACTGTATTTTCAACAAAAGCTTACAATCATGAGCGATTTTGTGAGATCCAGGCCTAGGATCTAGACTTTAAGTTTTAAAGGACACCATTACTTAACCTTTCCTAATGTGCTTAAATTGAGCTTTATTTCAGCATTTGTTTCCGTACACCCTGGATGGGGTGCCAATCCATTGCAGGGCATACACAGACACACACTCTCACTTACACACTATGGGCAATTTGGTAACACCAATTAACCTAATCTGCATGTGTTTGGACTGTAGGAGGAAACCAACCAAGTACGGGGAGAACATGCAAACTCCGTGCACCTGGAAATGTAAGGTGACAGTGCTAACCACTACACCACTGTTCGCACCAGAGTCGCTTTCATCCCTTTATTATAGCATAGTGATTTATAACATCCACAGCTCTTATGACTAAGATAAATATCCATTCATTCTGACCACCTGCTGTTCATGGTGAAATGATAACCTTCCTTTATAACATACAGCAACACAAACAAAACCTTTTGTCAAGTTGCTATTTCACATTATATGAATGATCTCTTAACCCTGTGGCAAACATGTGAGATTTGAGAAAAGCAAGATTTGCTTACAGATATTATACAAATTAAAAGCCAACTCCACTATTATGGCTACTAATAGCTAACGGCAGCCCCTACATTACCCTGTTGTTATTATAAACACTCTTGGATGTGCCTCATTTAGAAAGAAGCTCCAGCACAGACCATATGGCCTTTAAGTCAGATTACAGTAGGTAGCTCCATCACACTCTTTGATGTAAGAATGGGGTCTTTAACCCACCGAGCAGTGAGATGTGTTTTATGTCAGCATGTTTCTGAAGTCATGTATCATATCTCATCTCTGCAGGTCTATCTAGGCTTGATGACAAAGAACACAAACAGGAACAAAGCTCTGAATTTCTGACTAGCTTGAAACTCAAATAGCTTTAATGCGCTCCGATATCTTTCTTTTGGCAGAGCTCAGTAGGTTCTATAATATGAAACCTGCAATGATTTATCCAGGGCTCCTTTGGAACTAAGCCCAGTCATCAACCCTGGCACACAGGACAAATATTGTTGATTTACATGTGTCTATCAATGTGGACTGTTCAAACCTGGCTCCATAAAGAAACCAGAGAGCTGCCTGATGGCCTTGCCTAGGTCTTTTTCTGCTTGGAGGGTGTTTTTGGAGAGCTCTGCCACAGAGAAATGATGGGTACAGAGAGGGGTAAGTGTATCAGTGCAAGTAGCAGAATGGTTAACAAATTGCTTTTTCACAGAAACATTCATTGGATGTCACCAAAATGGCATTAGCACATGATGTTTATCAAATTTGGCACCTCTTCCTCACCCAGTTCAGCACCACCACGACCACCACCACCCACCTACCCACATTTATCTCTAATACATCACAGGTCATTTCAATTCAAACCACCATTTACAAATCCAGTATTATAATCCCATCCTATTAGTCTATGGCAATAATATTCTTCCTTTTAGTTTAAACAAGCAGTGATAAAATGGACCAGGGAATGATGATAAGAAGAAAACACTAACTAAATAAATTCTATCAAAGCATTAACTCAAAATATTAGATAATTGGTTGACAACTAAATTGACATAATAATGAAATCTTGAGGTCTGGATTAATCCCAGTATTGGTAATATTGTTTGGAGAATTGAAATGCAGTATAATGTATATTACTGTCATTAATTATGCTGATATTAACTTGGTATTATGCTAATAAATAATAGAATATTAACAGAGACTTCCTGAAATAAATAACTTATTTTATCGTAACCATCTGTACAGTTGTATTCTATGACTTGTTGCTAACTAGTGTTGGGTCCAAATGCAAGTCACCTGTCTGTTCTTGCAGGAAAGTCTTTGATAAAGTCCTTGAATGCAAGTCTTTGGACCAGTTTTCTTTTAATAGAGTGGGTGAGTCCATTGAGCATTAACTGGCTTACTGTGGAGCATGTATATTTTGCATATAGTTTTATTTTGCTGAATATGTGCTCACCTACGGTTAATGTGATTGGTCCATTGTTTTGGCCTCCCAATTTTTGCAATTACAAAGAGGGTGTGTATTAGATGACAAATTGAAATGTGTTCACTGGTAATAATAAATTAATAATAAATAATAATAATAATAAATAATAATAATGAATAATGTAAATATGTATATATTGTATTTTCAGTTGTATAAGACAATAAGTGAACTTCATCCCATTCAATCAACCATATGCCTTTGTATGGGCCCCACTGGGACTTGGGCCAGGGTCAACTGTACCCTCTGACCCCCTACCCCTGACTGCGGAGCCGATAGTACATCTGTAGTCAGCAGGCATATGGTTTAGACCATTAAGTCTGGGTGCAGTTTAACTGATGTTCCAAAAAACTCCTTTAATCCTTTCACTGAAGTTCTTGTATTGTACCACAGTAATGGCTTTCATGATCAGCTGCCTGTGAAAGAGCATTTGGTCCTGCACGTCACCATACAGTCCACATTTTTATAGCAAAAAGACTGGTCCACAGACTATAGGGAGGTCCCTGTGTATAGACATATGTGCTTACTTCAGAGCCATATGTGATATCAGGTTGAGAAAGAGCCTTAGATAGGAATCTAAGGCTTCTTGGTCTGCTAAGTAGTGAGCAGTCAATACAGGAGATTAGAAACTGCTTTTAATGGTTCTCATCTTTTCAATCCAGCTAATGTAGCCACACCTCAGTACTCATGTGGCAGTTACATAGCCATTAATCAGTTTGACAGAGGGACATATGGAAAACTGGAATAAATGAGGACACATGACAGGGGACCTGATTCCTGCCCCAGTGTTGGCTAACTTGGCAGGTTCAAAAGCAAACAGTGTGCAGTACAGTGATGGAGACCATACTGTACCAGTCATGTTACCTGAGGTTAGCCACATCACCACTATTCAGTAGGGTGAGTGCTCTGTAGAACTGAGTTAAAAACTTAGAAGGAGAGCTGATTTGGCAGAAATACTAAAAGCAAGTAATTGGAAAACTGATAAACTAACAGCACATGTCAATAAATGGCAGACAATGTGAAAAGCATTGTGCTGAAGGCCCCCAAGCCGGCTAGAGTGCTTGATGCTGAGCAACAAAGAACAGTTTTTATAGCTAAACTTTGATGCAAACACAAAAAGATGCAAACTACAAAAAAGTATAAAAATTCTTCTCACTGCAGCTAAAAAGTAGTAGGACATGCTAAGAGTCTCTAGTTTAGTCGCCAGCCATCATGCAGATAAGTCCATAAGGTGTATGTAAGTTCTGTATTTCCAGTAGGAGACAAGAAGAAGAAAGGGAAAGATGGCTGGTATTACAGTGTATTTGTCACAAATATCACATAACATGTCGTCTTTATGATTTGATTTAATGATTTGTCATGCATACTCATGCACACATGACAACTATTGCAAATGTGAAACTAAATCAGAAACCACTTTACAAAGTTTATTCCTTGAAAGAATTTCATATTGTACTTTTTTAACAGCAGTGAGATTGCACCAAAACAATATTCTGAGTTCAGGCTCATGGGTTTTTAATTATGAAGAAACTAATATACTCACAATTTCCCATGGTCACAATGAACTGCACACTTCTCACCTCTACAATAACAGATGCAGCAGAGGTGTCAGCTGCCCCTTCAACTTGGTGGAAAGTGCTATTTCTACTTTGCAAACTGGTCCATGTTGGACATAAGTTTCATTTTAAAATCCTGAAACAGATTCATTATTGAACTATTGGCATACATTTGTTATTGTGGATTAATTGTTTATTCCAGAACAGAAATAATTCTGAACAATGAAGAGGAATTTAGATGACGTTGTTAGAATTAAAAGTCACAAGCAACATCATGAATTGAATAATCTATTGCAGCACTAACCCTTGCTACTCATACAGCATTTTGCCTTTCCAAATGAACAAACAAATTTTGATTTCTTCCAGATGAAAACACAAAGCAGTCTGGGTCTTAGTCAAAATAGCTAAGAAGTGTATGTAGAAGGCCATAAAAAAGCTGACTTGATTCTGAAGAAATATGTAATCTGTAATAAATTCAACCTCCCTTGCACTCAATATGTGAAGAGGAGTAATAAGGAGGCAATGGACATTTTTCTCAAAGTCTTTTATCAATAACAGTCAGAGGCTTCATGTAAAAAATTAAACCATTTCTATGTGGGTGAGCTCACAGTATGCTAGCAGATGGACATCATCAGCTGACGTCTTACTTGGTGACATTTCTTCCTTTTGCAATCAATCATCAATAAATTCAATGCATTAAAATTAATCGAGAGTTTCAAAATTTACTTACATTTTCATATATGTAGATTTATTCAATTATCCAATCAGCAACAGTGCAAAACATAAAATCGTGCAGATACCAATAGCCAAGAGCTTTAGTTAATGTTCACTTCAAACATCAAAATGTGGGGAAAATCTGATAACAGTGCCCTGGTTGTTGTAGCCAGACAGGTGGGATTGAGTGTTTCAGAAATTACTGATACCCTGTCATTTTCACGTAAAACAGCCATGAGTTTACAGGGGGGGGGGGGAATACTGACAAGAATGCCTCGCTGATCACAGAGGTCATGCAATCTATCTTTGCAACTGTGATGAGCAGAAAAGCATCTCTGAATGCAGAACTCATTGAACCGCAAGGAGGATGGACTTCAACAGAAGAAGATCATGTTGGGCTCCATGCCTGTCAGCCAAGAACTGGAATCTGAGGCCACAAATCCCAGGAGATCAGCAGTTTATGAAATGCCTAAACCAGTGTGTCTGGTACCAATAACCATGTCATGGCAAAAGTCACTGAGATCACATTTTTCCCCCATGTAGAATGTAAACATTAACCGAAGCTGTATCATGAGTATTAACACTGACCTTTTTTGCATGACTTTTGCATTGTACTGATGGCAATAGCTGATAATTTCATTAATGAGCATGTACCTTCCTAATAAAGTAGTTGGTGAATGTATGTTGCTGTACAGGTATTGGGTATAGGTACTGTTTGTGCATGCTACCAGACCATTTAGGCACCTTTATCCAATTCGTTTTACCTAACCTTAACTATCCTATTTCTTTATTATTATACTTAAAATTTTAGCTCTTTCGTTGCTGATAATCATTTGTCCACTCATCCATCTTTGTCTTTACTTTCAGTCCACTTAGTTGTTTACTTTATTGGGTAATTTTATTTGCCTTAACCAGATAACACTTCCATACAGAAACTTTAATTATGCTGTTATAATGTAGCCATTATAAATAGTTAGCTTTTCCACTAATGAATGTGTTCAGGGCAGTGTGTGCAGGACCAACCTCTTTTGGATGGAATTTGTCATACAATATATTCTATTTTAATTAATAATTCTATGTTTGTCATGCAGACTCTTGGTTAAGAATCAGTATATTCTAGTGTCAAAGAGCAACAGAAATGATCTCAGGCATCTTACGTAACATCGCCTGCTCTCTACAGTGATGGCCAACATGACTCATTTGTAAACTTGATGGTGCGTTTCTTTGGAGGAAGCAGCTCTCAGAGATTTATGCTGGTTTGTTGACTACTACTTTTAGTTCTTACACAGTTTTCCTTAAAAAGTTTGAAAACATTTATGATTTAACTGTGACAATGAAAGAAAGCTGAATATTTGTAATTTACCACCATGTCACACAAAGCAGTTGCATGAAATCATGTGCTTATTTAATAATATGAATGACTGATGTCTATGGCGTTTTATGACTTTATTAGGTCAAATCTGACATTGTGGTTTGGCTTCAGCTAAAGGATTGGTTTAAATCCTTTCACGAATCTCCCTCAGAATGTTTACATTGTGCAATGTGAATTTCCCCAGAGCACGCTGACATTCGATGACATAGAGAAACAATTTAGAGTTTATTTTCATACGCTTTCAAGTGTGAGCCTTCACGGTGCATGTGTTGTGTGTTAAAATATGACCGCTGGCTTTGATTTATTATTTACACAATATAGTAGCTGTTTTTCTAAGAATTTTCTGCAGGATGTTTTCTGTATGCTTCAGGGTGTTTCTGAATTAAGATGGATCTCGATTCTTGTGTATGTGGATTACTTGATTAACCTTAGTAAAGCCACTCAGGGAGATGGCATGGGAACTTTGACCTGGCATCAGTTTCATCTGCATCTCCACTGGTGGGAAGTTCAGCCAGGTCATTTGGAGGGCCCTGAGATTATACGGGTCAGTTACATGTGTCTACATACTTCTTTGACTCATACTAGCAGTGGCTAGCTTCTGTTTGTAACTCATGGTTGTTTCTGATTGTTGATAGATTTATTGTCCATGGAAGATTTCACCTTTAGTGTATACATAGTACTAGAAATGCCAAGCATGACAATTGTGCTAGCTTTCAGCTCCAGTAGACCATACAACACTAATCTACTACTTCAGTACATTATATAGGGTGGCATAAAAGTCTGGATTTATAAGAACTGTTCCTTATATATACTTATGCCCCAGACATATTAAAACATGCTTTATGATATGTGCAAGTCATATAAAGTTTTGGTTATTGGAAAAGGTGTGCTGTAATTTTTCCTCCAAGTACTGAGAACAGGAATGTAAGCATTTTGGCATTTCAATTAGTATTTAATTGAATTTTATCTTTTAATTATGAAGTTAATATTTAGTATCCATATACGATATCTACTGTATACTTTATATAAATACCACAATTATGGATATTTAGTATTGCTTTCATAACTATGGGCATTGTGCATCGCTTCTACTGTATGCTAAAACTGAAAGGATTGTACTAAAATGAATTGTTTCATTGATCTCTCCTGTTTTTGTTGGTACAAAGGGATTTTTTTTCTATAATTAAATGCACTCAGCCTATAAACAAGATGAGCTTCATGTGAGCACCCTATTTTCATGTTGGCATCCCTTTAAACATTACCAGTCATCAGTGAGTTGTTTGGAGTTAGTTATAAAGGCATTTGCCAATAGTTTACCCACAGTGTCTATGATTCAAGCAGAAAATTGCTATAAAAGGCTGTAGCTACTCACAGCTGTTAGGTATCCTTGAAAGAACTATGGAATGACTCAAAGAGCTGCCTAAATGGATGTGTACACATAATGTACCTTATACATTTAGCAATGTCAGATTTTTGTACCACTGATTAATCAAAATGAAGAAAACCTGATACTGGTTTGGTCAGCCAAGTGATTAGAACAAAGAAACATGTGTTCCGTTGGCAGTTTATTTATCATACATTTGCATCATGTTTCCTTGTTTGTGTTGAAGACTTATGTTAAATATTGGCTGCAGAGGATGATTAAATCTCAATTGTTACCATATTCTCTCTGTTTTTGTGGTTTTGAGCACTTTATGTCCAATATTCATGAGCCATCACTGTCAGAAGTTCTTGTTTAATATACACAGGTTGTAAATTTTTATATATTTTTTATGCTTTATTTTATTTTTATGTTTTATTTCCAAAGAAAGAGGAAAGAAAATATTCGTCCATCATAGGAAACCAGGCCCATATTTGTTTACTTCTAGGGGCAATTGGGTGTTTCTCATCCACCTACTTGAAGGTTGGAGGAAACCAGTGAACTCAAAGGAAACGCACAGAAATTCCACTCAGGAACATCTTTCCTCATTTTGAGTCTGGGGGTCCTTATATTTTCACTCTGTCCATATCAGAGGGAAGCTTTATCACAATGAGTCTAAGTCTCCAACAGCAAATGCCATTCATTGTCTTGGAAAACTTCATTGAACTTCAATTACATTTGATTTTGATGTCATATTGCATTTGGATCATGTTGAATAGCATTTTGCACACTGATAAGAACACAATTATTCTACATAAACAGTAGTTAACTGGCTTAGACACCACTTGCTTGTGTCCACAGGACATTTGTCCAGTCAAAACATTGAGATCTTTACACTTCATGAGATGTGAGAAATGTGAAGCCTACACGCTGTGCATCCTGAATCACTCTAAAGCAATGTTATAAGAAGGATTAGCTAAAGGAATGTGTGCTCAGACAAGAGGAACAGCAGGAATTAGTGCACTTCAGTATCTATAAATATAACTTTTAGTTTTATTATTATTATAATTACATATAATTGTAATCATATATTATTATTATTAGTAGTAGTAGTAGTAGTAGTAGTAGTAGTAGTACTTTATTTTATTTTTTATGATTTGTTATATATATATATATAGTGACTAATGGGAGATGTGTGGATTATCATGTGATCTTGTCTATTTGTGAAGAACACATACCCCAGTTCAACATTGATCACTGCCCTTTTTGTCATTTTAACAAAAATTAAACCACTTCTACTATCCAGACCCTTTGAGGCTAAATTGAGGAAAAAATAATAAATTTTTCTTAAGCTTTTGCATTGGAGTTAAACCCCATGCTGCTCACTGTGTGGGCCCTTGTTAAGTTCTATACATGAATGATCCTTGAGTATTCAACTCCTCTAATAACCTCCTTCTCATATTAACACATAAAAGTTAAAGCAGCTATAGGGGACCATTTTCTGTGATCATTCAAATCCTGAAGGCCACTACATAAAATCATGTACATCTGTAGTTACACACTTCTACCCTGTTCATCTTCCTAAAGAGTGGATCTTCATAAGTCTTCTAATATATTCAACCAGATTTTGTTCTAAAGCAGATTTGTGTTTCATTTGGTCAGGAGCACAATTAAAGGCATTTAAGTGACCCTTTTAACTTTGCGCAATCAGTGGAACTTTCAAGCACAACCATTTTGCAATCATTAGTGCCATTTCACAGTAAGTATGTGAACTTTCTGTATTGTGCAAGGTCATCAGATACAGGACCTTTTTGTGAATGTGGCACTATTATCCAGAGGATGCTAACTGTGTCGCAGAAACTCCCCCAGGCTTTGACCACATGTTTGCAATATGGCAACAAGCTAAATAACCACATGCCAAATCACAAAATGTTAATGTCATCGTGCTGAGAAAGTGCAGCAGTCCTTGTTCTGTTCACTCCCTAGAGACGTAATTAAAGGAGATTCTCTGAGAGATTAGATATAAGTCATATTTTGCTTGAAGCAAGTTAGGATAAATGCATTTAAATGGAATCAAATGGTATTAAATCAATTATTTATACATACAGGCATACTGACAACATTTTTATGATTATAGTGTTAATAGTCCTTAATCACTTTGGATATGTGTCTGGTATTGCAAAATGCCCATTTTGGTGCTTATGGATCCCCTGGGCCCCACCAAGCACTGCAACTTTCCAGGGCTCCAAAACACACACATACAGTACACTCAGAACATAATTTTATATAAAAATGAGAGGCAGTCTAATACATAGTGTATTTGAATAAGATTGCATAAAGGTCAAGTACTCGAACATTGATGAGGTAATGTGAGAGATGTCAGATATATTTGTCAAGTTGTATACCTAGTATGTTTAGTTGAAATGAATTTTACATTGTCCGAGTAATAATGTTTAGGGAGTATAAAGTGTTTTCTGAAGTGTTCCAGCCTAAACATATGTTGTAACTTCCCCTTGGCTCTACATCTCATTTGAAATCCAGCTGAACATTCTTTAAAACACTTCATTACCTACCGAGTAATTCCAAACAGTTCACGTTGGGTAATTAAACCTTACAGCAGAAAAAAGCCTCTGATTTAAAAACATATACAAAGCAATAGTGACTTAATTACAATTGTATCTAATACACAGGTTATATCTAATATACAGGGTGTTTTCCTGCCTTTTTGACCAGTGATCCTGAAAAAGCCTCTGAATGCACTATGTTTCTGATCAAGTTCACTGAATGAAAATAATGAACCTTTTTCTTCAGTATATGGCTTTCCTTTGTACCTGACACCCAAATATGTAATTAAGGTGATGACATACAAACAGTTCCAGCGGTACTTTGATACTTTTAAATTTAACTTCCTTTTTACTTACCAATATTACAGTCTAGTGTAATACTACACCAGTGTATGTCATTATTAAATTATTTTGAAACTATGATACAGATGAAGAAGAAGAAGAACCCCTGACCTTCCGATTAGTAACCCAGAGCCTTAACTGAGACATCACCACTTTAATAAAGCTATCCTCAGTGAAAGGCTGATGATAGAAATTTGCACTTAAATAATAATAAAAATACATTTTATTTGTAACGCACTTTTCATTCATTAAATCTCAAAGTGCTAACATTAGATTAAAAAAAAGCACTTTTCCCTGTTTCCCAGTTTTGACTGTCACTTTGTCATAATATTCCATTAGGATTAACACTAGAACACTCAATGTCCTGAGGCTGGCCACCACTGTGTCTGATAAAGCTTGCATGTTAATTTTAGATTGTTATAACCAGTGTTGATTGTAAGCTGTGTGACAGGGAGTACATGAAACATGTAGGAATGTACCACTGATCATTTGGAAATGTCTGTTAAATGAATATTTCAGACAAAACTAGTAAAATCCAAGATGATTTATTTTTACAATAATCAGTTTATAAATGAAATTGAACATGGGTACAGATACAAAGTATGTAATAGAATAGAATAAGCTGCCATCTATAAAGTAATGTCCTTCACATTATTTGGGAGGTGTGAGGGGGAAATGTACACATTTTTAATGGCCTCAATCACATGTGATGATGGTAGAACCTTATCTGTTAAAGTGAGACCACATCATCAAAAAAAAAAAAAAAAAGGCAAAAAGAGAAACCCTCTCGATTTAATTTGGGATGTTAAAATATTCAATTGGCTACAGATAGTAATTATCATTTAAGACACTCCCCATAAACTTCTTGTTCTGTTTTTCTCATTGTTAGTTGGTGAAGCATTTTTGTCCAGCAATTAAAATAACCCTTGTAATGAGGACATTTTGTTCTTTGCACATTATGTACATAACTGCTCAGTGTTGCTTCATTCAAGTCAGATTGGTCCGGAGTTCAAGCTGCATGCTATTCATATTGTTAATGCCCACTAAGCGACTTAATCAGCAAGATATCAAGCTCACTGGTTTGACTATCATGCATTTTTCTCAATATGTATGTTCTTATACTGTATGAATAACACCTGGGATACAAATTCATAATCAATCAAAATAGGTCTGACATTTTTTTCTTCACATCACTGTACGAAATGGAGTGTAACTGGTGGGCTAACCCCCACAACATTGCCTACAGCCTTCCTCTCTAATGCTGATTGGGCATTATGTTTCCTGGACTGTGTGCCTCCAGGCTGCCTGTGTAAAAGACGCCTGGCTGCTTTAAACGACTGCTTTACATCACCTGACAGAACCAAATTGGCAGTCATGTTACAGACAAATTTCATGCACTAATTTCCCTTACAAGGTGCCTGACAGGCAGAAATATAGACTTGTTTTATAGTGCACTTTTTAACCGTCATCATAGCTGTACACACTAGAGTGACAGTAAAATAATATTTTGAATTGCTGCTTAAAATTGCTTGTTTTTTACGGGCTTGTATTCCAAAAAGTAAAAGTAAATTTGTCAATTTGTCAAACTTCTTAAGCATACACAAAAAACACTTTGCTGTAGGTGGTATTCCTCACAATAGACTGGTTCCCTTTTTACTGTACATGACACAAATAAAGTGCTTTATTATAAAACTAATTATAGATATTAAGTATTTTTCTACCATTTGATGGTTACCTTTTCCTCTATGTTTTTTTTTATTATTATTCTCATGGTTTTGTGCCTATCATTATTCCAATCTAGTTAGCAGGTTAGTATCATTTATATGAAAGTTTCTTTCCCTAAAATATATATGTAGATAGCTTGTAATTGTGAGTTAATAACTTAATGACTACTCTCAGTCAAGAGATATTGGGATATTAAAACTGTCACATTTGTGGTATTAACTAAAAATTGTGTGGCCAATGAATCAAAATTGTTTGTCGCTAAGAGATAAAAAGTAATCACAATCACTTTCATTTAGATCCAACTTTGCTTTCTCATGGGATGTTAACTCACTGTGTTGAGTAATTGATTCAGTATTGTTTGCAATTCTAACAAACTTATTCTGGTTAAATTCAGACTGATTCTGCATGCACGTGAATCTGTTTTAAGTTTTATGCCTTCCATACACTGGTTGCTCAATTAAGTTAGTTTGTGACTCCAGATGTTTCTTTGCGTACACAATGATAGAAATAAGGAAAAAAGAGCATTCCTTTCCGTTTCTCACAAACGACTTTTAGGGAGTATGTTCCCTGAAGGAATTCAGACTGCTTAGGTTGATCAAAGGTCAGGGTTTTTTGGTAACCTTTTGTATAAAATAACACTCTGTTAGTCAGAGAACAAAAGCACAAGCAAAAAAATTTTTGTGTGTATATATACATATAATGTTACATTCACATGCAATATGCAGTGTTACAATTTTTTAAGATATGGGTTAATTAGAAATGATTAATAATTGGGTGGAGAAGTCTACTTCCTTCCTATTTGCTTTTCGGTTAGGTATGCTGCCATTGGGGCTCATCTCTGCACCAGTGTGAGATTCCCACTTTACTTTTCATCTTGTATGATTTAGTGTAAAAAAAACTGTGAGTTTGCAGAGTTTGGGATGTTTGCTCCAAAATCATCAGTACTACATTCAGTGCTATCTAACTCTGTAACAGACAGGCAAGGAGCAAACGCAACTCCAAAAATATCTCTTTACTGTTTTAAGTCGATATATAAAAAAAAAAAACATTGTATATACATCTCATAGGTAAAAAACACACTCATACATATATATATAATTGCACATTGTGCTAATACAGGAGGTGCCTATAGCGACGGTAGAGATGGTGATGATGCTGTGGCGAGTCATTGAGATAGAAGCAAGGTTTGCAGGTTAAGTGCTGGTTCAGCAAGCATGCCAGAGCAGTATATTTTTCAGGTACATATCTGTAGTGGTGGCTCACAAATAGGCTTGCCATCCAGCTGCTTCTTTACTGATTCTGTTTGGCCTTCTTCATTCTGCAGAAAAAAAAGACAAGGAAAAAAATACAGTTAGTATTATAATGAAATAGCATGTACATTTTTTCCTCTGCCCCTTAGCAGCATTATGGAGATCTAAGTAAGTACTGGAGGTAGTGAACAACATCATGATATTAGTAGCCTTGTGCTAATATTGAGTGCTAAAGCAGTGACGAGAAACAGAACCATTTCACAATCTGCCAAACTATGAACAAGAGTCAGTGATGTTGGCCATACGGTGCAGCAGACATGTCAATGGATTTTACAGGCAGTTTATACATTTAACTACATGGTTAAGAAAAGGTCTGGGCTTTCCCCAGGAGACACCATCATGTCCGACAGTGATCTAACTATTACACTATTGACCCACAATTCAGTAGTAAGATCACTAGCAAATCTAATAAATCTGAAAAGTATAACACAAATGTGGTACATCTCACATTTCTCATGTATCAGGAGTGTGTCAGCTTTAGTTTTTATTTAATGCAGATGTACAACTTCCCCTCTTTCTCTTTAACTGAACTGATTGCACAGTATGAGCTCATCAGCACCTAGCAACTATTCAGAAGCACTTGTGTCCATTGTCCACACACATCTATGACTGTTTTGTTGTGCAGACTTGACTGTTCGCACCTTTTATACACCGCTTACATCAGATGTCAGGCTCAGTGGACACTTCAAGACTTTCTGTGTGGCATCTCTGAAAGTAGTTGTAAGCAACAATGATTTTTACCTAAAATGATCCCAGGCAAAATATGATTCGTTATCGTCCATGTTGGGAAAAAATAGGACTGACAGTATAGTTAGCATGTAGCTGTATAGTAAATTAAATGAGGCCTCCTGGGACTTGCAGTAAAATATATGCATGACTAACTTTCCCGAGGTCTTAATTTAGCTCCTTTTGGTGTTTATTGACCAAACAACCATATGCAAATCATGTGTTTTAAAACATTATTTCAGATATAATTTCACTAATACCATTTTATATAAGTGTTGCATAAAATTGCAACACGTGACTGATAAAATATTTGTAAGTCATAGTAGGCTAAATATCAAATATATAACTCTATGTTTATTACAAGTATACACTCATTTCAGCATGCAGCTACCATGTTAATTGTTGGTTTAAACAATCATCCAACTGATGCAACCCTAATATTTCATTTGCTAGCGTTTCTCACCCTGTAAAGAACTTATAAAATGTACACTTGGACACCAAGCATGTCATTTATGATCAGCAGTATTTTGGATAAGTGAAAAATCTGTTTAAATTTGGATTTTCCTTCAACTAGGCAACAGCACGAGAGCATGTTTTGCATTAGGACTGTAGACAGGGGCTGGTAAGCATTAAAATTATGTTCAGCAACCAAAGGTATACATATTTCACAGCTGCTTTTGAAGTATGCAGCCAGAGTTCATGACTAAAAAGCACATGGGCAAGGACATTTGTGGAAATGTGAGAAACAGGAAAGCATAAATACCAATGTATATTTAGTTACCTTTTTTAAAATTGGAATGCTATGCATGCCTTCTCTTTACAAAAAAAAAAACAACTGATGGTTTATTGGTCACATATAGACATGTGAATCATGTTTTGCAAGTCTGGTAATATGTTAAAAGACATGAGAAAACATGCTAAAATTTCACTTTATGATTCTCAGATTTTTTTTTTATTCTCTGTTCATTCTACTTACTTTTCAAGGGCTCTCTCGATGTACTGCTGTAGCCATTTTGTCTCAGGATTAAGGCACACCTCTTTATTGCTCTTCAGTTTGGCACTGTGGGGAAAAGGAGCAGAAATAATTAAATTATACTTATTCAATAATACATATTCATTCATACCATTCAACCATGTAATTATTACATGTCTTTTAAAGCACTTGGTCCATTGTAAAGAAGCTTTGAATGCAACACAATGGATAGCCCATAGTCAGCACTTGCTATACAAAGGCACATATGAACAAGGACTGAAGCTGCTGAAAAGCTCACTAGAGCTCACTGAAGCAGTCACTTTTCTCTTCTAGTAAGTGATATACCGTGGCAGGCTTTCATTGTCTGTTATTGTTTTTCTTTGTCTCCTTTCCAAATCCACTTTCCCATCCTGTCTTACAGATTGTTATCGTCCTTCATGCCTTCAGCAAGGACTGCCAGATATTTGCCAGATTTATGTGTGTTCTAGTAAATGTGACTGTAATAGTTACGAAGTAATAGGTGTTTATGAAAAATAACACAGTTAGGCCTAAATCTAATTCTTCAATTCAATGGTAATCCAATACATTTCCACATGAATTAAGTCTAAAACATCCAGTGAAGTTCACATATTGAGAACAAAAGCATTTGTACAGAATCCTGGACCCACTGATGAGTCCAGATTTTTCTGCATCAAATAATCACATATTTTCTACCAGTTTTTATTTATAAGCATAATATGTTTAAAGATTAATTAACTATAAGCACTTCTCCCCTGTAAACTCTCCCCAGGTACAAAACTGTTATTCATTCTAACACATTAAAAGGAAACCAGTCCCTTACAGGTTTCCACACTTCACACCATAGTTTAATTATCTTAGCACTTGTAGATTATTATTCTGCACACTCTTAGCAAAATATATAGATGTCTTTCCTGAGTGCGTTAGAGGCTGGTTTTTGCATGTTGATCTGAATTTTGCTAGCAGGGGTTATGCCTGTCTGGTCTCTGGACAGCAGGTAGTAATTACTTCACAGCAAGTCAAGACCAACAAAAACTGTGGCATATAATATTACCAGTTTCACTCATCAGGACAGTTTTATGGTATAGAGGATCCCTGAGTTTTGAGGACTGCTTCTGATCTGTCCTCTGGGGACTACGCAATAAGCCCTGTGTCAGTGACATTGGTCTGTATATCTGTCCATGTATGCCATGTGTGCACAGCTGGGTTTCTTCCCTTGCATTGCTGACTTGGTGTAAATCTTTTTTTTTATTTTTTTTTTATGAAACATCATATATTATGTGAATATATTAAAGCTGCCTTTTAAAGTTGCACCTTATAACTATGAACAACCTCCAAAGGATGTGATTAATTCCTTAATGGTAGTTGCTTTTTTTATTATAAAAGATTGTGTAAGACTTTCACCAGCATGCAAGAATATGTCTTGTGAGAAGGATTTTCAGGCACAACGGGTGAGAAAGTCCTTCAAGTGGAACGCTGTGACATCTTCCTGCGTGAAACTAAACTACATCGAAGTTTAGAAGCCCACCCCCGTTTTGTAGCACTTCCTCTGCATGTGTATAATTGTGAGAGCGTGACCCACACCATAATGCCAGACTGGGGATGTCTATCCTGTCTCTATTCACTGCTCCTTCAGCAGCAGGAGATTGATGGTGTGAAATGATGTGTTAAGGGGTTCTGCAAGATGCCCCCAAAGAAGGAGAATTACATCAGGATCAGTGTATATGTGAGAAATACATGGAAGTTGATACTCACATGACTTGGAAAGGACAGTTGGGTGTGTGGACAAACTTCAGCTCACGGATGTTCCTCTGTGGGACCGTGTTGACTGTAGAACGGCACCAACACCTCTCGACCAGGCTGATAGGCTTGGCTGTACAGGGTTAAATAGAAAAAATAGACACAATTAAAAACCCAGCATTAAATTTACTGTCTAGTAAAAACCAACATAAAAAAGCAGATTGAACAGAACCAATCTTTCAACATTTTTGTGCTTCCATTGTATCACAATATTCCTAAGGCAGTTGAGTTAATTCATTAGATTGTGAAACGTATGAGACATGCTGCCACTATGAATTGGTATGATCCCAAACGATTGAAACAGAATTACAAATACTAAAAAAAAAAAAAAGTTGGTGAACAATACTGTTTTCTGATTCTATGGTAACCCAACATTTGTAGCAGAGGAATATTTAGGTGTTTACAAAATGCTTATAGAACATCTCTTTTATAAAATTTATAAAAAAATTGAAAATATTACATAGCCATAATTGATTAGCCTGCATTTTCATTTTTGTTTCTACAATATTCTTGGTGTCCTTTTTGTTTCCCCCCTCAGTCGTGTTTGGTGACCTGCAACACTAATTACTGAGCTTTACAGAGGTATTTGGCCTTTTGCTTTTAAGTGTGATCTAAAACAGATGTGCTTAATCACAGAATGTCATAATGATGTTAAAAATGATGCACATCGAAAACAGGTAGGTTGAATAGTTATAAACATCATATTGCATCTTTAGAGTTTTATCGGGATTGTCATTAATTTTAACTATCATTAATTTGCATCATATGATGCAGGGTAAGCAGGACTTCTTAAATCCTCATAAAGATCTTTGAATTGCTTGTTAAAAAGTTCTTCACTGCTGTGAGACATTAAAAAGAGGAAAACAACTTATCTTACTGTTATATATATATAAATTCGTTAGGAAATAAAATAAATAAATAAATTGCAGGCAAGCAGCGTTTTAATGGTGCTTGTTTGTGCAGGCGCTTAGAGTTTTGATGTGTGTTTATTGTCTGATCCACATGTTGCTTTAATGGATTTTTGCACAAATAGGTAAATGTACTATTGTATCATATACAAGTGAAACAGGGGGGAAAAGTTACAGGTTATAATAATTACAATTGCACGTATTTACCACAGAGTAGCACAAAAAAAAAAGAGAGAGAGAGAAGCCAGAAATGACCACAACATTCCAAGGTGCTGATTGAGCACAGGCTTTTGGCAGTATTCCGATCATGTCTTCTGCATAAACAGCAGTTTTATTAAACCCTGTGAGAAAATTTAGTGTCGCATATGTACGCGCATGATACCCAAACGCACCGTTGAAGCATGCACAGGCAATGTGTGTATGTTTATTGAAAGCTCGTATTGCGAACGAACAAATCCATTTACAACCAGGTCTATATGAACGCCTGGAATTTGCTGATTACGTGTATGAGCAGTTCCGCGAGCGCACGTAGCCTAAACGGACATTGGCCACTCGCACAGGCTCAGGGGTGAGAAGTACCTGCCCCGACTCGAGCGTTACTAAAACGTGCAAACGCCATGCCAGGTAATCAGCATTGTTATGCTAAAGAGAAAAAGGACAGAGTCCCTGCGCTTTTGTCCCACTGAAGTGCAGACTGGCGCTATCTCTCACTTTCTCCTTCTTTGCTGTTTTTGTTCTGCTCCCTCATTTGTGGGTAATTAAAGTAAAACAAAGACAGTGACAAATACACACATTACTCAACCGCATGTTGTGTGTGTCAGGCTGTGCCTCAACACGGTGCAGGAGTTGGAAAATGATACAGGATGATTCAAGTAACTATACGAATAAGTTGCACTGAACATAAAAGAATTGTGAAAAAGATACATTTAAATAAAATGTTATAGACCAGTAACATGCATGCATTTAAGATTATTTAAGCAGCAAGTATAAACTGACAGGCAATTTATACATTCTATTCCAAATTCATCTCGTGTATTTATGCACCACAATGACGCAAATCAGCAGCCAAGTTTAATTACAGGAGCCATATAATATCTATAATTAAGTCAAGCAAAATAACAATTTGACTATTCTATTTCCTGATAAAGTATCCATATAAATACAAATTCGCACATAGATTCCCATAAATAAGTACTCACCGTCTGAAGTAATTCCATAAATGGTCACTGTTACCAGAACTGCCACTAAGATCACTCTCACATCCATGTTGCGTGTGAAGCAGAGAGGAGAGTAGTGACCGCGCGCGCGTGTTAAACTCACTCATAGCCCTTCTACACCCCTATCCTGCCCCTTTACACCGACAGAGTGGGCGGTCACTCTATGATTTACCGCCTCCTGGCATCCCACACACTATAAAAAAAAATTGCCATTGCTCAGCGTGATGGCTTTGCTTAGTTAATCTAGTGCGCCCTTGACTGTAAACCAGATCCCAGCCTCTGTCATTGCATTTCTTTTATTTCAATTCTTCCAATCACGAAGGTTGTTTCTTGCAAGCACAGTCGGCATGGATAAATAAAGCATTCCAAACAGCTATGCATCATTTAGGTGGAATAAACAAAGCAGAAAAGCTATATTTTCTCACACCTTTAGTCTCAATGTCACTTAATGTTGTGCCAAACCAAAACTGAAGCTCACTTAACTGATTGTGGTAAACCATGACTGTGTCCAAACATGTTTAACAAACACAAGTTTAAAGAAAGACCTGTGGTTTCTTTTAAAAGCAACAACTACATTTTCACTTTATTAGAAGTTATCCTGTGATGAGATGGAATGGAAGAGCATGGGTATTCGGATGTGCTGCATAACAGGACACAGATGTGAGCTTAGTTTCCAGGAGTATTACTCCAGCATGCCAAGTTAAGCTAAAATAAAGCTGAAGCGAAGAAAAGAGACCAGGACTACATAACACTGTACTGGCCAGAGAAAAAGCCAGCATTTCATGCAGATTGGTCTTTACCCAGCTTTCTTACAGTGCTTGCATGAGTTACCAGCTTTTAGAGGTTGATGAGGCGAACACACTGATGTTTTTACAGCCAAATCCAGCCAAAGCCTAAGTTGGACCGTAAGTCTAATTACAGTTTCATCTAGAATATGGCCAAAAATGTCTGGGTCCATAAGCAGAAATAATTTTTAAAATTACAGGAAATAATCAAAGTGATGGTCTCTGACTTCACAGCATATAGAGTGAATACAAGAATGTTGAACATTACTTAATGTATCAGAGTTGATGTTGTTATTTGTAAAGATGATTTTAGTGACACAATTTTTCCGGATCAGATTTTTGATAGACTACTAGTGCTGGGTCTGGTGCTGCCCAATCTTCTACTGTTAGTTTCAAAGCCAGGTTCATCCAAAATTGTAAATTACTTTAAATATTTCTCCTCTCCCTCATTTGTATGTGCTGATGGTTTACTTTCCCGTCATTGCCTTTTAAGTACTTTGAGTTATTAACTTTCCTCTCTTCAAAAGAGAGGCAGTGAATGCAGATGTCGTTTACAAGGTGGCATTAGTGGGAGAGTTCACACCCGTTCTGACATTCTGCAGGTCCGTTCCCAGTTGGCCCTGGCTAACAAGAGTAAGCCAGAATAGGAAGAGAATGAGTAGAGGAGGCACAACTGTCGGTGGAAAGTACTAGGAGCAATTCATCAGCTCCCAATTACTGAAGAAGTGTGACAGATTGAGAGACGAGCCTTGCTGTTCTGGTGCTGCACACAGTCAGCATTCTCTTGTCTGTGATTTAGTCCTGAAGGCTGGCAGATCAGCAGCTCTGATGGTTTAAAAGCCTGGCCATATGCTGACCCAAACAAAGAAACTGTCTATTATCACACCATAGCACACCATAAATTTACTAGCAAAGATTTCATTTTTAGTTGTTTTATAAATATTTTTTCTTTTTGTTTCGTTGCCAAAAAATTGTTTTTTTCTGGAGTATGGTTCTCATGGGTCATATGCAAAACAACCCCTAGCATGTCTAATGGTGTCTAATAAACAATATGGATTACACAGCCCAATCTTTCATCTATGATCTGAAATGTAATAATGCAGCAGATTTGCTGTGATAACCTAGCAGCTGCTCTAATGAGTAGTTTGATGGAGATGATGAAAAGTCATAACTCTTGTGATTTTTTTCCCTATATGGTCGCTAGTGTATGCTTGCCCTTCCTTTTAAAAACAGCCCCTCATTTGTTATACAAACATAACTTTGAAAGCTAATACGCATATTAAACCGATCCAGTCTGCAACCACTGTTTAATTTTCAAATGGCAAATCCTTTTACATGGCATCAAGCAGCCCAGTGTTTTAATGTCTGAGATTTGCTTTGTGATTCAAAAATGTGATTCAAAAAAGTTTACTTTGTAGAGGGGTAGTTAGATCTAACATAGTGCTGAGATGGAAACCATTTAAAATGAACAATGCAATGGATCAAGTAACTGTATAAAGTTTTGGTTTATAGTTTAGTCAGTGGCATGGCATAACATTTCTTTTTACTTTTAACGTCTCTTTTAGACGAGCAAACGTTTTCAAATGACATTTGAAGAAACCATCTTTATGGTAATGTGGTAGTTATCAGGAATTTCTGGATTAAAGCTCATTACTATTCTGGCTATCATCTACTTGTAATGAGGGAAAAAACATTTACAGTGAAGTGTGAAGTCAGTCTCTGATTACCCCCTGTCCCTGTAAGTCCTGCATATGAAGATGAGTCTTGCTGAGCAACACTCCTGAGATAAGCAAACACGGGGCCAAAGGGAGCGTAGAAGATGCGGATGTTATCAGTTATGTTGGCACGGCCTTCTGAGATTTTCCTGAATCCTACTGACTCCAAGACCCCCTGAGGTCACACAGAGTGATGGAGCTCCTCTCAGACCACAGGGCAACAAGCCCAGGCGCCTTCGAAATAAAACACTTAGCTCCCATGCCCACTGTGAGAACCTGACAAAGTAAATCATGCATTTATATAATACCCTTCCTGTTTGCAATAAAAATAAGATAATAATATGCCTGTCACTCTCTAATCAGCACATTCAAAATATAAAAATTTCCACAAACTGGATACGTAATTAAAGAAAGTGCAAGTCAGTAAAGAACAGGCAGGACAAAATGTCCTTGTCCATTCAGTGACAGCTTTTTATATAAGTTTTTTTTTTCAGAATGGATGACAATTTCATAAGACGTCAATGATGTTAGATTTAAAATGAATAAATAAATAAATAAAAATAAAAAACTTCTGGAGATAGTCTTTCTTGTAACGTGAGTATGGCATATGTATATTTCTTTCTTTCTTTTTTTAACACGGTTTAACACACAGTTACATCTGAAGTTCTCAAGACAAAAAGCAATTAACATGAGCCCATTTACTATGTTTATTCATTCATTCTTAATAAATGGCTCGTGGGGGTCATGGTTGACTACTTGTTTGTTTTAATTTTTTGAAATAGTGTATGAAATACTAAATGTGTTTAAAAATGTGATTTAAAAAGTGCTAAGTAAAAACAATCCTGTTTTTCCTGTTTTTACGCACCACAGATTTTGATACAAATATAGATACTGATATCTGGCGGACCAAACAAATTTAGATACACAGTGTCATTGCATTAAATTGCTTGTTTAAAGTGGCAGATTTTTTTTTTTCTTCTTTACTCACTATATCTAAATCTAGCACCTAGATCAAGTATGGTTTTTAAAATTGTGTTGTGAATGTAATCCCTGCTTAAATATATTTATATCTTGGCCCTTCCACTGGTAAATGGAATGCAAATGTAGCTGCTTTACCATGATTATATTTTCACCACAACTCAGAAACCTAAATGTCAGATTAACCTCTTAATAGCTTCCCAACAGGAAGCCTGGGTGCTGTTTGTCCTGTACACTTTGCGCTGTAATCATCGACCAGCTCTCTAACAGAGATGGAAATGAGGGTCCGGCTGCAGTTAAGCTCTGACGAGGAGCTCAGGGGGGGCTTGGGGGAGGCAGGGGTGCTAATGGCCGAAAGTTGAGAGGCATGTTCAGCAAGCAGGCAACATCTAACAAGCATGCCGCATGGTTTCATTTTGATCATGAGTGGAAAGGAAGTAATAAATAAATGTGATGACAGCAGATGGACAAATGTTTTGTGTTTGTGTTGTGTGTTTCATTCTTAATTGTACCTGCACCACCTTCCCTTTGGTTTATGTAATCGTTTTATGCTTCCCAGATTCTTATGGTGGCCTTGTGCAGCTTTTGAGACTTTGTGTGGCTTTGTGCGCATAACAACTTCTATTGCTCTTTGTCCAAATGGAGAATCCATTTTTTTGTCATTGGCTCTATGGCAACTACAGTTTGATGATTCTTCAGGGAAGTAGAATCAATTGAACTAGAGATCAAGAGCAAACTGAAAGAACTAAAAGCACCATACATATTTACTTATCTCACAGCCTAAGAATAGGCCATGTTTGTGCAGTCGGTCCTTTTCAGAAAATCACATGCATGAGGGAATGGCCATGTCACTTTGCTAGAAGGCATTGTATGTGGCACAGATCAAAGTGGACTTTAATTACTAGAACAAATAAAACACTTTCCTTACACCTCAACAGCCCTAATAACTTTTACATCTTAAACTGAGTCCCATTTTTGTAAAGCAGCTTGCAGTTTACTGGAATATGACCAGAAGTCAAAAACTTGACTTTTTAGTTAAAGTAGGTCTTGGCGTTCAC
This sequence comes from Clarias laeviceps, assembly GCA_030014305.1. NCBI lineage: Eukaryota > Metazoa > Chordata > Actinopteri > Siluriformes > Clariidae > Clarias > Clarias laeviceps. The sequence goes on along the minus strand of JAQMYJ010000039.1, from coordinate 16,714,628 downwards.
TTTCTCTCTTTAGACTGATGTCTAGAACTAATTCAAGCTGTATTTATGCTAAAAGTAGCTGGCCCTTAAGGAAAAATTACATACATTTTGTATGATCTTGATTTTTTTTTTTATGTGAGTATGTGTGTTTTGTATAACCTGATTCTACATTGTGGAAATTTTTTTTAAAAATGTGAAAAATAATCACATCTGAAAAATGAACCCACATGCGCCACATATGAAAATGTGAAATGTGTAAATAAACCTTTTTATCCAGGGGTTTGGAGAACATCATGAGAATCATTTAGAAAAGTAAGAATTGTGTAAAAGAAAATCATACGTGAAAATAAACTTAAATAAATCTGTGTGTGGTGGGGGCATCATGTAACCATACAGAAAAATATAAAAGAATAATTTTTTTAATCCTGTGAAAATGTGCAATACATTTTGCAAGTTAAATGAAAATAAATGAATGATGTATGGAAAAATCTCATGTGAAAAATCATGTTGTGAAAAATATATTATGTTGGGAAAAAAATCAAAAGTGAAAATAAAAACATACACTACTCTTGAAAAATGTTCAAACATAACAGTGACTAAAAACCATGTGTATATTTCTTTTATGAATCATGCAATTATTCATGTCTGACATTTCTGCAAGATTTCAGCAGCATGGTCTCACACCACCTTGTAGGAATTAAATACAAAGTCGTGTATCCATATGTTCAGTCTGGAATGTCATTGGATTGTGTATTAAACTTTTGTGGTCGTCATGAATGGCAGATGATGTGAGAGCCTGACTGACTTACTAAGTTACTCTGTGCGAAAACTGTTCTGTCATGTGGGAGACACTGCAGTTCTCTGAAAGGGTAAGGACTCTTTTCTTTTGCTTTGTTCTTATTCGTAATGCTGAATATAAAGAGGTATTTTGTCTGAGCTGAGATCTGACTCAGTAAGAATATTTCCTGGTTTCTTCTGTTTTGTATATCCGATGTTAAAAATGTCATAAACTATCCATCAACCAGCTTTTCAGAATTCAGAGGTTCAGAGGTTGTCTTTTAATTATATTAATTCAGTTCATCAGGAGCAATTTAAACACAAATGGAATACCTTGCCTGGAATGGGAAAGAATCGCAAATGAATAGGCGGAAGAATTATATCTAATCTCTCAGCTTCATGTCAGATAAGATAAAACTGAAGTAAGATAACTTGTCATCAATTTCAGAGTTAAAAGTGTTCTAGTTTAGTGTCTACACTATACGTTTTTCAGTGTTGAGGTTTTGTATATATATATATATATATATATATATATAACTGTATATGTGTGAGTACAGCCAAAAATAGTATACACACTTTAGGAAAAGAAAAATAGTATGATGTGTATTATATTAATATATAATATTCATAATATTATCATATTATTATATATACAGTATATACACTTAATAATTGGATTTACTTAGGCATTGATAAATAACTCGGGTTATATAAGCTATTTTGACAAAACATTTTGGATCCTGTTGTCAGCGTTCTGTCTTAACAAGACTATTCAGGGTACAATGCAAAAGATGAAACATGCTGTTCTACTTTGCCAGTAAATGTTCTTATTAAGCATTTCATAATCTGATCAGTTTCCCTGAGGGATTTCAATGACGTTAAAAAAAAGTCAGAGATCTGTATCCTGTTAATACAGCAACAAAGTAAAACGTGTTGAGTGTTGATCATTGCATGGCATTAATGCCAGCAATAGACTTTTTGGACTCAGTGCCAAATGTAGTTGCATAACCTCATGCGTCAGGCAACAGTTTATAGTAGAACACACAAGATGCTAATTATTCCGAGTACAGTGTTTACTGGGCATGAATGAATTCTGAACCCTGTTTTGTATGAATTTATTTATCTACCTAACTTGTGAATGTTGGACTGTCACAAATCTAATCATTTCATTCTGAGTGCTGTGTGGCAGGGTATCAAAGCCTTAGCAGAAAGAACAGTGAGAGGATTGATATAGTAGACCTGTTATTCTTCGGAGGATTTGTTACACTTTCCTAGAAGACACTGATGTCTTTCACTCTTCTGCATATACATTAACCCAGAGGGGAGAAGAAAGATTTACAGTCGAGCCTGTTCATCATTTACAACTGTTCACACACCACATTCGAATATATGTCTGGCTTATAAATCCACACTGTTGGAAAAGAATGTAACTCCAAATATTGACCTCACCATCCCATTTGATCATAACTTGCCTTAAATTTATTTGCTGATTTATTGAAAGATATTTTTAGTGAGCTCCAGGTAAAAATAAAACCAAATAGTCATTATATGAATGTTGTTTCGATGCACACATGACACAGATTGGCACTTTGGTTCAGTAGCATCTGGAGGGTTGGACACATAATAAGAGGGAAGTTTTCCAGGCTCAGATAAAGGCCTGCATGTAAAGATCACCCTGGGGAGAGGGCGGCACTGAAGTATCAGACCCAGTGGGGATGACTGCCGCTAGCTTATTGTGGATCTGAAGTGGTGAGAACTGTGCCTTTGTGCTTCTTCCTTTACCTCCTTTGGTGCAACACAAGCATTTCCTACACGGGCTACCAGATGGGCTAATCAACAGATGGTACAGCACTGCACTGATGGAGGAAAAAGGGTCTTTCATGATTGTGGTAGTGAAAGCACAAGACAATACATAGTTGCACAAGGCCGCAACGCATAGTAGGATTAGAATGACTCCTTAGTGATTGCAGACAGCAAATAAAACTACTTTACATCTAAACACACAATGCTGTTGGCTGCTGAATACAGGAAATCAGCAGTTAAATTTAATTGCTGTGCAAGGATATATGTTTTAAGCAGCTTTGAGAACAATTCACAATTCATGCAGATAGTATAGTTTCACTTTTAGAACAACTAATTCTTCCAAAGAGCTGGATTGTTAATCTACTTATCTTTTGAGCGTTCGTCTAAAATCATTGGTCAGCATCCTCTGTTGTGAAATAAGAATTCCTGGAAATTCCGAAAGACCAAAGAGGTCCTGGTGCTTGCTGGGAAGAGGACTTCACAATTGACTCTCATGTGTCAGCATAAGACACAGAGTAAGCCATTAACCCTTAAAGCGAGAAACAAAAGCTTCAAGTGAATAATCACGTGTGGAATTTGTCCACATACAATGTATACAATGTCAAAACTCATGTTTTACACATTTTTCTCATGTAGTGCATCTTCATCCAGACATTATTCATCTTTTTTTATTTATATTCACCAGAGATTCTGTTATTTATATCACTCATGAGATTTTTTACTCAATTTTATACACTTTTACTTTTTAAATTATCAGATATAGTAAAGTTTCAGTTTTTTTATTCTTTTAATTATTTGTATGATTTTACAGATGTACTTGTGGTTACATGCGATTGCATAGTATAACATGCTGAAATTAATCTTTTATAGATTTTTCCATAAAGGAAGGCTATAAAGTAGTAGCTGCAAACACTTTGAAATCAAATTAACCCAGAACATCATTTTCGTTAGAAATCACATAATAAGAGATAAGAGATATTGTACATTATATTTCGACTACAGGGTGAGACACGTGTAATTGAATTCTGCTTTTCTCTGTGTATGTGTGTGTGCCCTGATAAGCTCATTTCCTATAGTCTTTGATGTATTTGTTCCTCAAATCAAAGAAATTGAGTGTTGACATAAACAGTGCTTACATGGGTGTGTTGACAGTGTGTTAAGTGTAGACTGATATGTTGACAGTAGCAGTCAACATGGTATACAAGCTCTGTGTTGTGAGTTGCCTTTTTTGAGCGTAAAACAGGACGAAATGTTCGCTTGAACAAATCAGTCAGTAGTATCAGTCCCTAAAGGCCTACCAAAAACACTGACCAGCTCATTCAAATGGATGTCAGTCAGCTTTAGTCATTAAGTTGGAAATCCTGCTGTAAGACAACAACGTCCTTCTTCCTTTCCAGGGGCCTTAGACAGTGCGAATGATATCAATATTTCAGCATCACAGAGGATATGCTGAAGAAATGTTGAATGTATTAACAAATGATAACTTGTGGAGAGTCTCATTCTGCTTCATTCATTTGGCATTCATTTTCATGTTTCAACTAGGCAATGATGGGCTTGGGAAAGAAGGTGGGATTCTTCTGGGCTGTGATCACTCTCTGTTCCATGTAAAAGAGAGAGAGAGAGAGAATCAGTGGTCAGACAAGCAACACAAACATTTTCCTTCTGAGGCATAAACAGTTTAACTGTTCAGACAATGTTCAAACTTGAGTTTATTGCAGGAATCTAAAACCAACACCACAAAAGACCAAAATCAGGCACAAAATCAGACTACAGCATTCCTTCCCCTCCTAACGCTATCCATTAACTCTTTATGATTGGGAAGACTGAGGACAGTGGTGGTGCAAGTTTGGATTGTAAGAAAGCTTGCAAAATGCTATTCACTGAGATTTGAGATGAAAAGCAACCAAGCATGGCTAGGTTAAATATGGCACACATACAGTAAAGGTGGTCCAAAATAGCTGCTGCTACTCTACTTAAGTGGCTTTCCTCATGTCTTCCTGAATCACAAGGAGCACAAAACAAACATGACTGTTTAATTCTACTTATCCAAAATATCACAAGCAGCTGTCGCTTAAATCACTTGGACTCACAGGTTGGGGTTGCTTCCTGCTTGAAACACGTAATATGCTTTAATCAGTAAGTGGGCTCTATCCTCTGGCAAAACATTAAAGGGAATGTCTTTTATCCTTTCTTTCTTTTTTTAATGTTGATAATTATGATCAATCAAAGGAAATCAGAGCCTGGTAATTTAGTAGGAAGTCGAACACTGATTCTATCTGAATGATTATCAGTATAAATCAATTTTTACCAATGCCTGTCAAAAGATTTTAAACATTTATTTTCATTATTTGCTTTTTTTTTAACCTTAATCACCTGGATTTATTGCAGCACCTTGTTTCATTTATACTTGTTTCATCAGCTCTTATGCACTTATGCATATATATTGTAAAAGAGACTATGCAACTAAGGTTCATTGAAAATTGGATTGGATTTTCTTTAGAACAACGTAAGAAAAAGTGTGAAAGAATTCATTTCCTCTAAAGATACCATCATACAAGCTGTATAAGTAAAGCTGTAATTAAAGTCATAGAGCACTGAGATCAGCTTAAGATTAATTTCAGTTAAGATCACAGGTAAAACAGTATGCTTGATCCCTATGTCAGGTCTTGTTGACACAGTTGATGGGCTCTGCATGTGTCAGTGAAAATGTATTGGTAAAGCTCTCTCTCTCTCTCTCTCTCTTTCTCTCACACACACACACACACACATTTTAGAGCTTTTTCCAGGGCTATGTGTTGCTGTCTATCACACCTTCTCTTTCATGCTTTGTGCTTCATAAATTGGCATCTGTTAAGACTTTACAGCACTATTTATCATCATCTTAAAGAATAAACAAGTTTATGGGTTTGTTGTAGTTGCATCTGTGTTTAGGTAGTAGCTGTCCATCAAGCCTGATCGGAACAACTTTTTTGTTGTTGTTTAAGGAGAATTTGTAGGTTGTTTCTTAGATGGTTACAGAATAGTCTGTTGTTGCATTAGACACTATTTATATGCCTCTGTTGCATTATAAAATGTATTTTATATGCAGGCTGCATTATAAAAGTGTGAGATCCACTCAGGACACCACTTCAGTCCTACAGTACATCCTCATCTCTGCATCACTTTGGGTATTGCCTCAGCTATTTTGGGGAGCATTGTTTACCCAACATGTCTTCACTGTTTATGTGACTTGATTGTTTTTCCTCCAGGTTTGTGTGGTCCCTAATTCTGTATGCACAAAAGGCATTTTAAAAGATTGAAGTGTTGCGAAGTTGCGGTAGTTCCTCAGCTCATTCCTCTACCATGGAGCTGAGCACTCTGGTTACTTCACCAAATACTAGACCATCCAGACTCCACAGGGCGAGTGAAAGAGCACTAGAGATGGAGACAAAAGAAAGAAGAGTGGAGTGAGGGTAAGCAGAGGTTGTCTTGTCTCCAGTGTTTCCAGAGCTGTGTTTGATTAGCTGCTCATGGCCACGCTCTGGTCTCAATTAACTACACTGCAATGTCTTTTCACTTTAAGTCACTGTTCTGGGTGGCTTAAAAAGATACACAAGGTTCAATTAACCATGTCACTTACATACTGAGTCTCAAGAGAGATTTTAGTATACACTACCGTTCAAAAGTTTTAGAACACTTTCTAACTCCATGATGGTTCCTGATTTTTATTTCTTTCTACATTG
>JAQMYJ010000039.1:16688391-16708247 GCA_030014305.1 Clarias laeviceps | reverse complement strand
GAACTATTACAGAAAGGCTGACCTCTGTGTCTTAAAATAACAACTAACTGTTGTTTTTCTTGTTGTTACGTAATTACTTAATTCCATATGTGTTATTTTATAGTTTTGAAATCCCCAGTATTGTTGTAGAATGTAAAAAATTAATCACTAAACAAAAAAAAAGAAATTTGCAAGTGTTCTAAAACTTTTGAACGTTAGTGTAAATAATATACATAAGCCAATTTAAAGCATTAATTTTCATGTGATTTGCAAACAACCATCACTGTTCCTTGTATACTCTCATTATTATAATAATGACCATTTGGTTGGTAAAGGTAGATGAGATAGGAAAAATATTTTGACTGTCATGGTCCAGCTAATGCCGAATGGCTATAGAGCTGGCACGAGTTTAATGTTTAGGCAGCTGTGCACTTTAGGTATGCGTGAATGCACTGCCGCATGAATCAGCAATCTGGCATGGTTGAAGCCCCCTGCTTCTGTGTGGTGGCCTCCATAAAATCCCATCCAGATTTCCTCATGTTCTTATCATGATGGAGAGGGCAAGCATCCACAGGAGGTCCTCCACTTAACACCAATTTGCATCCCTGCATGTGCTCTTTGATCTAGCTATTGTAGAAGAAAGGGGGAGGCTTAAATATGTGCACATTTCAACTTTCCCCTTTGCTGTGCAGGCACAGGGACCAGACCTGGCAACATTTCCGATCCGGAGGTCATAAACCCGCCAAACAAGACAACCAGGCACCACCGACTACTAGCCTCACTACACACAGCCTTACATCTTACAGTAAAACATGTACAACGCATCAAATGTTAAAAGGTTCATATTGTTTATCAAATATAATTTTTTTTGTCTTTGATTATTCACTTAGAAATAAGCAATTATTAATAGTTCAAACAATAGCTACATTTACTCCATGGTACAGAAAGTAAATAAAAATATAACATTAATAAAATGTTTCATAGTTATCAAATTTCATTTCATTCATTACCTGTTGAGTATTTAATAAATAAAACTGTATATATATCACATCATCCAAATCCCACAGTCCATTGCATAAGAAATTAAAAATCTTGTCATGTAGCCATAGCCTGAAAAGATGATGATGCCATTTGGCAGCCAGAAGGTGTTGACAGTGCCCACTCCTCTCACACAGCAAGAGCTCTGACCAGAGGAACGAAGATCCTTGACCTGATATAGCAATGCAAGCTTGAATTATGCAGCGTTGACAAGGCAGCACAAAAAAGCAGGATGTTGTGGGAAATATAGAAAATATGTTTAGCACTGTTAGGGTGCAAATACAATTGTCATTGTTTTTGGGAGACACGTTTTGTTTAGTTTTGAGGAATAAATGTTGTCTATTCATCAAAACATTTCTCCACTTTACCAATGCTCTACCACTGATAAAGTATAAACAGATATTAGATGTTGGCCTTTGGGTGTTTAGAGAGCTGGGGAAATCCGTCTGGTCGGCAAGGTTTTGTTCAAAAGAGTGTCGTTGTTGGCCTGGTGCACACAAAAAGGGGCCTTCTTGTTAGGCCTGAAAGACGAACACAAGAATGAAATGCTTGGAGACCACTTCACTGGATGGAGAAGGGTCGTCTCCGGATACTGACAGAATTCTGTTAACCCCTGACTTACAACACAAAAGCTGTCATTGTAGAAGAGAGCTGGATGTGCATTTTTGGGGCACTATGGGTGAATGTAAAATAAGGCTTTCTTCCTTTTTGGCACTTTCTTTTACTCTCCTGCTTTTATTTCAGACAAATGTAAGGAAAAGCTATTTATTTCGAATTCAGCCACATTAAAACAAATTATAATAGTCGAGAAGTCCTGCTGGGAAAATAATCTACTGTTTTTAGTAACTGGCATGTCTTTGAAAACCAGGCCTGTGAAAGCCTGGGTTTCAGCTGTTGTCCTCTGACTTGAATCTCATTAACATAACACGAGGACTAAACCTGTTTGCAGAGGGTCACAGCCTGTGAGCGCACTCCTGCTTCTTTTTTCCCCACCGCAGGCTGCCCAGTGTCACAATACGATTTTACTGTGAACCAAAAAAGCAAGGCTTGGCAATGCTGTAACTGAAATATAATTTGGCTTTTTATCAGGCAAGGGGACAGGCAGGCTGTATCTCCATGTGGTATGAATTACAGCATGGTGAGAACCAATAGGCTGTCCAAAAAAATGGTGAAAGTGGCCTCTGCAATGTCATTTTAGCAATTTAACTAGCCAGTAATCTGTAACACAAGCAGTTAGAGACGATGCAGAATGCTTTATATTGAGGAGTGCCATTGTGAGAATTTTATTAAAGCCATCTGTACTGAGGATCACCTTCAGCACCTCGGGTTGCTTCTAAAAACGTAACAGAATGCCACAGGAAGTTAAAGAAGTGTCTCTCAATGACCTCAGTCCAGGTGTTAGAGTTGAGTTAGGGACTGTGTTCAGAAAGTATCTTCTCACACTGCCTGGTGTGCGGATGCAATGCTGACGGAGCTGTTTTCAATAATGCAACCGTGATTTGGCAAAAGTGATTAAATCTGGAACAAGTTATATTTACTAAACATTGTCAGTTTTCTGTTACAGAGACAATAGCACATATCCCAAACACTATAATTTAAATTAATGTTTTAAGAGGATGTTTTTCATGATTGATGATAGTAAACTTAATCTATATACTTTGGAAAAGTGATTCGGTACTTATAACAATAAAAAAAAGTCCATACATATATATATATATATTTGTAGTTAATTCGATCCATATTCCCTGCTGGTAATGTTCTTTTTAAGAGTGAAGTGCTCCCATGGCCAGCAGTAATGAGCTCTTTATTGTGCAGCTGTTTTCTAGCCTGGGACTTGTGTACTGTAGCTGTTTGCATCTATCTGCTTGTCTGCTTCCCTGCTGTTCTGGGCCTGTGGGAGCAAACTAACCTCAGCACACTTTCTCGTGCTGGACAGTGGGCTCTGCTGAACAACTATAAGCTTAATCTGCCTTTTTCCAGGATCTAGCGTGCTGCCTGTTGACAGATCTGTGTTTTGTAGAGCCCTTTGTTTATATGTGCCTCTTGAAAAACGACTTGATGATGGGTCAGTGAGAAGATAAGCACGCCTGGAGACAGGGAGAAAGTGGCAAGGAAGAGGCTATGATTATTACTAGACACACAAAGCCATAAACTAAGTGAGTGACCACATGAAAGGTCAGTTTAACCTCACATTCCTCAACAGCTCTTTAGATGTAAAAACCTATGGTGGCAAACACAGAAACAGGAAAATAGTCGTTGTTTACTCACCCTGGTTTTATACCTTTGATGAGTTGCGCTGTACTCATGTAATAAGTGCAGGTGTTAAAATGTGATTCATATGGTTTCTGGTTTCACTCTAAAGTCTTGTTTCATTCTAAAGTTACTACAATTCCTTGTGTATTGCTAAGTTTTATCATATCATTATGAATGCTTCCATGGGAATTCTGCTTCCAGGGTTATACAGTCATATAAATAGCACAGAATAAATTTGTTCTACATAAAACTGAATATAAAAGATACAGTAAATCTCTCTGTAGTCATCTATTACTACCGTGTCTGTGTCCAAGAAAAACATAGCTTTTCTCATACTCCTTCACTTTTCTTATAAAAAACACAGTAAATTAACATCCTGTAACATCTACATTATTTAGAAAGTGCTTCTGAGAACACATATTGAAAGTGACCCTCTGGCTGGACGAGGACTCCTCAGCCATTGACACTGCACTTGCACAAGAATTGAAATATATACTCCCTTTGGGTCGACCAATTCATATTTGTGCAGCTGGTGGAATGAAGATGGAACATGCGAAAGGTGTTTACAAAACTAAGCAAATATAACGAAAGCTCTATTAACATTCTGTGGTGGCAAAGGTTATGTCTGACATCCAACATATGCAAAAAAGAGTTTCAATCATTTCTCCCTTCTGAAGCAGAAATATCAGGGCACATTATTTAGAAATGAAAAAGAGTAGGGAAAAAAAGTATGGAGAAAGTCAGAAGTGTACCCAATTAAAAAGTTTGGAGGCAAAAATCTACTTGAGTGCAAATCAAAACATGTTCACATTTAACCATAATGAAGTATTTAGTACAAAGTAAATATTTTTGATGAAAAGATCTGACCACCAAGTTCATTATACCTGACCCTGTATATTCAGTAAGAAACCATAAGGAAACAATTCTGCTAAGACAAAACTATAATTTAATAGTTTTTATTAACCCTTTTTTACTGTGATGCCTAACAGTGATAAAAAAAAGAACTAAATAAATAGGCTAAAATCTAATGCATATACAAACAACTTTACTCGCTATATTTTTTTAGATAATTAATATTTAGATATTGGATAGTTTGAAAGACTGATAATTCAGTTTCTGTTTAGGCACGTGAAATATCTCACCATTGTATCTCAACATCAGAAAATGTAAAATAGCGATAAATAAGAAAAATAATTAAAAGGACCCACTATAATAATAGGTAAAATGTAGATTAGATAGGCCGAGAGAATTTGAGCAAGAGTATAAGTATTTTGCTTCAAAAATACTTGAATAAATGCAAAGCTACAAAAGTGGTACTTAAATACGGTAAGGAAGTATACTGTAATTACGCAAGTATTTTCCACCCCTGGAAACTGGCATTTCATTACTTTATTGGCACATTCTAAAAAGACCAAAAAAAAAATTACAAAGCTTCCAGCAAATTTAAAACCATAAAGTTAACTGAATGTCATTTTCCACAGTTCTGTGAGTTTCTTAGGTGTTTGTGGAAGTGATTAGCGTTAGGTTTAAGAAATTTATTCCCTGACTTTTAATGGCACAAAGAAAATACTTAACTGGTGTTAGGCTTCAGTTTCTTCTGTTAAACCATGGCGCTCTGCTGCCCGCAGGGTTCCCCAATAAACCACAGCAAAGAGTGAGGAATGCCATGACACTGAGGGATGTTAACATTCCCTTCTGGCTGATGAGGAGAAGATATGGCACAGCTTGATTGTTTTACTGCTCTGTGAATGAGGTTAGCTTTTACCAGAACCAGAGGACAGAACCTTTACTTTAGTGTCCTGTCAGTCAGTGAACCCAAACATGAAGGTTCATCACACCATTCATTGTTCATCACTGTTTGCTTTACTGTTAAGCATCTCTGACATGTATGTTTCGCCCTGATAACCATGCAGATAAAATACTATAAGTTTTTCGGGCCTCTATAAAGGAGGGCACAAGTTAATCTCTTAAAGTGACAAATCCATCTACACTGGCAAATCAAGATTTTAACACTTAAAAGACGAGACCATTTTTCTTAATCTAAGGGATCAAAGAGCTTCTCATCTCTCAGCGTAAATGTCAGTCAAAGGAGTGGAGTGTTTTATGTGTTGTGTTTAGGGGCCTCCAGGAGCTTATAGGGTTTCAGGGCACAGAATCTCGGGGTAGGAAATGCGCATCATAGGCACAGGTTTCAGCACTTTTGTACACGAGGGAGGCAATAAGGGTCTGTGTGCTGCTTGGTGTTTTATAGCTGTATAAAAACCACATGGATAAATAAACCTTATCAGCACTAATGTCACTTTGCACCAAGTGTTGTGGTTTGAAAATCTGTTTCATATAATCTTTTCATATAGTTATTTTTTTCATATACACTTGTTCTTGTGTACACAGTTTTTCTTCTGATCTCTGTATACTTCAATTTAATTATAACTCAATTAGACCAACATGCATTTCGACAATAGTCGCTTATACTACCTAACCTGACATATGTGCATGTATATAACCTTTATGCTAGTGCAGTCCATTTATTTACCAGTGATCTATCTATCTATGTTGATTTAATATTTTGGGTTTTATATAACCAAACGTTGTAGTTTATAAATGTTCGTTTGTTTGTTTGATCATTCTTTCTTTCTTGCTTCCTTCCTTTCTTTTTCTTTCTTTCTTCATTTACTTGGATCTGTGCTACAAGACTACTACCACCAACTCCTTGCTTTATATGTCTTGAAGTAGACACAGTGTGTGGTGATTAATTGACTTCCATTAAATAAAAAGAAGATGGATATGCTTTTTAAAAATGGGCCATGATTTATATTTTACTACATAAGATCTAAAAAGAGCTTCAGATTGTGGCGATTTTTAAATATTTAAACAAGAGAATGTCTGCAGACAATCTGGCTTGAAATGTTCTCACTGTGTAACATCAGCCACTGGAACTAAAACAACACTATACCATGTTTGTACACAGCCTAAAGTCAACTGAACCCTGGCCAAGAAATACACCACAAAATGAGTAGTGTGGCCTGTCAATCAGAGACTGAGTGGCGCTTCTGTTCTTACATTCCCTCAGTGTGTGAGGCTGATTATCACACTCCAGCAGGATTCAGAATGAACAGCAGTTCTCATGTAAGCGTTCTCGTGTAAAATTTCTTAGAATTGTTAGTTTTATGTGTAGCCCGTCTACTCTCAATGTACGTAGAATGGGGCCCTGAGTCCTTTTAATCTACCTTACTTTTAGGATAACTCAGATTACTCTATTTTCAATATTATAAGACTTGGGTCACTATCACAATATATACCTCTTATGCTAAATAATACTATCAGTACAGAATAAAACAACTATGTGCACTTACACTTTAAAGTCACAACGGTATTTGCTATGCATCAACAATAATAAACGATCACTAAGCTTGTTTAGAAAAATATATATTCAAGTTTAATTAAACAAATATTAAATTTTCATATAAAATAACTCATTTGGCTTTCCTTTTTTTCCTACCGGAAGTCTAGCTTGTCTGCCAAACATTAAGAAGTAGGGTGAATACCCCGTAGCATCACATTTAGTGCTATTGTAGGCATGTACCAAATGTCCCACATGTTGACTCCATTGACGTTTCTTCTCTTGGCTCAGTGTTCCTAGCATTGCTAGTAAAGTTCGGTTGAACCTCTCTGGCTGTGGATCTCCCTGTGGGTGATACGGAGTCGTCCGTGATTTACAGACTCCCATCATCTTCAAGAGATCTCTGATCAAATGGCTTTCGAAGTCTCTGCCCTGATCAGAATGGATCCTAGCCGGCAGGCCATAATGTCCAAAATACTTTTCAACCAAGATCTTTGCTACAGTATGAGCCTTTTGGTTCTTTGTCGGGAATGCTTGAGCATAGCGGGTGAAATGGTCAGTAACCACTAAAACACTGCTCATGCCTTTGGAATCTGGTTCCACTGAAAGAAAGTCAATACATACAAGATCCATTGGCCCATTGCTTATGATCTGATGTAGGGGCGCTACTCTTTGGACAGGAGTTTTACGAGTGATACATTTTCCACAATTCTTTACGTGTTGCTCTACATCTCTTGACATTTTGGGCCAGAAAAATCTACTTCTCAGCAGACCAGTGGTTCTTTCTATACCCAAGTGTCCTAGATCATCGTGCATTGATTTCAGCACGGCTTCACAAAACTCTTTTGGCAAGACAAGCTGTGTGCACTCTTCGCCTGAGAGTCGTTTACTCAACCTATAGAGTAGGCTCTCCTTTAGCACCAATTTATCTGCTTCTCGTTTCAACTGACCAAATTCTGTATTATTGTCAATGTTCTCTGCCCATGTCTGCTGTGCAACTGCTTGGACAGCTGGTCCAATTACTGCATCATTCTTTTGAGCTCGAATAAGTTCTGGTTTTGACATGTGCTCTAATGACTTTAATTTCATTTGCACTGGAAATGTGTAGATGTCAGGAATACAATCAGGGGACGCTCCTAACTGATCTACATATCTGGTTGAACTGAAGACCCGGGGGTACAAACTCGTTGACATATGGACCTAACACCATCCTGTGGTATTGTCTCCCAATCTGTAGTGTCATTTCCATCAGGAAAGTTTCTAGAGAGAAGGTCTGCATCTATGTTGTGCTTGCCAGGTCTGTATTGCACATCAAAATCATATGTGGATAAGGCAGCGAGCCATCTGTGTCCAACCGCATTAAGTTTGGCTGTCGTGAGCACTTACGTCAAGGGGTTGTTATCTGTACGTACAGTGAACCGTGCCCCATACAGGTAATCGTGAAACTTATCCACCACAGCCCACTTAAGGGTTAAGAACTCCAGTTGGTGTATTGGATAACGTTTCTCGGACTGGCTCAGCTTCCTGCTGGCAAATGCTACTGGTCTTAAACCCTCAGGATACTCCTGGTAGAGAACAGCTCCAATCCCTTGCAAGCTAGCATCCACATGTAGGATGTAGGGCTTCTCAGGATCAGCAAATGATAACACTGGTGCATGGGTCAGACAGTAAATGATCTGGTGGAATGCATCATTACAAGGCTGATCCCATCTGCTGCCAAAGGGCTCTGACTCTCTCAGGTAGCACTTGGTAGGATCTTTGTTATGTTTTCTGCTCTTTTGGGTTGGGGCATAACCTTTTGTTAGATCAGTCAGCGGCCTGACAATGGAAGCATAGTTGGCAATAAATTTCCGGTAATACCCACAGAAACCTAAGAATGACTTCAAAGTTTTTAGGTCAGTAGGTAGTGGCCAGTTCGTGACAGCTTTGATCTTTTCTGGGTCAGGTGAGACACCATCAGCAGACACAATGTGTCCAAGATATTTCACCTTCGGCAGACAAAACTGACACTTGTCTAGTGAAATCTTCAACCCAGCCTCCTTCAAGTCGATCAAGAACCTTGAGAAGTCTCTCTTCGTGTTCTTCCAAAGTCTTTCCAAAGATAATTAAATCATCAAGGTAAACAAGGACCTGGAGGAAGTTCATATCACCAACTGTCTTTTCCATTAATCGCTGGAAAGTAGCAGGTGCTCCAGTTATGCCCTGAGGCATCCTCTCAAACTGAAAGAACCCTAGGGGCAGATAAATGCAGTTTTCTCCTTGTCCTCCTCAGCCATTGCTATTTGGTAATAACCACTTCTTAAGTCAAGCACAGAGAACCACTTGCTTCCAGACAAGGAATCCAGAGTGTCATCGATGCAAGGTGTGGTATACTGATCAGGAACTGTCTGGCTATTCAGTAGCCTGTAATCAATACACATTCTGATAGTCCCATTTTTTTCCCCGTACAATCACAATTGGTGAAGCATATGGGCTGCGAGACTCCTTAATAATGCCTGCACAGACAAGCTCCTGCAGGTGTTTCCTCACATCATCAATGTCGGCAGGGGTAAGTCGCCGAGAGCGCTGTCTGAAAGGTCTGGGATCAGACATTCGAATGGTGTGTTCTACTCCTTTAGCTAACCCAACATCCCATTCAGTTAGGGAAAAAACATTGGATTTTTGGGACAACTTCTGTCTCAGTCGCTCTTTCCATTCTTCCGCAACAGGAGAGTCTCCAAAATTAATCTGATTGACATCAAAACTGACTGACTGTGTCTTAATAGAATAAACAGCAGTGACACTTTCCGTGGGGTACATACAGTATGTCCCATCACTGTTCCTACTGGTACCATTGTCTCCTTTAAGGACTGTTTCTGTACTAATATTCTAAAGTTGTTGACATTCACTGCATAGCTTGGAACCACCATGGGTTGCAATAACATACTAGCTGGAGATGAAGCTGACAAGGATGTGTCAACCATCAGGATTTCTTTGCCAACCGGCTGCTTGAAGTCAACTTTACAAACAACTTGTACATCTTCCCCAGGGGGTAAAGTCAAAAGACCCGGACCTTGCCATGTCACCACACCAACATTGTCATCTTGAACACAGGTGAGTGAGGTCAAGTCCTTAGCCGCAATCTCATCAGCATGGCCTGCTTCTATCCCTAATGTCTGTGTGATATCTAAGCCACTCTCTCTACATTGCTTCACCAGGCTTCTGACATGACTGGTGTTTGTCCCAACAATGACAGGAGTCTGTTCTGCAGTTCGGGGACTGGGACAAATGAGAGCAAGAACTGTTACAGTCTTACAGGTTCCAGTGATTTTGGCTGGATACTCAAGGTCCACAATGATATAGCCACGATAGGGGTAACTCATTTCTGACTCACTTAAACCCCAGAGAGCAAGACCAGACACAGGGTGCACTGGGACATCACACAGGTGTTTTTGGTACCATGACTCAAATATGATAGTAACTTGGGAGCCACTGTCAAACAGTGCATCACAAGGATGTCCATTGACTTTTAATTGTACTGTACTAGGTGGCCCAATCAAACCTTCCGGTATTCCGTGTTATCAGGTGTGATCACAAGACTCCTCTTAACTATACAATTGATTTCAGCCCCTAAGCTGTTAGTAGAGTGCTGATTTTCTTTTGATAGCTTTAAGGCTTGAATCAGCCTTTTAATAACTTTGTCCTGATTCTCTGGATAATGGCACTTGGCTGCAAAGTGTCCATTTCCTCTACAACGGTAGCAAAACTGATCCCCAGAGGGTCTAAAGGGTCTACTAAGAAAACTACTAGCCTTAGGTGAAGCTTCAACTGTTGAAACTGTAGCTGGATTGACTGAAGTACCTGCTGCAGGGACTCTTATTTAGTTTGTGCTATCCACCTTCAGATGATGGTTTATTGGTCTTTTCTAAGAAATCACCAAACGCCTGTATTACTAGATCAGCGGAGCTAGTGGATGGTTGCGCACCTGGCAACAGACTTCTAATATCTTCTATAGTTTTGCCCTCCGACTGAAGCAGTGATGCTAATTTGCTATTAAAGTCTTCATTAGAAACTGGGCCTGTATCTGTAATAACTACTGCCCATGTTTCATTACCCTCTGGAAAATAGACCTCAGGTGGTACTTTCACTGCAGTTAGGGCTTCTTTGCATTCACACAAGACCATCAAGCTGTTCAGTCTTACATTAAAGATCCTTCCCCTAACTCATACTCTGCCCAAGCACTTAATAGTCTGGAGAGTCTCTTCAATTTGGGATATTTCAGCATCTTCTGGAACAACGACCAGTAGCCCATGAGCTTCATCCAAACCTTCACCTCTGCACCACCTTTTCAACTCAGACACTAACTCCCTCTTGTCTGCCATCTTAACAACAACGTAACTCAGTCTTTGTTTTAGTAAGTACTTCAATCTTTAGATACCCAAAACTTATCCCAGCGGTGCCTCCATTTTAAGTAGCCCGTCTACTCTCAATGTACGTAGAATGGGGCCCTAAGTCCTTTTAATCTACCTTACTTTTATGATAACTCAGATTACTCTATTTTCAATATTATAAGACTTGGGTCACTATCACAATATATACCTCTTATGCTAAATAATACTATCAGTACAGAATAAAACAACTATGTGCACTTACACTTTAAAGTCACAACGGTATTTGCTATGCATCAACAATAATAAACGATCACTAAGCTTGTTTAGAAAAATATACATTCAAGTTTAATTAAACAATAAAACAAATATTAACTTTTCATATAAAATAACTCAATTGGCTTTCCTTTTTTTTTTTCTTAGTTTAATGTCCAAATAAAGTATCAAAATAAATGGAAACAAAAAACGTTGCAGGCCTGATTCGGTGCTTGGGGTCGGTGAGGCCAAAAACTCAACAGTCGTTTCACTCCAAAGAGCAAGAAACCAAAAGTAAACGGACTGCCGAGTAGCAGCTGTTGATCACATCCATGAATATATCCTGTATTTCCAGATTAGCAATGGTCCACTGAAGCACGTGTAGCTGGGTTAGCTAACTCACTCAGTCTGTTCACGTTGCTGATCTCTCCTCGCTGTGTTAACGAGACGGTATCCAGAAAATACTAAACTCAAAGAAATTCTAGCCGAACTTCTCAGTCTCTCACAAAAGTTTGCATTAGTTTAGATTATCTTGCCGACAGTCTAACGCTTGCATGTAAACTCTTGTAGTACACAACTTAAAACGTGTTCACCTCGTAACTGCGTCATTAGCATGCTTCTCCTCTCGGTCTATTTTCTCCGTCTTTTTTTCCTATTCCTCGCCCGAGCTTCCGGTTTAAACAATAAATAAATAAATAATAAAAGCCTGCTTAATATAATACAATTTCTAGAAAATGACTTCTCAAAAAGTATCAACTCTATAAAATAAACAAAAATACAAGTATACATCTTGTACATTTTTTAACATTTAACTGTTTTACCTTTTTCATACCATGAACTTGGCATTTTTTAAACACAATAGGCAATAACTGTTTTTAACCATGTAAATCACCTATTTATTACTAACTTATGTTTTACATATTTATACCTACCCAAATATTTATACCTGGGCTACAAATGGATAACATTTTTCACACTAAACCTAAGACAAAAAAGCATAAATATGAACATTGTAAGATTTTCTTTATACTCTTATAATATTTCATTAAAAAAAGGTTGTAACATAATCAAAGACCAGAGTTCCTACACTGGTCATAAAATAGGTATAAATACAATTGTCCAAAACACAGTATTGGTCTTTATTTTATTTTTTTATGTTATACATATAATTAGTAACCAATTTGTCTCTAAAGTTACTAATTTCAGCCATTTTGGAGAGATGATTTTCTATGTATCTCAAAAGTGGCCATTTTGCTTCAAACTATAATAACTTAAAATACTAATTATTATTATTTTGTATTGACTAAAATTTGTGTAAGCTTCTAGAAGCATGTGACCTGTAAAATTGTTGCTTAAATTGTTTTTTGGCACCGGCACCGGTGGCTTAATGGTTAGCACTGTCACCTTCCACCTCAAGGGTCCAGGTTCGACTCCCTCCCGGTTTCAGTTCCTGCCCCTATGTGCATGGAATTTGCATGTTCTCCCCATGCTTGGTGGGTTTCCTTCAGGTACTTTGTTTGCCTTCCACAGTCCAAAGTCATGCATATAAAGCTAATTAGCATCCCCAAACTGCCCGTAGTGTGTGAATATCTGTGTGTGTGCCCTGCGATGGATTGGAACACTGTCCAGGGTGTACCCTCATGCCCTAAGTCTCTTAAGATTCAGATTTTGACACTTCAGGTTCCTGCGACGCTATATTCAGGATAAAGCAGTATAGACAATGAGAGAGAGAGAGAGAAAGAGAATTGGTTTTTGGTGAACACTTATACACATTTTAGGTCTATGTTTTTTCATGTGTTTCATCTAAATTGGCCAAGTGAAAGATTTTAATTCAAAAAAGTTACGACACTACATAAAAGAGCATGACATTGCATTTAGCAAATGTGTTTCTTTTTATCTGATAAAAATATAAATGTGTATGCATATTTACAAAAAATTAAGCATCGACCATGGGATAAGTAGCATTAAGTATTATGACAAATGGTATTATATGATCTGAAAATTCACTTTTTCACCTAGGTGAGAAAACTCTTTTAACCAAGATCATGTGTCCAAACGGTCACCACTGGCTTCCACGGTCCATAATTATTTTTCTCAGTTCTTCTCAGTTTCTCAAAATCTATAATGATAAATTGAAGATATTTAGTCATCAGGGATTTTTCCACTCCAACTCTAGGCTTAAATCACATTTCTGAGAATTTCACTACTTATGTGTAACTAATGCAGCTTTAATTTGCCATATAAAGCACAAGCTGTTTTAAGTAATCAAAGTACTATTGTAGAAGTTTTGAACAAATCTCTCAAAGTATCCTTTAAGTTTCTTCTCTAATCCCCTCTTATCCTGAGCACTGACTTTGGTAGACAGCTTCCCTAAATCAAGTCATGTTTGTGCCATATGATCAATTTTAATGATAAACTTTTAAAATAATTCAACTTTTACTGCTGAACTTTCCCAGACTTTTTTGGTCTTCATGATGCTATTTCTTTCAGTAAATTCTGTAGACTTCATGTGACATATAAATTGCACACAGGTGTACTCCATTCAACTAATCACCCAAAAGAAAAGTAGATGCCAAACCACAGGGCAATATATGGGTATCCTCAAACTCAAACAAAAAGTTTTGTTTATAATGTTTTTGTATGCTGTAGTATAACACTTTTCTGTCAGTATAATAATAATAATAATAATAATAGTCTAAGTAGCCCAAATCTATTTTAGCATAATAGTGCTCCTGAACAGGGTTGCCATGAAGGGGAGGGCCCCTGCGTGACAAGGGGCCCTTACCATGCTATGGCAATTGAAAAGAGTTGGCTTTGTCAAGGTTGGAGGCCAAGTAAATTAGGTTTTCAAGGGGCCCAGAATCTCTAGTGGTGCGCCTACTAGAGATTAACTGCTCCTTACCATAAAGCAAGGTATGTAGTTTACCAAGATTGGTGTGGAAAAAATTGAGTAGCCTGCATAGAGCCCTCACCTCAACCCTACTGAACACCTTTTGGATGAGCTGGAATGTTGGCTATGTGCCAAGAATCATAGTTTAACAACAGTGCCTGACCTCACTAATGCTCTTGTGGCTGAATCTGCAAATTCCCCAGAGCCATGTTCTAAAATCTATTGGAAAGCCCTCCCAGAAGAGTGGTGATTATTATATCAGCAAAGCGCAAGATTCTAACTCTAAATCTTAAATGCCATGTTTAACAAGCACATATGGCGTAAAATGTCTGGTGTCCACAAACCTTTGACTACATAGAATATGTAACCTTTGGCACAATAACTGGTTTTAGGTGTTTCCCCATTAACAGGAGCTGCTTTTAATGTTTTTATGTGAATACGTTTGCAAACTGTATTGCTTTTCCCCTCTGACCGCAATATTATTTACATAGTATTGTTCATGGTATCTAATCCCAATTAAGGCCATTTCAGTTCTAGACACAGCATTAAAAATTGTAGAAACTTCAAGAGTGTAAATGGTTATCCAAGGCACTGTACATTTTGCACCAAAGATCAAATAAGATATTCCTCAATGTCACCTTATCCTGTATCATTTGGTAGTGCAAAACCTTTGTGTGCATTTTGTCTAATGTATGGACATACCACAGTTGGAAATGCCTTGAACGAAAACGTACATGTAGTATATATTGTATATAACTCAAAAGTCATAAATAATGGCAGACAATAATCTAGTTATGCATATTCACACATGACTGGACAATTGAATCTTATTCAAGACTAAATGGCCCTGTTGTCCTCTTGACATGACCACACAGTCAGTGAACAAAAAAATAAATAAATGTAAGCTCTTGTTAAAATCTCTAATCTACAGCAAACCATCAGAGTCTGACAGAAAGTGAGCATGACCTATACATGTTTTATTTATCTTACATCCAACAACAAGTTGGCTGTCCGGTTCCGATCAATTCACTTTCAACATGCTCGGCCTAGTGTTGCACAAACGTGAGAGATGAGCTGTGGAGAACCATCGTGCACCCTCAGCTCCACATGCCCCTGCTCTCCTGTTTATTTCTCTTGGCTTCTTATGTACGTATTTCATCCAGTCATATTATTTTAGCCTGTGTAACCCTAGAACAAATGCTTGCATGTCAGAGAATCTCCACTGTGTATTTGCCATATGGATTAAATTATGTCCAACTCATTTCATAAAACGTAATTAGTTGATAAACTACAAAATATGACATCCCTAAAAGCAATGCAAACCAGGGGTCTTGGATTATTTTCTCAGACACAAATAGTCAAATCTGTGGTTTTTGTGCTATGGAATATTGGTTTACAATCATCTTTGTGTGGATCTCATGGTTTTGTTGTTCCTGGTTTCCAGGGTTATGCATTTTTTTTATTTAATGTTTAAAATGTTGCCCTTACTATGAAAACATAGTGAAACTGGGATTTGAGACTACAATCTAAAATAAATATTATTCCAATATGGTAATGCTTTGTAATATGTAAGTGCTTTGCTTCCCTAAACCGAATTTCCACACCTGCAGGTAAGGGTCAGTGCCACACTGGGATCGGAAACCTTCCAGAATCAACAGCTTATTCCCCTGTAGGTTTTAATAATGAGATAAACATTTTTTATTTATAAGAATCTGTTCATTTTCATTTTTTGTGAAAACCTAAATGATGTCAAAGTCAGTTTTGCAACTGTGTTAAACAATAAATTACAGGATTTCATTTCCATTTAGGACCATAACTTACACAGAATAAAGTTGACAACAGGATGTATCAAATTTTCATTTTTCTTCAATGTTATGGGGAACATACACTTGCAGTGATCCAGGAAAGTACATGCAAGCTCTCAAACTGAAATATAAGCCATGTTTATATGGAAGCTCAGTGGTTAACTGCATCCAGTGCGCCTCTATTGGGTCTCTGAATATGCCTCAATCCTGCCTTAAAGTAACAGACAGTTGTGGAAAGCTTTCCATAGTACACCCCTTAAAATATCTAGTCACTGTCAGATTTCAAATGGCACGTCTTCCCGGAAAACAAGAGTTTCTAGTTCTACAACACTGTTTACATAATATCTGTGTGTAAGCAATATCTACTATTTATATCATGAGTATATTTTCATTTATAAACAGAGTGTCAGAGCAGTACTGGTGTATCCCTTGCCAAGAAAAACTCACTCAGCAGGCATCGGAACTAATTAAATCAGCATTTTGCAATGACCGAGAAAGCAATTGTAACAATATGAAGTGAGTAGCAGTCAAGGAGACTGTTTTTTAATAACATCATCTCAGTTCAGACTTTGCATGAAAAGGACAAAATGTCCCATGGATTGTGCGGTCTAAACGTTTATTTTGAACCCTTCCCCTCTACGAACTGTTTTCTTTATTTAATGAAGGCCTAGAGATATTATTTGGAATTGCTGTACACAAGCAATACATTTTCTAATACATCACATTTATTTTTGACTGCATTAGGTACCACATGTTCCTCTGTGACATCTGAATTTCCAAATGATTTCCAGCATGCAGTAGTAAAAGCAAAAGAGCAAGAAAGTGAGAGTGGGGGAGAATTTTGTTTAAATTGTGGCCATGACCTCTGTGTCTACCTCCTTCTGTGAGGTTAAACTAGGAGGTCACTGGTACTCACCTATGCTCCAGCGGAGGTGATCAATAAATACGATGGTGTCAGGTCTGTTTTAGTCGACCACCGGTGTGGTTGGTGATCTGATGATCTTTACAGCCTGATGAGCTTTTCCTTCGCTTAACAGCCCTTTTAACACTCTGTAATTTTACCCTTTTCCTGACAAGCTGAGCCTGAGTATGTTTACAACAGAATGAACAATCTAATCTCCCACAATATATTTTTTTTTGCAGTAAGAAATATAATATAGTTTGATTTCATAAGAATGTGCTTTTTTTTTTTTTTTTTTAAAGTTACAAGCATTTTAACAGCCCATTATTTTTAGCCTTGCATAAGAGTTGGCACATGCAAATTGTACAAATTGGCACCATGGGAATTAAGGGATACTGAATGTTATGCAGCACATATAGTCAAAATCTATTTTATGGCCGTAATGGGATGTGAAAAATTGTTTTTCTTTACGAAGTCTAAAATAACACAAAGTGGAAAATTTTAAACTGAAACACT
This sequence comes from Clarias laeviceps, assembly GCA_030014305.1. Taxonomy (NCBI): domain Eukaryota; kingdom Metazoa; phylum Chordata; class Actinopteri; order Siluriformes; family Clariidae; genus Clarias; species Clarias laeviceps. Next base: position 16,690,903 of record JAQMYJ010000039.1, on the reverse strand, counting down.
TACAAAATGTGACCAGACTGTCATCTGGACTAGGCTGTCATGTGCACATGTAATTTTGGATAATATGGTTGGATTGAATTTATAGGATTGGGAATAGGAGTTAACATGATAGACATTATGACAGATGTGGAACTTTGCCAGAGGCTTGTGGAAGTGCTAACGTCTACTTTAATGCTTGTTTAACTCTTTATGAGGTACTTTACTGTATTTTCCACTGTGACTCTACATTACCCTGGCTTTTGTTTGTTGTGCTTATTTTTATGCCATAATTCACTTTCTTTTCACATATTATGGTCAGTATAAAGGTCTTTAATTTTGTTTTATTTTATTAAAATAACACAAGAGAAACATGTTAATTAGGCTACTGATATGAATGTACCACAGTTCAATTAGATACTTCAAAACATCAATCAGAGATTTAAGCATTTGGTATCACTACTGCATCAACTAATGTAATGCAAAACCTGAGTTCAGAATCGTTTGTCCCCTGAAGATGACTATCTTGGGACGTTGACTCGGCTGGGAGTTCTCAGCTGCTTCCACATATACAGTCAATAAAATTCACAGGTTCAAGCCAAATGCATCGGGCAAAAATAGATTTGAAAGTAGCCTTCTCCCTTTTTAAAACAGAAAGGAATATATTTAAGACTTTATGAGCCATAAACCTTTTGGGCCTTTTTTTTTATTGCTCCAGCGCTTTGTTTGATTTCATGTTTTACTCTATGATGCATTTTGGTCTTGAACCCTTAACACATTTATAAAATACACATCTAAGGACTGATGTAGTTAATTCTGCTAGCCAAAATTTCAGCCTTAATTTGTTTTGCTCGGAAACTCAAACTCAAGGGAATCTGGTTGCTCTCAGAAACCATCATTACATTAAAAAAAAAAATCCTAATGTGAGGTGATCTTATGTGGCGGAAAATAAGCACCATATCCATTTAAAGTCCCTATTAATGAAATCATTGGAAAAGGGAGTGAAAGATCTAGAGCTCCAAGAGTTCTCTCCTCCTGTCTGTTACTAGCAAAGAAGAGAATAGTTATATAATATAATAATAATTATAATAATTATAATATTAATAATATAATTACTGAGAACAGTTTTTTTGACTATACAGAAAAGTGACTAAATATACAGTACATAAATGTTCAACAGAATTATGCTACATATAATTCATATAAATATACACTGCTGACATACGGAGTACTGTGATTACAGATTGATTATGATTTACCCAACACATATGTAAATCCCTATAATTACTGATTATGTTTAAGCCAAAAGCCACTGGCTGTTAAATTGTTTTACTTATATGCCTCTAATGCACTTGAGTATAAACAATAAACAAAATATCAATTATTTAATGTATTTTTAATCATGCTGTTAGAATTATATTAATTTCCACTTAATTGTCAGGCTTCATATATGTACACTTACAGAGAACTTTATCACAAACACTATACTAATACTAGGTAGAGCTTCTCTTTGCTCTCAAAACAGCTTCAATTGCTCATGGCATGCTTTCCACAAGATGATGTGAAAATTCTTTTGAGATTCTGGTCTATGTTATTATGACTGCATCATGCAATTCCTGCCAATATTTCCATGCTGAGAATCTCCAGTTCTACCACATACAGAACACAGAGGTGTTTTCCTGGTGCTCTGTTCTATTTTACAGATGTTCTTTTTCTGCTCACAACAATTGTACAGAGTGGTTTTCTGAGTTACTGTAGCCTTTCTGTCAGCTCGAACAACTCTGGCAATTTTCCATTACCGTCATTCATCAAAAAGGTGTTTCCGTCCACAGCAGCCGCTCACTGATCAGCAGTTACAGATGCGAATATATTTAAACCAGACCATCTGCTATCCAACAATCTTGTCACGGTCAAAATCACTTATTCTGATAGTTGGTGTAACATTACCTTTAGCTGCTGGCCCATATCTGCATAATTTTATGCCTTGCAGCAATGCAACTTTATTGGCTGATTAGATAACTGCATGAACCAGAATCTGAATTAAGATTTATTGGCCAAGTATGTTAACGCACATGGAATTTGGTTCCAGCTGACTCTCTAGACATACACACATAAATAATGACAATGCACATAGTGTTGAAAGACAATACATGATACACATCAAATACACAACATTCAAGCACTATACAGACATTAAATAAAGTCAACAATACACAGAATATTTAAACAGATCAACAATATAAAAAAACGTATGAGTTATGGCAGTGCAAACATCAGATAACAGAAATGTGCATCATATGATAAAGAAGATGTTGTGTATGACAATTCGTACAATATTCAATATTTCATGCTGCATGGGTAGTCCAAACAGCAATAATATGTGTCACATGTGTGTAACAAATTTGTTGAAAAAGGAGAGGCGGAAGGCGTGTTAATAGGCAGAAAGAGAAAAGGAAAGACAAGAGTTTAGGAGTGACAGTAGGGACTTTGAATGTTGGGACTATGACAGGGAAGGCAAGAGAGTTGGTTGACATGA
>JAQMYJ010000039.1:16639392-16673943 GCA_030014305.1 Clarias laeviceps | reverse complement strand
ACATTTAATTTAGATGGTTATTTTAACAGTTGACTTGTGGACTGTTGTACTTTTACTTGTAGTAATGTTAAATCAACGTGTCAAAAATTGCTGCCAGTTTAGGGATTATACTCACTCACTCATCTTCTATACCACTTTACCCTGCATTCGGGATCGCGAGGACCTGGAGACTATCCAAGGAGACTTAGGGCACGAGGCAATTGTACACCCTGGCACACACATACATACACACACTCACGCACTCATTCACACATTACGGGCAATTTTGAGAACGCCAATTAGCCTAACCTGCATATCATCCTTTGGACTGTGGGAGGAAACTGGAGAACCCGGAGGAAACCCACCAAGCATGGGGAGAACATGCAAACTAGGGATTATACTGTATACTGATAATGTTAAAAGCGTGTCATAAAGTGTTACTAGTATGTCAGGAAAATCTGGTAATGCCCCATTTCATACGAGGGAATATAGCGAAGATTTTAAGCATAACTATGAGTACAGTAAAAACAGCCCTAGTAAAAAAAAACACTTTAGTGTATTACAAATATATTCAAATCTTTGATATGACATTGCAAATATATTAACAAAAAATTGTACCATCAGTTAATATATAAAAATTAAGCTAACATCATGCTTTTAACAATTTTTATAATTAAACTTTAAACATACTTCAAAATAATTGTATTATAGTACACTTTCCGGAAATATAGGAAAATATACTTTAAGTGAAAGTTCAGTGTAATTTACAAAGCACACCCTTTTAAACTTTTTCAATTTATTTTTGGCATATTTTTAAAAAATTATGCTTGAAATAATCGTAACAATGTACAGAAAGTATACATTGGAATACAAATTTTAATATAGGGTAGTCTCAGTATATTTAAGGTAAATTTGAATGTACTTTTTCATATGTACTTATTTAGGCTTATATTTAGTGTCCTACTCTCTCATGCACTTCTCGTGCACGTTCAGACTTGTTTTTGTACATTGAATCTCTCTCGCGTGCGCTCTCAAACTCGTTTTTGCGCGGTAAAACTCAATTTTGCGTGTTCAAGTTGATTTATGTGTTTAAACTAGTGATGGCTCATTTATGATCGTTTTTTTTTTTTTTGAACGAGTCTTTAACGTGGTTTAGAAGTAGTCTCAGGGAGTGATTTGTTCATTTTCTACTGAGTGCGCATGTGCAAAGCATCGCAAAAAAAACACGGTAGGTTATGTATAGGAAACAGAGATGATAAACAGAATGAGCAGCTCACCTCTCATATCTTCTAGTCCGAGTCATTTGTTCTTTTGTCAGATGACTCCCATAGGAGATATGCAGTGCATTACACAGGAAACAGAACTGAGGGGTCTTCTCATGAGTATTCTAGTCCAAATCGTTCATTCTTTTGTCATGTGACTCACTGCATAGGGGGTGACAAATGAACGAACAACTCAGACCAGAAGATATGAGAGGTGAGCTGCTAATTCTGTTTATCATATGTCCTTAGCTGCTTTGTAATATTTTCATTACTGAAACTTTAGCCAAAATTTGTACACGTGTCAGTGGACTGTTTATTGAAAACGTAACATTTTATTTTATTTCTGATCAAAAGAACAAAATGAACTAAATGACTCAAAAAAAGATTTGTTCATTTTGATGAATGAAATTCAAAGAACCCAGTCACTAAAATGATCCAAACTTCCCATCACTAATAGAAAGGTATCAGAACACCCAGTTCATCACAGCCTGCAGAACATGGGCAAACAACTGTTGATCCAGATCTCAGTTCAACCAGGCATACATGGAATGCACCAGACACACAAGTCCAATCCCACCCCGCAACCCACAGCACCCGAAGGATAAAATACTAACGTACCAGTGGCAGACACCACAGCACACCCCCAGAGGACATGTGGAGCTATACTATGCAATACTTTGGTTGTCCAATGTATCTCATTGAGAACTACTAGATACATTGTATACCTGATTAAATGAGTATCACTGTTAGAGATAACCCCTGGAAGCGCCCAGTACCCATGAACCCCGTGTGTGTTTTGATTTTGGGACTTTGTGTGCTCGGGACCTTTTTGTCGAAACTGTCTCACTGTCTAATGTTTCCGGTTTGTTCACAAGTTGTCCTGATTAACTCACTGATTAAGGGTACTATATATAGGGTTTGAGCAGTTTAGTCTTGCCAGGTCCTGCATCTGTTATTGTCATTTGGTGTAGCCCTGTTGTTGTTGTTCTGTAGTTATTCTGTTTGTCAACCAGCTGTTTAGATCTCTTTATATCACTGTGTGAGTAATTATTTTGTTTGTGTGCATAATAAATGTCTTTGGCTGCATCTCCATCACTTCTGACATTCACAGCAGCAAATGTCAAATCTTTCGTCTTATCTACCTATTAAAGAACTACTAGCTGTAACATGTAACCTACCACCACACTCTTTAAATACAACATAACTGTTTCATCATTCAATATTGAAAACATAAAAAATTTACTATTAAAGGAGACTGAAGTCAACATACCCTGTATTCACTATCCCCCTTTTTTAAATATTGCAGAATGCGTAAGTATTTTTTTTATTAATGTGTCTATCATCAGTGCTCTATAAGATTTGTTGATGCTGCACAAAATAGTTTGCAGTTACTCTATGTTAAATAATCAAAATTTAGTGGCATGAGAATATCGTCTGAATATATTATGCTGTATTTTCCTGACATCAAATAATAGATGCATGTGAATATGCTGTGCAGGTTGAAGTATTATATGCTGTATTCTTTATACCAATAATTTGTTTTATAATATACAATATAATATACAGTATATCCCAAAGATCTCTGACCTTTTCTCTTTTGATGGTCCACTGAACAGATACCAGTAATGAGCAAACAGATAGGGTTCTCAGTTGGAGATGCAAACTAAGTTGGCAGAGGACCAAAGAGCTCCTCATGGGTGGGAAAGTGTATAAACCACATCTGACTCACATTGACACCAGATTCAGGAGAGAAAATGTAAAATGTCTCGGTGCCTTGGTGCTCTGCCAAATATTTCCAAATATTTGTTTCTAAAAAACAAAACAGGACCAAAAATAGATAGAAAATAAATTGCTTACAGATTGACTGACCACTGATTTTTGTGACTAATGACAATGTTAAATAGTGATGACAAAATCCTTGGCTTTGCTCTAGTACAGCATTTTCAAACTAATTCCAGGGGACAATATACAGTCTGCTTTTTTTTTTTTTTTACTTTCTTCCAGCTTCCATCACATCTGCATTGGAATGCGTTCATGATTGCCTGATTAGTGTGTTGGAAGATTGCAAGGGGAAAAATATGGACTGGCTCAAGGTCACTAACATACAATTTAGAAATCACTGGATCTACTTAGTATTCTGTACTTGTTTATGGCTGTTTAGATGCCTGCTGTTAGAGTCAGAAAACTAATACACTCATACATACATACACATACATACACCCACATGCATACATACCTGAAGTAATAAAGCATGACATGGTTTTCAAGCCAGGCTGAAAACAAAGCTAGCTTTGTGTGAAAGGAGATTTCAATTTTCCCTCCCAACAGGAGGCAAGATATCAACATAAACTGGAGGAGAGATTTCTTTCCAAGCCAGTTCACCACAGCTTTAACTGCCTTTACCTTTACCACATACTGTGGTTTCAAAGAGGCCTCATCGGGGATCAGATTGTACATTTTTGAGAACACAGCATTTCCACAAGCTAAGTGAGTTCTAAACTTATGTATTCATATATAATAATTACACTTTATACAAGCTGACGGAGTACATTTAATTAATACATTGATTTATTTTCAGTAAGTGATTTACCTTGTTGAAGGTCAGTATGAATCCAAAGCCAGTTCCTGTAACACTGAATACAAGGAAAAAGACCTAGCATTGGGTGCCATCTAATCTCCTAGGGGCAATTTATTGTAGCCTGTCCACCTGCCTGCATGTTTTTAGACATTGGAAATAAAGCAGGAGACCTTGGTTTTCATATGAATATGGGGAGAACATATGAAAAGTCACACAGACCGTAACTTAAGCTCAGAGATCATAGAGCTGTGACACATAGCTTCATGTAAATATTACGCCTTTATATACTGCACTGTCTGAATCAATTTTGCTCAATATCTTGCACAAATATTGAAAATAAGGCAATATAATCTCTGTGTAGTAATATATAAAATATGACCATGACAACATATAATACTTTTTTTTTTTTTTTACATTACATTAGTATATTATGAAGTTGCATGGTGGGTAAATGGTTAGCACTGTGACCTCGCACCTCCAGGGTCAAGGGTAGTCCAGTGCGTGTGCATGGAATATGCATGCTTTCCCAAGGCTTGGTGGGTTTTCTCCGTGTACCCCGGTTTCCTCTCACAATACAAAGTAATGCAGATTTGACTTAATGTGTGAGTGTGTGTATGATTGCGTGCCCAGTAATGGATTGGCATCGTGTCCAGGATGTATCCTACCTTGTACTCTGCGTCCCCTGGGAGAGTATCCAAATCTCGTGCAACCCTGTTAATAAGTGATAATGAGAGTGGAATAACTTTATATTATTTGTTATTATTTAGCTTCTATTTAAAACCTGCAGCATCCATGAAAACATGGAAACTAAATATTTCATTACAAATAAAGCTTTAACATGACAATAAAATTCTTTAATCAGAACTTACATTGTTTATATTATACTGTTGCCTTTTTGGTCTAATTATGCTGTGGTTTTAATCTTTCATAATATACTTTGAAGGAATGAGGGCGTGCATGCGTGACCTCTGACATAGGCATCTTTAGGCTGCTAGATATAGTGTCTGAGGGTCTGTCCCATGTCAACACTAGTGTCTGTATATGTTTTTATGTATGGCAGGCCTGCTTTGGGTATCATTAATCATTTCATTTAGTCCAGCTTATCACACAAACGTGACAGAGTTTCTCACTGCACATCCTGTTCAGGATAAATACAACTGCTATTCTGGTTTGAGCATTTTTAATAGCTTAGATTTGTGCAATGTCACTTATCCCTCAACAGCTCTTGGACAAAACAATTTCTTATGTTGCGAAAAATGCCTAAATGCGCTTTTTGTGTGTGCATTTAGGGTTTATCCCCAGGAGAGAGCATGGTCTTATCCAAATACTGGCTAACACAAAACGAGGTAATCCTCAACTATTTTTCCAGACTTTTATCCCTCACCTTGAAAGGAAGTGGAATGTGTGTGAAACCAGCAGGCATGGTCAGTGTGGACGTTTTAGTTATTTTATTAGGCAGATTAGCAGAGAAAATCTTTTCCTTGCAGCCATTTTATGGCACCCTAAGGCTGGAAGATTATCAGCTATGATCCCATGCTTCCATGGTTATGGTACCTACACACACAACAACAGCTTTGAGCTGTTTTTATCTGTGGCATGGTATTACTCCAGTGACATGTTGAAGAAACACTGAAAAGGAGCAGAACTTTGGATTAGGCAATGGGTAACTCAGTTTTGTGGGTTGTGGTGGAGCATGTATGCAGAATTCTTGGCATCTCTACTGCTGCAGGTAGGGCCAATGGAATAAAAGATCAAATCAAATGCAAAATCATGTGATTATGGTGGCTGTTTTTTATGTAATATAACAGGCTTTTTGAAAGTGTACGTGCTGTATAACTGCTTGTTTTTGCAATGTGTTCAGTAGGGAAAATAATTTACTGCAATTACATGCTGTTCAGAATGTTTTACCAGGTCAAACAGATCAGGATCAGATAATTGAAAGCCAAATGAATGTTATTTTCAGTTTAGTAGAATTGTGATTTTCGTATCGAAAGCAAATACCTTTCCACAGAGATACCATTATGTCCAATCTGAGCCCAATTAAGGAACCATACCCATTCTTTAAAACATAGTTAGAGTTTACCACATGCTGCACTTCCACTGACATTTTCTTTTCATTACACCTCTTTCTACAAACATTACACTACCGCAAATGGCTACCTTAAATCATGAAGGGGATCAGATGCCTCCTGAAACGATCTCACAGGAGAAGTCATTGTTTAACTGTTCCCTTAGGAGGACATGATTTAAAAGCTCCAGCCAAAAGACCTCAAGTATGTTTGAAGCAACATATTTCTTAACTTAACTTTTTATGACCATTAGCAGTCATAAAATAGTTTGTTTTAAAAGTTTATTAAAAAACTAGTCTTTTTATTGAATGTTGCACCATAAAACCGGTCGACTCCTATTTATTTCATTTATTCCATTCTGGTTTAATTTTTTTGTATTAACCCTCCCCTCCTTTTTTTTTTTTCAGATGATGGGTTAGTTGCAAGTTTTCAATCTCCAAAACTCATTACACACACCCTGGCTCTTGTTAAATGTACTTTGGAATTTCCTAGGAATATGAATCAATCTTTATATTTGTCTTTTGGATGCCTGAGAACCTTGTCTATGCTCACATAATGATTCATGCAGATGGAAGACATTTCATTAGCTATATTTGTCTCCATGATACTTTAGACAAGATAATTTTCCTAATTTCACCAATTGTTCACCAATTAATAACTAATTTTAAATAACAAACTTAAATTGTACAGTAAAAGTAAGGCAGAAAAGTTTAGTGCAAGCTACAAGGGTTAAAATGAATTCACTGGATCCACAGTCCTCACACATTTTAAAAGTTCATTTCATCCAATCAGACGTTTAGTTTAATAAGCTGTAACTGAACTGCAACCCATTCAGTTATCCTACTGTGTTACCCTGTTTGCTGAATGTATTTTTGCCTCTAAAAGTCTCCAACTCATGCAATTTACACAAATGTCATGTATAGTTCTACAGACCCACTTTGGTGACATTCGAGTGAAAATATTCTGTGGCCAAGACGTGTAAATGAAAACTTGAAAATATAAATAACAAGAAAATCATGCCCTCTTCTACATCTTCAATAACCACTTTACTTCCAAGTAGTTTTTAGAGCTCTACACAGGACCAAGTGGTGGGAGGCAGCGTATATTCCCCAGATTCAGGACTGATCTGGGGCCAAGATGTGAAGCTGTGGAGGAAGGAATAGTTCTTCCTGCACAAAAACCACACCTTCTCTCAGTTTTCACTAATTTATCTTACTCGATTCTCAATACTCTGAATAAATTATATAAATTGCTAATAAAAAAAATCAGAAAGCATATTGATAGTTGCCACAAAGAAAATATAAATTCACACAAAACAATGTAGAATGAAACAAAACATGCCTCCCTGATGCATAGGTTAGGTGTGAGATTGAATAGGAAACTAATTCCAATGAGAATTTAATCAGGATGTTTATCCCGAAAAATCCTTTAACCTTTATTACAACTTCCAGGTATTCGATCCAACAAAAATATAATTAATGGTACCAAAGACCTTGGCTTTCTGATAGCGGGATCCCAAAACACCCTTAAATTGTGGAGCTGCAGCCTTTTCCGCCATCTTCCTGTGCAAGAATTTCCCTTAATAGCACAAGACATTGTGTCCTGCATTCCAGCATTAATTGAGGTTGGATTTGGTCCTGTTTAATTTTGACCTTATAGGATTGAGTTACTGTAAGTAAGATAATATAATGGATATAAAAAGATAATGTGAGGACAAGATCTGCTTACTGTGCCAAGGTGTGATGATGCAGATTAACAGGTTGTAATGTAGGCATATATGGACACATAATATGAGTGTTTCTTCCTTGATCTAAAACCTGCAGTCCTGATGGGCATACATGATCTGCCATAACATTATAACACAAAACATTATGCCGAGTATGTCCCCTTTGTGCTGTCTGGGTAGCTCTGGACCCACTGGTCATGACGCCACAAGACCTCTGCGGGTTTGAAACTAATGCTACTTTTGACCTAGAAATTGTAACTTTAAACTTGGAATTATGATATAACAAGGGAATATGTCTGTATGACACTTGAACCAAAGCAAATATTAATGTAATAGTGAGAGTGATGTGGTAGGTAAGAGTGGTGATGTGGGAGAACCAGAATTCTCCAGGGTGTTAAACCAGGGCTATATTCAGTAATGAGAATGTTGCATGTTCATATATTTGCAAGTGTTTTGTTATGGAGCACAGTCCTGGATTGCCTGCACCTGCTGGGCAGGATCCATAAGGACATCCTTGGATGCAGGCCTTTGTCGAACCTTTGTAGAGGGCTGACCTGGTCAAAATAAATAAGTCACCATTTGGATTCAAATAAGCAAATACATAAGAGCGTTCAACTGGATATTTAATGCAGTTATAAATATGTTTTAAGAAAATTTACCGATACAGTGAGTAACTTCTTCTTTCTTAAACATCCATGTCAGAAGACATAGCCTGTGGTAATGGAAAAGATATTATTGTGTTTCACAAGGGTTCAAGCATTGCCCTGCATCAAGCAAAGAACTTGGGTAAGAACTGTCCAACAATGTAAATAGTGAACAACTTCAAAAAATCAGAGAACATGTAAAGACTTGGTAAAGCTGATTCAATAAAAAAAAAAAAAAAAGTTGCTAGTAGAAATCCTAGCCATTTTTAATTGTGAAAGTAAGAATTTCAGAGTAAGATGGGAAGCACATGAAGTGACGCATCATGCATAGTGGATACTGTACAAGCCTGTGCTGGCAGTGTTATCATATGGGGTTGCTTCGGTTCATCAGATCTAGGATCAGCAAAACTATGTGGCAATAAAATGTTAAAAAGTCAGTTGACTACCTAAATGTACTGAGTGATCAGGATTTTCCACTGGATTTTTTCTTTCATTGAATGTCAATGCCAGGATTCATCATGCTTAAATTGTTAAAAAGTGGTTTTGGGAGCGTGAGGAATCATTTTCACACATGAATTGGCCACCACAGAGTCCTGACCTTAACAGGCTTGAAAGTCTGTGGGATCTGCCAGAGATGACATTACAGGCTTGTCTCTCACATCATCAATACGAAACCTGGAGATAAAGGTTCTGACATTGCAAATGGTTGTCAAACAATGCCACAGTGAATGAGTACCGAAATGGAAGTTATTAGACTGTGTGACTCTTTTTTTTTTTTTTTTTTGGCTAGGCCACCGGTGTTTTTTATAATAGTAAATGAAAACTACCACTAAAGGGGGTAGACAATGTGGGAGGCTATTCCTCTTTTGATATTTCACTGGTCCCTATTTAGGGAGATTCTTTTGTTTGAGCATCTTGTTTGTTTCGTTTTTCTCATTTTTAGTGGCGCAGTTGTAGATCCCCCACCACGTCTTTAAATAAAACAGGGAAGGGGAATAAAGGCAGGGGTTTTCCAACCGCAGCTAGGTTCTAAATTGTCTTGTAATAACTAGTACATACAACTTAACTGATTTAAAAGTAAAAAGTGCTACATTGTTTATGGTGATTGTCTATGATCAGCCAAATTTACTTGATGTCAACTGCTATCTTTTGAACAGACCATCCCACCTACTGAGCAGAGCTAATTTAGCTTTTTTTGACTTGCAGTTCCAATCTATTGAGCTAATGCCAATGGTTTTCCTGCTATTGTCTTTAAATCTTTTATGATTGAATAAATTGTCCTTTGGACAAATAAAATAACTTTTTAATTAATTAATTTAAGCAAAGTAAACGTAGAACTTCCTTGTTTTTCCTATAAGTCTCATACAGTGATGCATTGTACCAAAATATGTGAAAGTAGTATTAATATCTTCAAACAGTTGAGATATGGCAGTGTAAGCAGCTGGCTAGTTAGTAAAGCAATGATTTTTTAAAATGATTAAGAATAGCATATTGTCCGGATCACAGTTATTTTACTCATATTGCAAATTTGGAGGAAATGTGCTCTTTAGCATAGCCTAGTGCGCCCTCTAGCTGTTACAAATCATATCTACAGTCAAGTGCTTTGTTCTGCAGAGTGGAGATTCATGAAAAAAATTACCTTACAAAGTAATTACAAACACTTAATTATCGGGCCTGCCACTATATGTAGATTAATATACACACATTTCCACAATTATTATGCATTATATTTATACTGGCATATTTTAAATTAGAGGAGCTTGTCATGGAATATACGAGACAATCATTTATTCAGTCCAGACACTGTATTTCAGTATTTCAGTATTATCTAAAGAGCTCCTTCTGTACTAACCATATAACTTTGTCAATATCACACTTTGCATAGTTCATGTCAGAAATAAGTGGCAAATTATGTAATATGTACTGATCCACACAACCATGAAGGAGCCTAGTCAAACAGATTTTTTGACCATTAAAGTTTTATTAAGATGATATATAACTATTTTTTGGGGAGAGAAACAGCTCTGAATGAGTGTACCAAGTATGTGAGTTTGCAGCAACAACTGATAAACAAATCTTTCCACAAATTGGGGAGATTGAAGATCCACTTGAATGAGTAAACCATTGTAAAATCTTTTAGATATACTGGAATCATATGCTGATGTTCTGATAACTACAGTTTTATGATGAGCACAGGTTACTCTTCACCTATCCGTCAAAAAAATCCCAGTGAAACAATTGTTTTACCACAAAATCTGATGAAACCATTTTTACTCAGAAAAAGAACAATTTACATTAAAAGAAAAAAAGAACTTTCTAGCCAGATGTCACAGAGCACTAAATTGGTCTTTTGTGGGAGTTTTTTAATGGGAGTGTTTGAGTGATAAGAATGTGTTTTTTATAAAGGACATGCTTCCAATTACTTTCAAGTACATTACTTTGAAAATTGTATGTGTGTGTGTGTGTGTGTGTGTGTGTGCGTGTGTGTCCTCATTCTTATCTTTCAGATGTTTCAACAGTTCTCAGCTCGTGCATTATTATCAGCATCTGACTAAACTGCAAACGACCTATTGAAATCTGTTCTAGATTACCATATTATTTCGTAACCCATCAGAAACACTTTTCAGTCACTCCATATGTCTGTACTTTCTCTCCAAGTGTTTCACAATTACCCTTGATTTTATATTGTCCATCACTTTTGGAATTCCTATGCTCCTCCTCCTCTGTCATCACACATCCATCTATTATTTTCTCCTTTTTACTTTGAGGGTCAGAAAATAAATGCTGCTTTATTATTACTTTTTTAAATAGCTGAACAAAGCTCTTTTTTTTTTCATTTTGAATTCACACTTAAACATCTGTACTCATGCATTGGTGTAACACCCACCAAATTAATAACAGCCCACAAACATAATAAACCGCAAACATAATACAAATCTTCAGGTTTTAAAGCAGAATGACAGTTGAATAAATAATGTGTGGCTTCTACATGGTGCGAATGAATGTCCAGTTTGAGGCCCTTGATTTAATGTAAAAATCCTACAACACTTCCAACAAAAGTAACAACATATTACAAATAGTTATTATATTTGCAGGACTATTACTTTTGTGGGAAATGTATTACATTTATGGGATTATTACGTTTAAAGATGCAGATTAAGACATTATTACATTTACAGATTTAGACTATTGCATTTGTGGTTTAGTACATTTGTGGACTGTTATTACCTTGGCAGGTGTTACAGGGTGTCTGATGAGATGTCTTGTGATCTTATCACTGAACCCAGTAAATTACTATAAAGAAAACAAGAGTAAATCAAGAACAACTATACAGGTGAAACTCTAAAAATTTTAATATTGTGCAAAAGTTCATTCGTTTCAGTAATGCAACTTAAAAGGTGAAACTAATATATGAGATAAACTCATTACATGCAAAGCAAGATAGTTCAAGCCGTGATTTTGCATAATTGAGATGATTATATCTTAAAGCTCATGAAAACCCCAAATTCACAATCTCAGAAATTAAGCCATAACACCTGCAAAGGGCTCCTGAGCCTTTAAATGGTCTCTCAGTCTGGTTCAGTAGGAAGCACATTCATGGGAAAGACTGCTGACCTGACCTTTTGGAAACCCCCAAAAGCGCTCCACGGTTTAACCCCAAATTCTTTTTGCTGTTTGTAAAGTATTTCACATGTTCATGGATTTCCTCCAAATTCTCTGGCTTCTTTTCACCATCTAAAAGCATGTCAAGAACTCAAATTTTAGGGGGAAAAAAATCTTCTTATTACTTAACAGTTACTAAAAAGTTGTTACACTCTCAAGCTGTTTGTCAAATCTGACATCTTGTGGTGAATAGAAACATCTTCCCTCAATGTATAAGCAGGAATCTTCAGTAACTGTCATAAAATTTTAGATCCAAAACATTTCCTAGTATTATGTTGTATTTGTTGTATTTTCCTGAAAGATTTGTTCATTATTTATTGCAGTTATGGCAATATGCACGTGTCACCCAAATAAGGATTGGTTCCCTTTTGAGTCTGGCTCAAGATTTTTACCTCATATTATCTCAGGGCGTTTTGCCTTGCCAACCTACCTCTGACATGCTAATTTAAATACATTTAAAAATTCATATTCAGATTTGATATATTTCTGTAAAAATGCTTTGGGAAAATGGCCATTATTTAAAGTGCAGTACAATAAAAGTGTTAAGACTATTACATTTGTGGTTTGTTATGTTTGTGGGCTTTTATTACCTTGGCAGGTGTTACAGGGTGTCTGATGAGAAGTCATGTGATCTAATCACTGAGCCCAGTAAATTAAAATATATAGAGAGAAAACAAGAGTAAATGAAGAGCAAATATATGTATATATGTAAAGAGTTTATTTCTACACTGAATTTTAATTTCATCTTCATAAATAGAAGCTAAATATTTGCTTGATTGAAAACAAAATTTTATCTTTAACTTTTTGCACATTGTATTGCATTTACTGTATAAGTGATAATTATAAGCAAAGAAATACAAACAGCAAATAAAGAGGTAGCAATGTAAACAATTGTTTGAGCATTTACACTCACACATCTTCTCATTTCAGTGTTGTGTGCTGTGGGAGTGGAAACACTGCATCAGACAGACTTCTATAGCCTGGCTGTTTACCTTCTGTAAGTATTCCCATTCAGTTATTCACCATGAACACATTCTGCACAAACTACTGATTTCTAAAATAAAAACTATTGGCTGTTTTTAATGTCCAGACAAGTGTCAAATTAAAGGAAGAACAAACATAGAGTGTCTAAGCTACAGTGATGGTTACCACAGGTCTCTAGAGCAACATTAATGTACCATGGCATAGACTTGCAAGTCCCTGGGACTGTATTGAAAAGATAAAGATATCTCCCAACTGGTGTTTTGAAAAGCCCTGTCTAACACATTGCATAAAAATCTCCCAAAGGTGCTCAGCTGGTTTAAGATCTACTGACTGTGAATATCATAAGCATGGGATTTTCATAATTTTCTTATTAAACCACTCATAGTAGATGGGCCAGTCACAGGATAGAAATGTTTCATAATAAGACAGAATAAGGCAATTCCACACAAATGTTACATTTCATAGAAAAATAAAGCTGTGCAGAAAGGAATTTTTGACACTTGACTGGAATATTTGTCTGCATTGTTCGCCAATGTCATATAACAATAGTTTCACCCAATGATTTTGGATGTCTTTGCACTTATCCTTTCTTTAAGGGGACAAGTGGACACATACTGTATATGTCATGAATCACTGGCCTGCCTTACTGGATGGGGGTTTCCTTTATTTTGTTACTAGTTCAAAATATTTTTTTTTTGCTTTATTCAAGCATTTCACTGCATATCGTACTGTGTATGACTGTGTATGACTGTGTATGTGACAAATAAAATTTGAATTTGAAATTTGAATTTGTTCATACTGTATGTTTCAGATGGTTTAAATACAGCATATGGATTATTTACACTGATTAACAATAACAATAAAACCACTGATGGGTGAAGGGAATAACATTGATTATCTCATTAAAATGGCACCTGTTAAGGGGTGAGATATATTAGGCAGCCGGTGAACAGCCAGTTCTCGAGGTTGATGTTTCGGAAGCAGGAAAAATGAGCAAGCGTATGGATTTGAGTGACTTTCACAAAGGCTAAATTGTGATGGCTAATGGTCAGAGCATTTCTAAAAATATTAGGTCTTTTTAGATGTCCCCAGAATTCAGTGGTTAGTCCTGACCAAGAGTGGTGTAAGGAAGGACAAACAGTGAACCAGCAACAGGGTCATGGGCACCTAAGACTTAATGGTGCATGTTGAAGAAATCTGGTCTGATAACACAGAAAAGTGACTGTAGCATAAATTGCTGAAAAGTTAATACAGGCTTTAATAGAAATTATAAAAACTCACAATGCATCACAGCTAAATATGTATGGGGCTGGAGAGTCACATCCTAATCACACCGCCCATGCTGACCCTGTCCACTGCCGAAAGCACATACAAAGTGCATGTGAGCTTTAACAGTCTCCACTAATAGCAGGATAATGGATAATAATGATAATAATGGATAATGCATCCTGTCATACTGCCAAAAATGTCAGGGATGGTTTGAAAAACATGACAATAAGTTCAAGGTGTTTCCATGGCCTCCATATTCCCCAAATCTCAGTCTGATTGTGCATCTGTAGGATGTGCTGGACAAACAAATTCGATCCATGGACGCTCCATCTCACAACAGGATTTAAAGGATATGCTGCTAATGTCTCAGTGTCAGATACCACAGAACCTCTTCAGAGGGCAAATGAGGCAAATATTGCCTACCACAATAATTTTTACCATCAAACCATGAGGGGTTTGGCTTGGCTTTTTTAGCAACCTGTTTTTCAGTGCACTTACATACGCTGGGACCCAACATCAGACTATAACATTGTGTGTAGTTCATTTTTGTTTAATGTCTTACTGTATGCTGGGAGAGCAGAAGAAATGGAATACAATTAGTTGCCAACACCTTCAAAGCCAGTGTAGACTTGTTCTCTAGTTATCATTTCAATCATGTCCCTATTTAAGAAAAATAAATAATCAAATAAGCCTCAGTCTTATATTTTAAGTTGAAAAAGAATACCATAAAACTTTGATTATTTCATGTGTTTGGGCTTGTCTCGGAAACTGAAATGTTTTGCATGAAAGAATGAGAGAAATATTTGAGAACAACAAAGCATGATTGGTAGAACATGGCAAGTTTAGACTCGAAAAAACATAGACATGATTGTTTTCAAGGGTTTTCTCCTGAAACCTCTAGTATATTATGAACACTGAAATATTGCTCCTTGGTAATTTTGTACAAGTGACTTAATGTCCCTGTATGGCTAACAAATGATTTTTGATTCTTGCTTTCTAAAGGGTCTCTTCAGCTGGAATGATGCTTTTTGAAATGACAGATTTCATTGATGTATTGTTGGTGACATGCTTTCCGTAAGTTCCAAATCATACAGCAATAGCAAAAAAAATAATAATAATTCACTTATGTTTTATGCTTCTATGGGATGTTCATGTCAAACCGGGACTTGTGATTAAATTTTATGTGAATTAAACTGATTGACATTTACAGAAGTCACAGTATGTTAATGAGACACAGGAAAACATTTGAATGGTGCAAACGTTTTAAAGTAGGCCATACGTCCATGAATGATAGCTGAGGTGGCTCCAAGTTCTAGTGCAACTCTCCCAGGAAAAACAACCTAGTTTGATCACCAAATGCATCCTGTTTTTTAGCAGTACAATACATGACCTCACACTGCACACCACTTGCACATTACAGGAACTTGACTGGAAGTTATTTCAGTTATTTCCACATCCCCTTTAAAGTCCTGACCACCTCAATTTTCACATGCATGAGTCATTAAAGAAGTTCCTGCAAGGGGGGGGATAGTATAGCATAGTGAAATGCTGGAATAAGTGCACTAATGTAGCAGAGGATTATATAGAAAAATAAAAGTATTTTACTCTCATCATTGCATGGAATAATGTTCTGTCACTCTGCACAATCAAAAATTCTGATTTGACCTGAACACCCTTCATATATTATTATATAAATTACTCTGCATGCTTTGTTGCTGACCTTTCATTGAAATGTAATAGCTATTTAATTTATTGCAGGTATCCAGTTACGTCTAAATTATTTGTCATTTGGAAAAAGGTGGCTAATGTTGGCGGCTTCCAAAAATTCCTTTACTACACCATTATGTCTGTGATGTGTTTTTTGCATCCAGTGTTAGTCTGGCATGCTGTCATACCAGGTAATTTGGACTTGTGTTCGTGATTCCTTCACCAATTAGATTGGCAAATTAAAGTAATCAGGAAAATATTAATAATATCCAAGTTCTCATAATTACAAATCCTATACCTTACATACTGTATATTACTAGTAGACAATTCGACTTTCTTAGTAACTAAAAAAGTAGAATTGTCTTTGTACAAGTGACTCCACTACACATTCCATTCCACTACACATTTCATTCCACTACACAATGCACATTTACTAACTTACTATTAAGACTTCTTTTGTTTTTTTTTAGTGCTTCTAGCAACATCATTTTTTAGAAAGCAGCTTTTCAGGAATTTGAATATAAAGTATTTATTTGATTCCTAATAAGCAAGAAGTAAAGAAATACTGCCTCAGGTGACATGAGTAAGGATTCCAATTTCTTCTCAGTGACACCAGATACTGGGGTTATGAGTCATTTTGGAACAAAGACATGTTATTCAAACATAACTCTATGTACTGAAAGGATGTTCAGGATGATGTTATTTTGAATGAGTCCTAAGATAAGCACAAAACAGTCTTTATGATTTCAGCAAATTGTAGCTAGTTCACTATCATGGAAATACTTTAAAGTCTTTATCTCTCTAGGGACAATGCTGCTGCTGTCAGGACTGCTGAACTTAACCTTAAGCAAAAGGAAAAAAACAAGTCCTCCCAAAGAATGCACAGAGACTTCTGGTAACTCGCCTGTGTGCATGGCTGAGTCAAAGCAACCTGAGCAAACCTATTCTTTCTTCCCTATCATCTCTGGGAAGAGAGCATCTTACTTAGCCAGAAAATTGAAAAACTCTTCTGACTGTTCTCAGGTCATGTTCAGACCAGATCATTGCAAACAGAATATTTACAATCTACTGAGTAACTCTGAACAAAGGAATGTGCCCATCACAAAGAGTTCTAATGAAGATGATACTGAAATGGATGAGTTTGACATGGATCCAGAGGAGACCACCTCAGATGAAGCACCAATAATAACAATGTGAAATGAGGATATGTCCATAAATATTAAGTTTGAATTAAGTTGTCTATTAAATATGAGTCATGAAATTGCAAAAACATTTATCAGTACACCAGGATGGAATGTGATTTTCTTTCTTTTTTAAGATCAGTTGAAGGAATTTAGGAGTGTTAAATAATTTTGTTTTCATATGCAAATACAGCCATGGCAATATAAATTTTTACAAGGCTGCTGCTTCAGTGTTTTAGATCCTTTTTGTCTCAGGTTACTTTACTGTTTGCATGACACTGATTTTCTCTTTTCGAGACAAGTTTTTTACGGGATGCCACAAATAATTGGAAAGGGGATTCATCAGAGAAAATGACTTTACCCCAGTCATCGGTAGTCCAATCCCTGTACTTTTTGGTTTGCAGAATCAGTCTATCCTTGATGTTTTTCCTAGAGAGAAGTGGCTTCTTCGCGGCCCTTCTTGAAACATATGAAGGTGAGCACTACCATCAGTCCTGTGTCATGCTAACAGTAAAGCATCCTGAGACCATTCATGTGTGGGGTTGCTCCTCAGCCAAGGGAGTGGACTTGGGGGTGGATCACAATTTTGACTAAAAACACAGCCATGAATAAAGAATGATACATAAAAATCCTCCAAGAGCAACTTCTCCCAGCCATCCAAGAACAGTTTGGTGATGAACAATTCCTTTTCCAGCATGATGGAACACCTAGACAAAAATGATAACTAAGTTAACTGCCTAAGGAACTGCCTAGATTTTAATTCCATTAAGAACTTGTGGTCAATCCTCAAGAGGTGGGTAAACAAAAAAAAACCACAAATGTTGACAAACTCCAAGCATTGATTAGGCAATAATGTGCTGCCATCAGCCAGGTTGTGACCCGGAAGATGATTGACAGCATCCCGGGGTTGAACTGCAAATATTCTGAAAAAGAAGGGTCTTTGCATAAACTTGTAATTGTAATTGACAGTAAAAGCCTTCGATGCTTATGAAATGTAAATTATACTTAAATAAGTATAAATTGTAATTATATTTTAGTATGCCATAGTAACATCTGATTTAGATTAAAAAGATTTAGAAACACTGAAGCATGAGACTTTGAAAAAGTATATTTGTTAATGAAGTTTGCAAAGGTGCTAAGAATATTTAATTTAGAGATGAATTATGTACAACAATTTGTCTGTCTATATATTTAAATTATGTACATGTTTTAAGTGAAGAAGATTAACTCTAAAGTACTGTATTCTGACCCTATCAGTGTCAGCATAGTATCAACCCTGTGGTGTGTAACAGATATTTTAATAACGGAACCAAACTTAGAGAGAAAATGTTTAGGAATATTTCAAATTATTACTCATTATTACTAGAACTACTTGTTGTCATGCATAGCATTAGCGCATCTGGCAAGAGAAGGAAGCTACAAACAAGGAAAAAGCATCTGATTCCCCACTGTAAAGTGTAGTGGTGTTTGTGATCCTTTGGGGCTGTTTAGTGCCTGGGGTTTAAATTTTTTTTTCTGATATTTAAAATTCTGCTAAGTATCAGAATATGTTAACCCAAATTATGTTTCTTTTTGCTAGGACGGTCAATCTTGATCGTAATCATAGTTTTCAATAAGATGAATGACTCAAACAATAATAAAAAGAAGGCCACAAAGGGAGCTTTAAATAGTTTACATGGAGAAGTGGACCAAGATCCCAGAAGACAATTTCAACCTTGTTATACATTAAAGAAAAAGATTCTGTGCCATTATTCTATCTGGTGCAGGGAATATAGTGCCAATATATTCAAACCATTGTTCTATAGAATTAATTGTGCTAGTAGTATTTCTGACTCATGGTTACAGGGTTCGATTCTGAACTCAGGATACTCCACGTGAGGAATTGTGTGGGGTTTTTTTTGTGTGTTTGTTTCCTCTGGGTTCTCACATTTCCTTCCTCTGTCCAAAAACAAGCCAGTAGGTGGCTATGCTAAATTGCCTCTGTGGATATGGATTGGTGTCCCATCCAGGGTGTTCCTGAGAGGCTACAGATCCACTGTAGCTCTCCAAGGATAAAACAGTTACTTAGATAAATGAATGAATAAATGAATGAATGAATGAATGAATGGGGAAAAAATAATAAATAAAAAATAATAAGAAATGTCATTATATGTTTTGCATTTTTTTTATAAAGGGTGCCAAAAGAGACCACTGTAGAGACCACAATAAGAGAGCACTGAATTTACTCCAGAAAACTGGAATGTCATCAAGAGGAAGATGGATGGTTTCAAACCATGAAGTAAAGCTGAGCTGTTTACTTTTTTGCAAAAAGAGTGGTATAACGTTACCCAACAACAATGCGAAAAACTAGTGGAGAGCATGCAGAAAATTTGTAATTGCTAATCGGGGTTATTTCACCAAATACTGATTTCTTAATGCTATTTATCCAAAGCATTTACACAATTTGTTTACAAATTATTTGAATTTAGTTTAAAGCTCAACAAATACTGCATGATATTGGGTTATTTTGTGATATTTTGTAATTTATATAGCATATATATATATTGCATATTCTTCATGTACATGAACCATGTTAGATCAATAAGTGTAAGTGTCAGCTGTGTGTTCTTTGTTTTGCCAGCTGAGCCTTGGAGAGATTAACCCCTGTGATGCCAAGTATGGCTCTGACTACAAGCACACAGACCCTGCTTTTTTTAGCACTTGAAATGTAAGGCTCATCATGTTTTGGATAATGCTTTGAAAAGATTTTTTTTTTGTTATAAAATGCTGTTATTATTGTGCTTATTATAATGCTGAAACCCTTGTAATCTTGCTGTTACTGCTTTATTTGGTCCTTATCTCTATGGTTGTACACATTAGTCCATTAGGGAAGCTTTGCCTTAAGACAGCATCACCTACATCTACGTCCCAAAATCAATAAAAGACTAAGTGTCCATCCATCATCCTGTTTCTTGTTAGTCAGATCCAGACACGATTATTTTCCATCACAAGTGGATTGCTGCAATCCCCTTGGGGTTAACAGTCTGCTCAACAGTCTACCCTTCTCAGGCATTCTCCACTGGTATAAACATCCTGTCAACAAAAGATAAAAGACAAATAAATGGTTGTGTTTTTTTCTCTCTCTCTTCCAGTCCTACCCTATACTGATTGCCTATTTCATAGTCAAAAAACAAGCAAATATTTAAGCTAATTAAAATGTTTGTAGACAGCACAGTGGCGTAGTGCTTAGCACTGTGGACTCGCACCTCCAGGGTAGGGGTTTGCTTCCTGCCTCGTTTCTGTGTGCATGGAGTTTTCATGTTCAATTCTTGTTTGGTGGGTTTCCTCCAGGTACTCCAGTTTCCTCTCACAGTCCAAAGACATTAGGATTAGGGTAATAGGCATTCCCAAATTTCCTGTTGTCTGTTATTGTGTGCATGTGTCTGTCCAGGGTGTATCCCGCCTTGTGCCATAAGTCTTAAGGTATAGGTTCCATCCCCTGTGACCCTGTGAAGGATAAGCGGTATAGATGATAAATGAATGACTTTTCCACCCACAAATATGCATTTATCTTATTTCAAGCATATACTGTATTTAGCACTGTTGTCTTGCACCTCCGAGGTCCGGGTTTGTTTCCCACCTCGGGTCTTTGTGTGCAGTTTGCATGTTCTGCCCATGATTGGGGGTTTCCTCCAGCTTCTCTGATTTCCTTCCACAGTCCAAAAACATTCAGGTTAGGCTAATTGGTGTTCCCAAATTGCTTGTAGTGTATGAATGTGTGTGTATGTGTGTATGTGAGTACCCCTGTGATGGATTCAAGCACTGCAGAGGCTCAGTCTGAGCAGAAGTAGTATTTTCTAGAACACAAGCAATAGCCTATGGTTAGCAGTACCACAAGACAGTTACAGTTACAGTCATCAATAACTTACTGTTTCCACAGCCTAGAGTAAAATTGCCTTTTTAAAAATAAAAACACTAAACTCTTTAATAATAAAGAAATAAATAAATATTAAGGATTTCTACATAAAGAGTGAATAAATTCATTATGAAACAAGCTCTAGTTGGTTTTCAGATTTTTATATACAAGTTTTTCATATTTTTATATGCAGTTTTTAATCATTTTATATACAAGTTTCCTTTCGTAGTGCTCTTTGTAATTATCTTATCCTTTCTGACAAAGCTAGCTTCCCGACAGAGGAAGTGTCTTGGCAGCTCAACACTCCAGCTTCCTCAAAAATCGTTTTAGTTCTTCCAGTGTCACAAGTTAGTAGCTGGTAGACAAAGCTCAAAAACAGGAAGCTTAATAGCACTGCAGTCAGAGCAGCCAGATTTATACAGACAGGTGACGGAGTGAGGGGGAAAAAATGTGACTCTTTTATAAAAAGTTGATTCTGTCGGTTTGTGTCTACATTGTGTGTGTGTGTGTGTGTGTAATCGTATTGTATGAATGTATGTATCCATACATACATACACTGAGACACACTGATTATGGAGCTTTTGCTTCCCTACTCCACACACACACACACACACACACACAAACGTGTGTGCGCGTGTGTGTAAAACCACCGCAAATCGATTAGGGAAGCAGAAGCTGCATAATCAGCTCTTAACAAAACGGATACTGGATTTGACTTAAAGCTGCGTTTTCTTAATCAGATTTTAAGGTTGCTTTTTAATAATACATACGTACAATAGCATGTATATCCATGGTCTTTGATGCTATCTAGTTACTACGACAATATTACTGTAATCCTTTCTAATTTTACGGTTAAATATACAGGGAAGATCTACGCCATGATGGAACAGCGTCCTGCGGATTGAAAAGCCCTGATCTAGCCGTTTCTGTGGTAACCAAAAAGAACCCGCCTTTAGTCGCATTTTATTGGCTGGTGTTGTCGCATGTTTTATTCTCTTTGGTTCGTACACCTGCCATTCACTATAAGTTATTTTGACCGGAGCGTCTCCCAGATCCTGGACGGTCAAGTAGACTACAGAGAGACTGGAAGATAAAGAGAGCAGGAAAAAAAAACACATCCATCTTAACGCGAATTCTTTGTTGGCCGTGGGAAAAGGGGCGGCGTGTAATGAGATGGTAAGGTATGTTTTTAAATCGCGAATATTCCGACAGAAATGTTGTTCTGATTGAGAAATCCTGTCGCTGTAGTGAGTTTGAGAATAACCGTGTGGTTGGTGGTATTTTCACTGTTTAATAGCTCTGCAGGTGAACGCTCCGAGTTCACTACTGAATAAAAGCATTCCGATTTAACCATGGAGGAAGTATTCAGTTATATTATATAACTGCTGGACATTGGGTTAGACTGTACCTGTAGTATTCCGTGTCTGTGACCAGGCCTTACACTGTTCATGGCAGTTACATCAGGTTTTTTTTTTCCTGCTATGGAAATTTGACGCGGTCACTTTTTGTAGCTGATCTGTTTTGCCGAACTTCTGCAAAATAGCTTCTCTTTACACATCATATCCACTAACTAGATCTATATACGGATATATGCTGTGGGTGAGAACTGTGCTGCATGATCAGACTCAGACTCAGACTCATGCACATATCCTCTAATGTCATGCATTCATCCTTAGTAACTCTCCATCCAGATGAATCAGTCCCAGGAACTCCGGACAAAAGACAGGAATATGGGCTGAATAGGATACCAATCCATCACAGTGCACTATGCGTGCACACACGCACATCATCATCTATAGCGCCTCATCCTATCCCAGGAGACTTGGAAGACAAGGAAGGGTCCACCAGAGACAGGGTGCCAATCCATCACAGGGCACACACGGACACACACTCACACTCTATGAGCAGTTTGGGAACGCCAGTCAGCCTAATCGGCATGTAGTGGGACTGTGAGAGGAAACCTGAGTACCTGGCTGAAACCCACCAAGCACGGGGAGAACATGCAATCTCCATGCACTCAGACTCAAGGTGGGAATTGAACCCTCAACTCTGGAGGTGCATGGCGACAGTGCTAAACGCTAAGCCTCACACACATTCACACCTAAAGGCAATTTAGTGTAGCTATTCAACTTGCATGCATGTTTTTGGACAGAGTGAGGAAACTAGAGCATCTAGTAGAAACCCGTGTACAGGAGATTTGAAGGATAGAAACATAGACTCTGAAGCTATGGGGGAGTATCAGTATCTGCCGTCCCCCCTGGCCCTCCTGAGCCTCCTGACACAGCTTCTAAATTAGAGTAATTAGTTTAGAAATTGGGTTGAACTCAGATTTAAATTCAAATACCGTCTTTAAACTGAATGCTTTCATCCGTTTTTTTTTTTTGCTATTTGGGAACTTTCTTTGTGTCTGATATACAGATAGGTTTGTTCATATTTTATGTGACAGTCATTTATTGTCTTTTCTCCAGCGCAACCTGCCATATTTAATAATTTATTCCCATAGACAGACGGTGGGCTTATCAGAATATTCCATTAAAATTGTTTTTTATTATGCATTCCATGAATAAATAACTATTAAATTGATATTCAGAAAAGTATTTTTGTTTTTCTGCCTTTAGCATGTCTTTCTGCCAATTTACACTCCATTGTTAGTTTAGATCTTAGCTAATCATTTTATTGTTACAAAATTACCACATAGTGAGGTTTTGCAAAGCAATACAGGAAACATGATGCAAAAATCCAGCATTATGCATTACATATTCACTGTTTCCCCCCCATGACAAAATAACAGGCCAATTTATATATTTATCTAACACAGGAACAGTCAGTTTAATAATGTTTAATAATGTGGCTACAGTGTAATACCACAAGGTGGTATTATTAGATATTACAGTAAGTCCTTGACGTATGAACGAGTTTCGTTCTGGAAGCATGTTTGTAAGTCGGATTTGTTCTTAAGTCCAACAAAGTGAGGCTTGCACTCCTATCTCACGCGGAGTCAGAAAATGACCGTATTTTCTGAAAATAAGTAAAAGTATGGTTTATTGCGATTCACAGCGAGTTTTTGCAGTTTTGGCATAGTGATAATCTTTCCGCGCAAAAAATTACATGTTCAATTTAGTGAGGAAGTTCTCGCGGAAGCTCGCAGACCCTGCGAAACCTCGTGGAATGTCTGGTGGTCATTCGCAGTGCCTATCACCACGTGGGTGTTATACACTATTGACACAAATATACAATGTAAAGCATAATTTTTTTTTTTTAAAAAGCACACAGATTTGATGTTTTGGTACCGCATTGTACTCTCGTGAGTATATCGCAAGGGGAATCCCGGTGACGCAGCGGGGTCAACTACCTTGTTTAAAGGCAGTCCAGAGCAGACAACGCTACATGGTGTTTACTGCATGCTTGAATTGACGCCATTTTGTCTCAGAGCTGTATTGGACTATGAATTCCAATATATTTTAATTGAGGATTTTCCGAAAATAAGGTCATTACCGCGACAGCTTTACAGGATAGCCATTTTCCATCATCCTGCTCCTGGACTGATTCATTGAAACCTGTGAGACCGACCTTTTTCTCCCGTACCCCCCCAACACACACATACAATATATCGGACTTTGGACATTTTATACATTCACTTACATACTGAAAATATTTTATACAATGGTAAATATTGGTATCTGGATCATTGCAGTGGCAATTTTTTGCATAATACACATGAGCTAGTTCCACGATTTGTTCGCATCTACGAATGTTCTTAGATCTGCAGTCCATTTGTAACTCGGAAGTTCATAATATTGTTCATAAAACAGGTTGAGTATCAAACAAGGAGAATTTTTGCTACAATGCCGATCTAATACCTTGCTGAATTTGTTCTCCACCTGTAATGAGCGGTGCAAGGTATGGTTGCTATATTCTGCAGTTTATGTGTAGCTAATGAATAAAGTCTTGTGGAGAACTGGCTGGTATAGTTGATTCAATACTGTTGAAGAAAAGTGTGAAATTCCCTATATACATGAGGGATTTGTCTCTTTACAGGTGTTCGCTCACAGTAAAGTTAGACATAGGATAGTCACATGATATTCAAAGTGTCTTACCTTGGTATGAACCAATGGCATCGGGAAATGACCTGACAATGCTCTTTCACATTATACATATATAATGTGAAAACTTTATCACTGTGTGTTTTAAAAGAGGACAAAGAAAAGTACAGAAATCCTTGTTTTATTAGAGTATATGCAGCCTGGTATGAGAGAGGTGCAATTAGCAACATGCAACTTGTCAGCTGTGCTTTATAATAGCCATTAATTTGTCTTAAAGTAAGTCGCTAAATTCTAAGCAGCAAACATATTTTGTTCTAGGCAACTTTGCTTGGTTTACATTATACATGAGTAATTTGAAGCTACACATTTTATTTCTGTAAGTTATTAGAACACAAAAAATGTCTAACTGTAATATAATATAATATAATGTAAGTGTTGCTTAAAATACAATTATCGAATAAAGTTGCATCAGCACTATTCTTTAGTACACACATAGAACAATACATATTGGGCCTTTTTTTGACAGTTTTTATACCTTCCATGTAGTTGTGAAACCCATCTTCAAAATACATAGTACTGCTGAAATAACAAAGCGCTTGGCCTCTCCAAATCAGCACTTCTTTGTAGTACACTCCTGGAAATTACTTACCAAAAATTGTTTTGTGCATAAAAATCAATAACCAAAAGGTTACATGTGTGCAAAACCTCCATCCTCCTCATTTTATAGTGGAATTATTGATATTATATATACAGTAGCTGTCAAATAACTGAGTCTTTAACAGCGTTATGGCGTTTTGGCCTTTTTTTGTTTCCGTTTGATTTTTCTTTGCTGCAGACATGCCTTCTTCTTCCCTTTATTGAAGTTAATCCTAAAGAAATTAAAAGGGTAAATGGATTCATTATGAGGGATTAATCAGATAAGAGCAACAAAAGCACTTAATGTATTCAGCCTTAGTGTCATGCAGGCTCCTGACTGTCATACTTGTTACAGTTTAGGTACCATTACTCTAATTCAAGCCCTGCAGACTCTCCATCTACACTGAATCAGACAAGTAAAATATTTTATAAATATTTTATAATAAGTAAATAAAAACATTTTAAAGAGGACATACAAAAAAATCCTACTGTAAGCAGTACCACAAGACCGCTACATTCCAACATCATTTAACCAGGTAATGAACATTACCATTTAGCTCTATAATGCTTTTAGAGACCAATTTTCTTTGCATTGGTACACCTTTGTTGCAGATTCACTGCAACATTTCAATATTCACTGCATTGTAATTTTGCTTTTATTCAATTGCAAGTGTATATCACAATGAACAGCAAATTGCAACGGTTGTTCCAGTTTAATTGCTTGATAGTGTATTGCTGTAATGAAAGTGCACTGATAGTGACCTGGTTCAAACCTTTTTTATTTTATTATTTTTTTTCACACATGCCATATAATCCATCCAAATCTGTTCTGTTATGTCTAGTTCCTGTTCACTGCTCTTTGTATTTACTGCCCTGTCTTAAAAACCTGTAGTGAGACTGGTGCAAACTGACTTGTTCACCCCTTTTGAGAAAAAGGTGCATGCAGTTTTTTACTCTAACACAAGGTGACAGTGTTCATCAAATTTAATTTGTTGATGCACCTACCTGTCAGTTTATTTTGTTCAATTTGCTTATAAGACTAGTATTATTCCATTTATACCTAAAGAGTTCGTCTTATGTGTATATATAAAAGGGAGAATTGTGCCGTTTCTATAGGGGGAAAAATCCTATGTTTATTTAATATTTGATCTATGTTTATTTAATCACTTACAATACTCTCTCTCTTGCTGTCATTTGTGTCTATATGGGTGTTTTTTGCCCAAGCTTGTTGCCTATTTGCCTAAAGTTTTATTAACACAAGATACACAACACTTGCATATTTTCACATGTGATGTACTTACTTTCTACCCATTTAATTCATCTTCATTGAGAAATCAGTTGGAATGCCATTGTTTAGAAAACTATCTTGATAGAGTTTGAGTCACTTACGTACCTCTTCCAACATTTTTGCAGATTCTTGCCTTGTTTGGAGTTCGGAGCCAGACAAACTGATTTACTCTGCATTTTGATACTAGGAATGAGATAATCAGGAGAAGAACAAGGCAGTCAGTGTGTGATAAATAAACAATCCAAAGGTTATCGTGTTTGTAGGTGTAACAGGTAATTGTTTTTGAACACTCTGCAGCCTTTTGCAGGCGTGAATGTTTTTTTTTTTTTTTTTTTCTTTTTAACAATTAACAGACTTTTAGAACTTGTCACAGTTTTGTTTACAGTTGCACAGTCCAGACATTTTCTAAATTACTGTTGTACCAAATCATGTCTCAACAGCTCTTTCGTGTTAAAGCTAAGCCTAAGGACAAATACTTTCCTTTTAACTAAACCAGTAGCGGACATTGAGAGTCAATTAAGCATACATCTCTAAGTCAAAGGTTCGAGAAACGAAAGGACGAAAGCTATGATTAAGCATGGCAACACAAATATAAGGGTTTGTGCTTCTCTGGTCAATCAGTTGCTATTGTTCAGTCCAGAATATGGTGCAAACTTTTTGTGTGCATCTCAAGAGAATGCGCTTTCAGTATAAACCAGAACTGATCAGTATTTAATCGCAAATAAACCAGTTCCATGGAAAATGTTCAACATTGTAAAAGGTGTACTTACATGATCTGATCTTTATTGCAATGAGGTCCTGAATTAATCACGCGGAAGTCCTTCACGCGTCTCCATAATACTGCTTCAGTCTGTTGGATGCACATGCATTTCTCCCGAATGTTTACTGCTTCTGTCTTGTCTGGAAACAAAAAGAAATTGAAGGGAAGAAGGATAGCCCAAACTTTTGCCTTTTCTATAAAAGTGTTTATAGAAGTGCATATGAAAGATTCTACTTGTGATGATGTTTAAGCAAAGGAGAACAAGCAGCGGAGGCAAAGTCTTTTTCACGATGCAGAAAGCCATGTTGGTTGCAGTTGCAGTGAAGAATCTCTGCGTGTGAGTTTGCTAGAGGAGATACAAGCTTTTTCTTCACGTTTTTCTCCTTTTCTTCCGGCCTGCCCATAATTGGTCTGTGACATGATATCTAGTATTGACTTGGACCAGTTGAAATCTTGAATTCCTTGTATGTTAATTATTAACCCATCAAAGGTAGTCGTTCTTGAAAAGGAAATTCTTACCTTTGCAAAACAGAAATGTCAAGTGTAAAGTGGTTTTACTTTAAAGGAACTAATTTAATTACATTCTATTTTATATGCAGTATATTATATTGAGTCAGATGTAGCTAAATATTAAAGCATTTTTGAAAATGTGCATTAATAACTAAAGTTAAAAATACTTTAAAAGTAAGTGTAATAAGTAAAAATAAAGTAAAATATCATAAAATTGCTGTGTAATAGAAAACTGTGGAACTGTGGAGCCAGGGTTCAGCATGTGTTTTGCCTGTTTTCTTTCTGTTTGTCTTGTCCAAAATCATGTCAGTAGGTGGCATTATGCTGAATTGTCAGTATGTGTGAACTGAGATTTCCTGCAAAGGACTAAAGTCCCATCCAGCATGTACTGTACTTTATGATAGCCTTTGACCCCAGTATGACCTTGATAAAGCTGTAACCGGAGATTCATACATAAATTAATGAACAATAGTTCAGTCTAAACCTTCTGACTGAAATATTGTAACATTAAACCTAGTCGATATCCACTGTTGAGTATTTCTTGTGATATGCATGCAATAATAATGAAGTAAAAACGAATAAACCATACTCTTGTGCATATTTTTAACATTTTATTATTTAAAAAAATACTATACATATACAACACATTTTTATTTACAAAATCTGTACAAACATGGTGCAAAATACTTTTCACTTCTTTTCTTACTTAAACCAGCACTGGCTTCTTTACATTTGCTGTAATTGAACTAACTATGACTGGGACCAGCCCTTTCTGTAAAGTTTGTAAAACGACACACAACTAGCTTGTGAATGCTACGAAGTATTTACACAGTGGTGTGTTCAGGACTATATTAGCTGCCATCATCCTGCTGCTCTCATTGTCTTCTTGTCATCTTTGATTTGGTACGTTGGCGGGGTTGGAGTCTTTTCATGCATTTCTTCACATCTTTGCCCTCTTTCTGTTTCCTTTAAAAGAGAACCAGGTAATTATTGACTTAAATAATAAATTTTTAAAAAAGCATTTAAGTACCGAATGTACAGTATTTGCATAAAGATTTATCTTCTGAACTTTTCCACATTTCTAACGTTCTATAATCTTCAGGTTATAATACTACAAAATGTAGAAAAGTTCAAGGAGCATGAATCAATATATATATATATATATATATATGTATGTGTATATGTATATGTGTATATGTAAGATGCTGCATTAAGTTGCCATTCTCTTACCTGTGCCAGCATTTCAGCAGTCTTTTGCCCTGAGGTCCATGAGGACTTAAACACACCTTTCGGCTGTCCTTCTGGAGTATCACTCTACATTTGGAAATATTTTAAGAAACATATTTTAAAACATATTTTAAGACAAGGAGGAGTGCTATAAAGGGAGTTGAGCAACCTTTGGTCTAATCTCATGTGGATTACTTACATAATTTCGTCTCTTGTACAGCCAGATCTTTTTAAAGTGACAGTGAAATCTGAAAATGGTCCCAAGATTCCATTCCTGGATTTTAGACAGGCACAGCGGTTTGGAATATGTTGACTCTCTGCATGGTGAACTGCATTAAGAAACGACTCCTTAAAGAATTTGGTATTTTACACAATAGCTGAATATTTTAATTCATTTTTTTTTTTTTTATTATTAAATCGGTTACATATTTGCAAAGATATTCTAAAAGGATATATTTTTAAAAAATATTCTAAATTTCTAAAAGTCTGTAGTTTTTCTGTGATCTGTGAACCATTATTACTCACCTGTGAAGTGAATGCAGATTCCCAGAACCAGTAGAGCAGGGAAAGTGTCTAGTGTGAACTTCATTGTAACACTGCCGGGCTTTTGAGCTGGGTTGCTTTTAAACACTGTGCATGGGGTTTCCCAGGCCATCAGCCACTCCCTGGAAATTCTTTCTCTCTTCAGTTAAACTACAAGGATTTATTAGAAATGGGATGACTAGGGGCAGCCTTGAAAAAGCGCATGATAACTTCTGTTTTTGCCCTGAGGGTCCAGGCTTATGACAAGATTGACTCTAGATAAGAGCTGGAAAAAATTATTTTACTAGCAATTATTCAACAAATAATTATTTAATCTGCGTCAATGAGTAAGAATGACTGAACTGAATATTTGACAAATTTTAATGTTATGGGGAAAAAAATAACTTTTAACATCCTGTTCCCATATTGGCTTTCTGTGTCACAAGTTTTGGTCCCAGTTATAACAGTAGGGAATATCAGAAGGAATTTATTTTAATAAAAAGTTCAAGATGCATTCATTCATTTATTTATCTTCTGTACCCTTGTGCCAATCCATCGTAGGGCGCATACACACACACACACACACACACACACAGACATTACGAGCAAATTTGAGAATACCCGTTAACCTAATCTGCATATTTTTGGACTGGGAGGAAACGCACAGACCCAGGGCGGGAATCGAACCCTCGACCCTGGTGGTACAAGGGCACAGTAACACCAAGTCCATGATGCATGATTTACATTTATCTTTTTATATATCTCTTTATTTTAATCCTACTAAATCATATCAGCATTTGTAATCATTATTGTTAACAATCCAGAATTAAATAAGCCAACTGTTTCTTGTCTGATGTAACTATGGTATTGATATTTATGTAATGCTTTAATGTAATGCAATGAAGCTTAAATGTTAATTGTTTTGTAGAAGTTAAAATTACTTTACAGAGAGTGATTGCATGTATTACGTTGAACACATTTGGCACTTGCTAGCACACGACACCTCTGGTTGTTTTATGAAATGCATTTTTTCCTAGCAAATACATGAATAGACCAATAAAAAGCTTAACAATTAAATAATTCACTTTCCCCACTTCCTCTCTCCTTTAGCATAAAATCTTTCAATGTACCCTTTGTATTGCACAGCTGTACAATACCTGTGCCTCATTTCAAGCATTTCAATGTTTACTTCTTTGTTCTGTTTAACATTAGTGTCGTGGGTCAAAAGCTCATTTTGAAACACCAATTAAACTGTTACTTAGTATCATGTATTCCAGTATTTGAGTATCTAACCATTAAATATTCACACACCTGTTAATCACCTTTTGTGATGAATCACATTTATTGCACTTTGATCCTTATTAGACATGGTTTGGTTTAACTTTTTTTTTTTTTTTTGAAACAGTATTGATTTGATTCGTTTTTTATTTCAGAAATAATCATTCACTTTTTTGGGGGAGTGGACCTGCTTTGTATCGGTCAGCTTCACAAGAACTCTGCACCGAACAACATAAACCATAGTGTATTTTTCTTAGAGTTTATTTTGAGTGTTTCACTTTGTGTCTTGGTATGTAAGCAAGAAGTATGTGTGATGCAAGAGAAATCTGTTGATGTGTGTGTGTGTGTGTGTGTGTGTATAAAGTTAACAACATCAGGCTTGTGACAAAGTGCTGTTTATCTGCATCTTTTAGTATTTGGATGAGTGATCTTATATGACTAAACATCAAGATTTCAAGACATGCCAGTGCCTGCTCACTTGTTGTGCCATAACTAACGGCATAATCTCTGAATGGTCATGTGATTTACATTTTTCCCAGCCTGATCGCTGGTATTTACTTTCACTTGAACTAACTTCTGAAGAAACCGTTTTTGAACAAATAAAAATGAAACCTTATTGTCTTTGTGCTTTCTCTGCTAAATGATCTCTCTATCATCCCTTTTAGCTGAGAGGATAACGGAAATCTCCCATCATGAATCCTGCTCAGATCCCCTTTGTCAGAGTGAATGAAGAGAGAGTCATCTCAAAGTGAGTTCATCTCTGAGCTCTGCTCTTCATTTCGAGCATTACTGATGTGTGCTGTCCACCATTCAGACCCCTAATTGTTTTTTTTGTTTGTTTTTTTCAATATATCTTCATTCAAGGTCAGAGCTGTTGTCACTTTTGAAGACCTACAACTGCTACCATGACGGAAAGAGTTTTCAGCTTCGTCTCCGAGAGGTATGTGCACAACTCTGATACAGAAAGTTCAACTGAAGTATCAAGGTAATGTTTACTCTCTTGGATGTGACTGAGAAGTGTGAACCATCAATGAAAGGTTTGAAAGGTTATCTGTGACAAGTTTCAGGAAGTAGTTCAGCGTACAGCTTTCCCCGTTATATACAGTACGCTACACATATACCACTTATCACAATGACACCATGCTGGGTGTTTTTAGCCCAGGGTTGTTGGTTTCACTTATCATTTGTGGGCAGTAGAGACACAACTGAGTTGTGTTTTCAATTTGCTCTATTAGGTCAGGCCTGTAGGAATTTCCCAGCGTGCAGAGCCACTTCTGGAAGGAAGCCATATGACAAACAGGTTTCAGTGAGCTACTCAAAGTGTTTTTCCACTGACCTCAAACTAATGTTTACATTTGATAACTTTAAGTTAACTGAAATTCAATTCAGGAAGTATTATGATGAGCGTTCAAGTAGTGTAATGATTAAGCGAGTAATAGTGATCAAGGCCAAATGTTTGTAAGCAGTTTGCTGCAGTGATGTTGCATAATGACAGATTCAGAGTGGAGTTTTGCTTGAGCAGGATGTGAGTCAGATCAAGTAAACAATCCAAGGGTGAGGCTTTAAGTTCATGGATGCTGATTTTTTTTCTGCCAATCGTGTTTGTGTGGGTGTGTGTGGATGTGTGTGTGGGAGTGATGAATCCTATAGTTCATTTTTTTCCCCAAAAAAGCTCATCACAAATGCTGGTTAACTTATTCTTATGAGACTCGGTCCAAAGTAAACATGTCACTCTACATTCAATTTTTTTTTACTCAGTTGTAGTCTGGCTACGGAATATACTCAAGACTCTTACTTAATGATGATAAAGCATTGAAGCAGCATGATATTACATGTAAGTACATACTGTAGTAGTAATGCATCAATTACATCAAAGAAAAAAATATTGTGGCAGCGCAGGTGATAAATGAATTCGTTATAGTCATACCTACACATTCCATGAGCATGTGATCGGTTTACAGGTTCCCATGTACTGAGTGCATGCCCCGACAACTGAATATGAATTATTTTACACCACAGGTTTCGACATGTTGATGAACAGAGGTATTGAATAAATAAGCCATGAGGATCTTTGGAAACCTGTGTGAATAGAAGCAAGGTTTCCTGTTTTTCTGGGAGGAAAAGAAGGCTCGAGGTGGAAATGCTATTATTGTGGTTATGCTTATAAATAGAACTCCTTTCTCAATTAAATCCATTTGGGAACAGTTATGAACTAAGATGATGAAAACGACGCAGATGATTTAAGGGAAGTGTGAGGGACTTTCAGAGCCAGAATCCACAGACCATACCGACACTGCTGCCTTTTTCACTTCTCGGTTTTCCAGTCTTTCCAATGGCCTAGTGGTTCAGATCTAATTAAAACCACAAATGATCTGAGCTACTGTAGCTTTTTGTCAGTTTGGGCCGGTCTGGCCATACTCCACTGACCGCTCATATTAAAAAGGTTTCTGTTAGAAAAAATGCCACTCTGTGGAGATGGTTTCTCTTAATCGCACTATTTTGAGTAAATGCTAGAGATATTTCTATTGTGCAAATCCAGATAAGCTGTTATAATACCAGGAGATCAGCATTTAAGAAATCCTCAAACAAGCCTGTCTGGCACCAGTCGGCCAAAAACGAGAATCTGAGGCACAGACTCTCCAAATCTGGAAGGGAAGAAGACCAGGTGATTTAAAGATGTCCATTTTAAGTGACTTTGTGCCCAATAATAGCTTCAGATTCTTGTTCAGTTTTTTTTTTTATTTTTTATTATTATTATTCATTGTGCTGTTGCCACATGATTGACTGATTTCTACCCTACCCAGCCAAAAAAATGCTCTACTATTTCATTGAGACGCATTTTTCTTTGATTACGGCAGACATTCACAGTATCATTGTTTCAGTAAGCTTAATTTCCAAGTGTTGATGGGATAGTTGGACTGCTGAGTAAAGTCTTCATTCCAAAGATTCTCAATGTGATTAAGGTCTGAACTCTGTGTTGGCCAATCCATGTGTGAAAATGATGATCTGTGAATCGCACTGTTAGGATGTTTTTCTGACCACATTTCTACATTGAAGATGATGGTTCCCTTTCAAAGGCTACACTCGATGCTGCGTGAAAACGCTATGGGAATATCTTTTCGTGTTGCCAGTTGTGAAGCATGTGTGTATCAAACACGTCAAATTTTGGCTTATATAATCTCGGTCGGGTGACATCATCTGATGAGACGTACCTGCAAGTCATAAATAGGAGTGAACAGGAAACATTCCTCAGATCTTGTGTCTTCACCGCCTTGTGCACGTGGGTGTGTCCGCAAGCATACTAAAATACAGTTAAAAGCAGATAAAAGT
>JAQMYJ010000039.1:16623358-16637295 GCA_030014305.1 Clarias laeviceps | reverse complement strand
GTGTATGGTTGTGTGTGGGTATGTGTGTGTGTGTGTGTGTGTGTGTGTATATATATATATATATATATATATATATATATTACACACCCTATCCAACTAGGGTGGTACCCTATTATAAAAGCTGAAACTAGGGTTCCACAAATGCGGTGTTTAAAAAAAAAATTGGCATGAATGTACTGTTTGTGTCAATGCTTAATGTGCAAAGAACAAAGAAATGCATTGTCCTCCTCAGAGAATATAAAACTTTATATAGTCTGATAACTGTTTGAGTATACAGAACTTCCTTTTTAGCTGAATTTCTTTCATTTAGAATATGATGTAAATTCTATTATTTTCTTTATATTGTACAACCATTTATGGTATATCAGTACCATATCAGTGTGGTATATCAAGTATAAGGAGCTTTTATGGTTGATTTATAAAAGACATTTTGTTATATCTACAGAAGACGTGTATTCCTTCCAGCTTATATAAACTATTATGATTAGTGGTTGGATTAAAGGAATCAATGTTGAAGAGTAAAAAAAAAATGTAATTGCTAAATAGGGTTGGGAACAAATTTTACATGCGTGTGCAATAACAGATCTGTGGAGCTAATCAGGTGTTAATATTAACATAAAATATACATAATAAAGGTACCATACTGTAACAAGATTTTTTTTTTTTTCCTGGAAAAATAAAGCATTTCAAACTTCTTTTTAGGTACATCCATGGGACTTAAATTCTAAAATGGTGTTTTAAACTTCAGGTAGAGAAGATTTATCTTTAATGGTTCCACCCTGACAAGCCATTGTACTTTTATAGCATTTTAATGTGAGACTCGTATGATATAATAGAGCTTCATAATAACCATTGTCCTCATTATAATAAATAAGTTAGTCAATTAAATTTATTAATAATTGAATAAATGGTTGATGAAACCTAAAGAATTGGAGAAATAGGTTGCTGCATGTTATTGTTTTCAAAATGTTCCTTTGGCCCTACAACACCCTCTGACTGTTTTCAGTATGTGCTGTTACTTTCTGTTTGCATGATGTTGATTTATTTAAAGGATCGTCAAAATGCATTGAAAAAAAAAATAGCCTAAAGATGACCGCACTTTCAAAATTTTATTTAAAACACATAATTTAAACTTAAATACAAAACACACACACACACACACACACACACACACACACTAATAACTTAAGCTATTATTCCACGTCCAACCAATTCCACGTTCCACATCCTCCAGTGTATCGTTTCTCAGTCCAGTGGAACACCTGTCTGTGGTGTGTAGTTTATTACAGTAACCTCAGGGCAGCTGGGACACTGTCAGTCCTGCGCACCTCATCTCGAGGTGCAGGTAACTGTGTCTGTGCGAAGAGCCAGTCCACGGGGTCTCTGTGGCTGTTGAAATTTTGTGTGAGCTCGCTTACACGTGACCGTGGGGTTCTGTAGGAACAGTGAAGTGGGTTGCTGCTAGCCAAGTGTTTGTCCAGAGGCTTGGAAAAGAGACGAGGCCTCAAAGTCCGCGCAACCCGGACAGGGCCGAATGCAGGCTGGGCCAACTTTTTAATGGAGTCGACGTATTCCTCCATAGACTGCGAGGAGCATCCCGTCTGTGAGGCATCCTCATGCGTCTCTGTTATTGTGGGCAAAGGAGCCACGGATAACAGCAGTCTTCTCGGCTTCATGCTGCAGACAAATCATCTAAGTGTTAGTTTGCATTTTATTATTTTTTTTATTGTAATGAAAAACAAGCTTTGTTAAACTCTTTTCATGTTTCATAAAATTTCTGGTATTCCCGAATCAAAGCAAGTACTCACC
Source organism: Clarias laeviceps (assembly GCA_030014305.1). Taxonomy (NCBI): domain Eukaryota; kingdom Metazoa; phylum Chordata; class Actinopteri; order Siluriformes; family Clariidae; genus Clarias; species Clarias laeviceps. The sequence continues at coordinate 16,635,486 of JAQMYJ010000039.1, read as the reverse complement.
TGTAGTAAATCAATGCTTGAGTCTTGTGAAATACAATGTAGTCCTGATGCTGCTCTGTGTCAGGGAGCGGCTGCTTGCCTGTGAGTCTGTGAGCTGGGTCTGATCTGCTCTACAGGCACAGCCCTTTTATACCACTGTAGGGTGTAAGCCAAGGCTCATGGCACTAAATATAGCCATGCACTGACCTCGTGCTCTCTGGAGGAAGTGTGTGTGTGCTGAGCTGGGAGGGTGGAGGAAGCTGTGGCGTGGCAGATGACCATGCTTCACTGCTGCAGCTGCCCTGATTGTTTATATTTCAGACACAATGAAGCCCTGGGAGCAATCAGCCCTCCACCTAGCTCACACAGGAGAACACACACACACACACACACACACTCTCCCTCGCTCAGTCTGTTGCCAGCAGTACATCAACCACTTCACCCTCTTATACACTTACAGGGCCTTAGGGATCCATGTGGGAATGTTTTTTGGAAGGCTTCAGCTTCTCAGTCATCTGTTTTATTGTTAGTGTGCTGAAGGATTATTTCAGGACTGACAAATGTTTAAGGGAAACGTAATGCAGCATTTGCCCTTTTCACATAACAAAACATATAATAAAAAGGTTTAGGTTCTGAGTGAAAATAAAAAGTAAATGTGTCTTCACACTAAATGTATGCATACTCAGGACGTTCTACATTGCAAAGTCATATACTGTAATTTTGCACAAGTCAGTTTATGTGAAACATTTGTATGAAGGTTGAATTAAGGTTTGAACAGGTTGAGAATTTATATATTTTGATAAAACGTTATTCATGAAATTGATTGAAAAAGATTGATTACATGACTTTTTTTTTTTTTTTAGATGTGTTTTTTAGATGACTATATAGATAGATAGATAGATAGATAGATAGATAGATAGATAGAGCGAGACAGTTTATAGTCATCTAAAAAGTTTCTTGACAAGTTCAAGTGACTCTGACTCAGTGGAACAACAGGAAATGAATAGGTTGTGGAAAATGTATTAAATATGCATTTTACAAGCCTTGCAACAAATAACAAGAAGAAACCAAAATGTAGTGAAACATGGTATCCAGATAGCAGATATGCAGGTACCATGTGTGCCATGAAAATTGTGTGCAATGTTGGTAATTATAGTATTTTACATGTCACTGTTATGCTTAAATGTACAATGATAAAGTAATTCCCATATTATAAACCATGATTACAAAATGCAGGTGTGGGAGAAACTTATAAACCTTTGATTTAATGCATGAAGAGACTAACAGAGATTTGTGTGCAAAGCTATAACAGATAAGTAACTGAGCAAAAAAAAAGATTAGTGTATGGTCTAAATGCAATAAACATCCTTGGTTTTATGAAATAAACATGGATAAATCATCAGTCACTGTTTCCTCGTACTTGAGTCCTCGTGCAAGAAAATAGTGGGGTTTATTATCACAGAGTAACTGTGGCTAGATTACAGAATTTTATTTCCACCTGCTTTATAAACCCCTACACAGACCAGTGCTTATTGCGTCATGTAAGTAGGGTGACCTTAGAAAGTCCTTATGGAGCTCTGGTCAAAAATTCATCATAAAGCTATAAAAATGTGTCCATGCGTTTTTGTTTTTGTTTTTTGCTAAGGGTTCTTATTTATTTATTTATTTATTTATTATTATTATTATTATTGTCTGCCAGTATGAACTCATAAAATGGTGTATGGGGATCATATCCTGAGATTCGAAGTTTTCTAATGGTATATTGTCTTACCAAATTGCTTTGACAATTTAAAAATAATGTACAACATACTGGAAGTGTACTTGATGAAACCGTATGGTCCGTATGAGGGCCAGTTAAGAGGTTGTATAAATAAACATTAATACTCATAAAATACAAATGCAATTAAATGCTACATTATTGTTGGGAAACAAGGTATAACTAAGTTATTATTTACAGTAAATTAAATCAGTAACTGTAAGTCATATCTACTAAAGATCAATTTAATGGCTGTAAATCTTGTCAGCTGTTTGTTCAAAAAAGGCAATAATCTTGAACTCAGTGTACTAGTAGTTACTAATTCACTCCAGGGTCAGAACTTGGAAAGCTGCCTTCTAATACTTCTAATGCCTTCGCAAGACGACTTCTGCACAAAGATTACACTAAGTGAACTGTTTATTTGGTGAGTTACAGTATGTCTGGATGGTTACATTGATTTGGTGAACCTGACATTAAACCTAATTAAATGTTCTTTAAGCAAAAGTGAAAATATTAATTTAAATAAAACCGTATGTTGCTAGCTAGAAATTAGGACACTGATGTATTAAAGGCAGCTATATTTGCCATTCAGAGTAATCACCTGTCTTTTTGACCATGTGATGTACTGTACAGTTCTCACACGGGATTGAAGGAGGATTATCCAACTAGATCCTGAAAGGATTAGACATGTGTTCACATGACACGTTTGCCTTCAGCTGCTATACTGCAATTTGTAATCGTACATGGCCTCTGAAACTATTGCAGTCGGCATTCAGTGATGGAGAGCTTGAAATAAGATGCTATGTAGTCTGGGTATTTTAAGAGAAAATATTTGTCCCTGCAGATTTTAAAAGGGGATTCCAGGAAAAGAGTGCCAAACAAATTTACCAGAATAACTCTAACCAGAAACATTAAAACATCCAGCTGTCTTACTTTTGGAGTTCTTCTGGTACCTTTGTCACACTTGCTCCAGGAGGCTACATTTGGTGTTTTTCTTTTTTTTTTTCCCATCTGAAAACTTGTCTGTTATGTAATATGTTGCTTTCTTTACAGACATTCAAATATTATTCAGTAATTTAATTTTTTTTATTTCTTTATAATTATTATTATTATCATCATAAAACTTTTTTTGTATGTTTGGGAGTAGTGAATGGTTGGTTCTGTACATAATAATACAGACTTGATAAATGTATATAACACAGATGGTACTACAGATAATATGGTGCCTAAGACTTGCACAGTACAGTACTATAGATATACGAGCTCTTAAAATACAAGCAGCATGGATCTGTGCCAGAAACGCAACATTGGTCAATTAATGATTAAAAAATTAAAATAATTATAATTATATAGTTATTATAAATAATTATAAAATAATTATAAATTATTTTATAATTATAATAATAATAATAATGCTTACTGTATATAGAAGCCCTGTCAGTGTGTGCTTAACATGGGAGATTTCAGACATCAGAATGGGTTTTCGGATACTGTACATCACGTAGAAAGAAAGTTATTATTACTTTTAAACCATGTAAATTCTACTGATCCCAAAAAGTTGCAAAAAATGTCAAAAAAAAATCACATGGTTGATTCTGGTTGCATCTGTGCTATGTGCTTTGCCTATATGGTCCATTTTTATAGTTTTCCAGCTCATTCATTTGATTTAAATGAAATAAAATTTATTTCAGCCAACTAGGTTGTGGTTTAAAAAAAAAATTTAAAAAAAAGAGGAATCCTCTCTACGTATATTGCGAAACCTTACATTATATTATATACATTATATTATACATATATACATACAGTACTGCAAAAAATGGTTTTAAGAGTTAAAAGTACTTCGTTTTAACATTTTATTTATTGCTGGTACTGTATGTACTAATAAATTAATCTAGACTTGAGTTAAGAATATCGGCCATGTGCATTGCAGGTTTTGACACATACACAAAAATGTGGACGTGACTTAATACACCACTTTGTCCTGATTCAGTGCAGCTTTCCAAGACATGACCTAAGGTAGATTGTGTGAAGCGGACACCTCCCAATGTGACTTTCCACTGCTCGAGAGTCTCAGAAGAGGAACTTTGTGCCTTTGACTGCTTTCGAGCACGTAGACTTGAAACAGAGCTGGGCTGGACATGAGCCAGCAGGATTTCCTCTGTCCAATAGAAGAATTCACAATTATTATTATTTCTTCTCTCCCTGCAGGAGGGGGGTGAGTTGATTATGGAGGGTTTACTCAACATCTCCTGGGGTCTGAGGCGGCCAATCAGACTACAGATGCAGGACGACCATGAGCGCTTCCACTTCGCCAGTGCAGGATTATGGCGGCCAGAGAGCCCAGGGAGAGACCGCAGGTGGGTGGGACTGACCTACACCCACTACTAGCTTTTACTTTCATGAAAATAAAGCTCAATCCTTTATGTTCATCATGTAAGTGCATTATTTAGCTAAATACCCAGGACAGATGTTTTTAGTCTCTTGAGTAAGGCCCTTAATCTATAAATGTAAAGCATAATTCTTTTAAAAGATGTATAATGACTTACACTGTTAGAGTAGAAACAGGTTGTGTTGTTTGTCATACAGTATGTGTAACATTCTCCTTGTGCAAGTAAACATTGAGCTTCCATAAGCCACAATTTAGTGACCCTGTCATTTGGTTGCTGACAATCCTGCATCTAAACATGATGTTTTACTTTGTATTGTATTGACTTGTACGGATTAAATTCCTTAAGGGATATAACTAAAGACTATACATTATGGCAGTGATATCCAAACTTTTTAGTTCCGGCACCACCAGACTGAGTGACTGAGGATGAGGAACAAGCACATGTTCAATTATTTGCATTAAGTTTAATCATAAACAAAAATAAGGAATCACTATTCATATTCATAAGAACACTTAAAGTCTAACAAACTTGATTGAGATAGAACGTAACACAATGTGCATGACGCTGCAACAAAAATGCAACAGTCATGGCAGGCCGGAGTTATGGAACAAGGAGGATGTTTGAGGGTAAGTAAACTTGGACCATGCAGAAGCAGATGTTTTAAGAAAATGAGGGAAAAAATGCTTTAAAGTCATTTGCTAGTAAAGTCCACCAAAACAGAACAATCATTCATCCTGATGGTGAATTTCCCCAGTTAGCTCTGTGTGCTTGTGAGAGAGCGAGAGAGAGAGACTGGATGCGTATCCGAACAGCTATGTACAGGCTATGTTATCATTAAAGTTCTGTATACTGACATTTTATACTGCACACCCCTTGGTAAACTATTTGGGTTTTTTTGCATTATGGGATATAAGCACAAGCATTTGGTTACGTATGCATCATCGTTAGTTACTGCCTAGTGGTTTAAATTATGCTACTTTTTTTTGTTAAAATTTAAAAGTTAATTTGTCAGAAAATGTCACGGATAAAATAACTGTTTAAAAATTACTTCTCTATCAGACATAAATGATCAACTTTGAGCGCCTAACGTTAATTAAACCGAGCTATATTGTTAAACTAATGTGCACTAAATCTTTTGTGCTATCTTTGTCGACAGGAATGAAAATCAACAGAGTCCCATCCGGTTGTCGTTTGAGTCAAACAACAATGAAGTTGCTGTCCAAGCGAAAAACAGTGAGTCCTGAAATAGTCTCAAGCTTTGGTTGTTTTTCTTCTTTTTTTTTTTTTTTTCTCTGTGCTAATCCATGACAGACAGATGAAATTACTGTGAAAGTTTTATTGTTGTAAATATGTTTGTATTAATCCCACATAATTAAACACTTAGTGTGTCGTGTAATTTCTCTTACGGGAGTAATTCGTGACTATTTGTGTACGTGACTCACTGGCAGAAATTGTGTATAGGTTGTATTTTTGTATTGTTTATTTTTAGCCACATTGTTTTTCCCAGATCATTTTTCTATGACCGAGCATTTCCATCTCATACACATGCAAGCCACTGTTCCATTGTTAAATATCATCAGGTTTCAAAGTGTTAAAGTGCTATATTAAAAATCTTGTGTGTTCGTCGGATTTGTCCCGTCTCCTGTAGGTGTCGATGGTCTTAGTTCAGAAGATGAAACTCCTCAACTTCCAAGAACGAGAAGCGATGCCAGCTTCATGAACGTCCAAAGAAGGTCTAAACAGCGATCATCGGGAGACTTACAAAGGGTTAAAAGGCATCGCTTCTCCATCAACGGGCACTTTTACAACCACAAGGTGAAATGTTATCTTAAACATTTTAAAATTTCACATCCTGTCCTGGAAACCTGTTTAAATGCTGCTTCTAAAAGAGAAGAAACTTAAAGCATAATGGATGTCTCCAGGAACATCAGTAAAGATGAGCACAATAGCATTTGTAGGGAACGATCACGTCCCGTGGCTGGCAAAGAGCCCTGAAGCTCTCGATAATCACTGTAGCAGCATGTGTAACAGGAAGTGTTGGTTGTGCGAGTGTCCTTTGAGTCACTGAGCTGTAATGGATGGGTGCAGGTGTTGAGAGGGAGTGCTTTCCTGTGCAAGCGTTTCCCTGGCAGCAGCACGCTCTCCATAAAGCCCCGTCACCTGCTTTTCTCATCAGCACTCTTCAAGGTTAGGGATCAGCCTGGTCAGAAAGGTCTTTCTGCAGATGTGGAGAAAATGGACGGGAAGCTGTGTATTTAAACGATTTGTCTTGGGAGTGGATGATAGTGAGGGTGGATGGGTATACTGTCTTTGAGAGCATAAAAGTAAACAGGACATGAAGCAGAGTTTTACATGAATACCCACATATATTATCATTCTTTTTTTTAAAGATATGCACTATGAAGTAAAAAAGTAGGAAGACGTACTGTCCTTGTATTGTCTTATACTGACTAAGTTTGTTTGGAATTACAAAATAGAGCGGAGCCTCTCATATGTTCTCTCTATGTACTATCATAATGACTGATCTCGTATACAGGAATAGATATGTTTTATTTATTATAAGTTATTTATCTTTCAATAGATACAGTAATTGTTCTGTATTTTCAGACATCGATCTTCACCCCAGCTTACGCGTCAGTCACTAATGTTCGTGTGAGCAGTTCAATGACGGCACAACAAGTGCTGACTCTGTTGCTGAATAAATTTCGGGTATGTCATTTTGTAATTTCACAAGATTTTAAGCATATTTCACGAATGTGAGTCTTATATACAGTATGTGAGTAAACCTTACATTTCTTCAACCCTGAAGCTATACAGTTTGTCATACTGTCTTTCTGCAGGTGGAAAATAAAGCGGATGAATTTGCGCTTTATTTCGTACATCAATCGGGAGGTAACGTTTACCTTTTATTGTTTTTTCCTTATCTTTTTTATTTCCAATTACTGCCAGCCTGGTGTGTATTTATGTGTAATATTTGTAATATTATTTCCAATACAGAAAGGACGAAGATTAAAGACGCTGAGTATCCCTTGGTGTCCCGTGTGCTACATGGCCCATGTGAAAAAATTGCCAAACTTTTTATTATGGAAAAGGATCTGGGTGAAGAGGTTACTTATGATGTGAGTCTTCCTGCCTGTATCCTTAAACACATGTATCCAGTCTAATAGTCCCAGTTATATGTATATGTGTTGTATATTGTGCTGAATTCTGAAAGAAAAAAAAAAAAAAACTTGACAGGAGTATGTGATTTTACTGTTAATAATGTACAGAGTGATTCACTCGAAAGGGGCCCCGAATATTCTGTAATAACTCTGCTTAACACTATGATTAAGCAATCTGAACCCCCCAAAATGTGCTACTGTACCTTGACGTATGTGCAGTCGATTGCATTGTACTGCATGTGATCCTGGAAGCGATCTCCTTTTCCTGCCATACACATTTTGACGCAGCACTCCATGTTCCTGAACGTATCAGCAAGGATATTGTTGTCCCTCACAAACGCCTGGAACCAGTGAAAGTATCTGACTGCTTTGAGCTCCTGAATGACGGTGACCCGATATGCATTCATTTGTCCTTTTTGCAGAACTTTTACATGTTGAATAAGAGCTCCCAGTCTCATGTGTGAAGCATCTCAGAGATTTCATAGGCGACTGATGGAGACGAAGTCGCACGTCCCTGATCGTGTCCTGCGACATTTTCGGGCGGGCTCTGCCAGGAGAAGGGATCAATGATCCCGTCATTTCCAGTTTCCGTACCATCCTCTAAATAACATTCTTAGAGTGCACATCAGGAACACTTTTCACATCAGGGAAATTTCTTTAGATTCATTCTGACATCGCTTAAACAAATTGGTGACCGGTGCGATGGCTGTCTGGCGCAAACCTTATCGGTTCAACTCAAGGGCACCCTGGCGTGTTCGAAGCTTCATATACTGAGGAGGACATTGTTTCATTCAGATTGCTTAGTGTTATCGAGAGTTATTACAGAATATTCTGGGCATCTTTTGAGTGAATCACTCCGTATGTTGGCATGTCGACAAAAAAATACATTTTATTAGGAAAACCTGCACATTCATTCATATCTCTAATCAGCCAATAATGTGGCATCAGCTTGGTTGTGCGTGTCGTATGGACTGGTTTGTGTATTTCTATAACTGCTCATCTCCTGGGATTTTTACACAACATTATCTAAAGTTTAGTCAGACTGGTACAATGAGAAAACTAGTCTGAGCTGACTGGCAGTATATACAGTAGTAACTCAAATAAGACCTCTTTACAACTGTGCTGAGCGGAAAAGCACCTTGGAACAGGTTACATTTTACAGCATTTGGCAGCTTCTGTCTGTCAAGAATAAGAATCTAGTGCTAGAATGGGCACAAAATGGGTACACACGAACCGAAACTGAACAGCTGAAGAATTAATAAATCTTCATTTGTCCAGTTTTGGTTAGTCAGACTGTTATGGGTGACAGGATTGTTTGGCCTGCTGCTGTTGTAGCCCATCCATCCAAAAGTGATTTTGAGTTACTATATCCTCTCTATCAGCTCGAACCAATCTGACCGTTTCACTCTAACCTCTTGTTTGTGCCGTTAAGTAAGGAGTTAGTTTAGTAAATGCATTCAGTTTGCCTAAAGATGCCAACTGCAATTTCCATACACAGTTAATGTCAAGCTTTGATCAAGTTGATGTATAGTTACATGCCGTATAGCCAAATGGACATAAGCCTAATTAATTCTGTTGTGTTAAGTGCAGGCTGTCTAATTGTTTGCACACCACCATGAAATACATGAAAAAAAGCAGCCTATAGATCCCAGAACTGTACTGTATGTAAAAGGAAATATAAAAAAAAAAAACGTGACTAGCTTTCCCAGGCTGCCACTCTTTTAAAGGTAAATAGATAAAAGTTGTCCAAACTCCAGATTAAACTATGTGATAGGCCAATGACAATACGAAATACTGTTGTTTTTGTGTTTTTCAGGTTGCACAGTACATTAAGTTTGAGATGCCAGTGTTGAACAGCTTTGTCACAAAACTGATGGAAGAAGAGGAGAGGGAGATCTCAAAACTCACAGAAAAGTATGTTTTATCACACACACAACAAATCTTATTACTATTACATAATTATTTATTTTTAAAAGGATGTATGACCTGTATGAACCCTGAAAGCTAAACATGTATTTCGTTCACTAATTGAAACATTATTTTTCTTTAATAGGTACAGTGCACTGAAATCAATGATCCTACAGCAGCTAAAGGATGTTTCTGAAAGTACCGACTGTGTGTGATGAGCTTAATTTTTTTACTTGTTTTGACTGAGAACGTTCTAGATGCAATAAGCTTTATACTGTTTGTAGTGTTTGCAAGTACCAGGCTCTGATTTCATATAGAATACTCAGGTATGACATAATACCAATACCAGGTATGACAACAATACCAGATGCTACTGTTAAAATAACTTATAAAGCACTTAAGTATTTTTAAATTATGTTTTTTTTTTCGTTTGTTTACTTTAGATTTTTTGTAAGATTTAGTGACTTATTGAACAACATATCATGATTTTACACTGAACATAGTACACTATTATTGTTGCATTTTTAAGATTATATAATAAAACTTTTATACACATGATCAGTCTAATTTTTTCCATTTTATTTGTGCTAACTCTACTTATAAACTCTAAGGATTCTAAGGTATGTTTCAGCTATATTTGATTCCACAATACAAAAACAAAGCACTCCAATCAAGAGCAGGGAGTCAAAACAACAAAACCAACGACACAACAAAAATAATATTTTATGAATTCCCTTGATTAAAAAAAATTCTAAGCAGAAATAAAAACATAAGCAGATTCATATTTCCTGTACTCTCAGTGTAAACATCCTCCAGTTCATTTTTAGGTCTTTCAGATTGATGCACCCTGTAAACAATTAGCCATGATTATGTGATTTTCAACAAGAAACCTACCCTTTCTGTTTCGAGTTAATGTGTTTACTTATTTGCTGTGGTAATATTGCTTTTTTTTTTTTTTCCTTTCAATGTATTTTTACACACTTGTGCAACCATAAAATCATAATACAATTTACCAATGAACCTATATTAAATTTTTAATTTCCAGATTTCATACCTCACTTTCATAGAAACCTTTATGCTACACGAGCAATAGCATTATCGCGATTCATTGTCAAAGTTGTTTTCCTTGAGAAGAAAAAAGTAATTTGCTGTTTCCTTCATGCTCACAATGAGTCCAGCAAAGCTACTCATTGTTCTGGGAGTGACCTATGGAGTGTAGCAGTTCCCACGAGTTATTCCAGGAGTGTTTTGATGAGAATAAGACAAGTAATCAGTGCCGGCTGGCAGGAGTGCCACTGTCGCAGTAAGGCAACATGGGAAACAATGTAAAGCCAATTTCTCAGGACAGACGTCGAATAATTTTTTCAGTTTTGATTAAGTTGAAATCATCTGCACTCCATCTGTGTACTAGTCTGTACATCATTTTATATGAATTATGGTTTTAAAAACATATGTGCACAACAAGCCAATCAGATTTCCAGAGATGGAGATATATTTTAACACAATCTAGACAGGCATAAAATTCATGATGAAACTCAACTGATTTGTTCAACTATTTCATGTGGAAGCAGTTGTTCCAATTAAATTTGGGTTGTGACCTTTAGTGTTAATATATTAGGAAAATTAATAGCCAACTTGTGAAAAGGTCTTCAAATTGTGGGACTGTTGGACTATTATATAAAAGTATTAACCTAGCTGTGGAAGTTTTACTTCTGGGGTTTGGACCAAACTACCTGGAGGGAACCAACAAAAGAAAAGGGAGAACATGCAATTTACACACACACACAAACTGGAAGCAAGATTCAAACCTCCATTCATGTGACGTTGGTTGAAACCCACTGCCAAATGTGCCACAAGAAGTAACCTACTGTAAATATGCATAACGCCTCTTTTAAGTCAGGACAAATAAGCAGTGTTCTGGATTTGCATCACAAATTTACAGACTTCTATCTCAACTTGACACTAATAAAAAAAAACACTTGTCTAGATTTTAGATTCAATTTGAGCTTATTGTCATTGTGCAAAGTACATCTACAAATCGAAATAACTTGGACTTGAGTCTGTTGACTTATAAATATTAAACATTATAAACATTTATACTTCATTAACGGTTCATTTTCCCAACTAAGAATTCATTTGCAGAAAATCTGCATAAATTTTTATTTCCAAGGTCAATGTTTAACCAACAGCCACATAACTTGTACTAGACAAGGTAAAAAAATGCTCATTCTTAGATAACAGAGGCACTGAACAGTAGCCATGCTCCCAAAGATAATAACTTTTGCTTGCAAATATTGTTCTTTGTGTCATAAGGGTTGCATTATGGTGAACCTGTGTTTCAAGAATATCAAACACAAAAGTAGCAGCAGTTTAAAATTTTGTTTGCCATTTAAAGTTACATAACTCAAATACCCAAGGAACACCAAATTGATGACACCAATTTTTATAGTCATAAATTTCACAAAAATTATAGAAATCTTTGCTTTGTAAACCAAATAATAGGGGTTTCTGTAGATTAATGAAATATAGTGCAGACATTTTTTCACTGAACAAAATAAAATAATTTTGGGTAAAATCAGGAATATTATAGGCCCTGTTTATTCAAAATGTTCCTTTAAAATATATGGCCAAGATAGGCTTATGATAAATTTCCTGGCATTCCCAATGGAAGTAAATTGCAGTAATTGTGCCATCTAGTGGTTAATGCCACATGTTTCTGTACATTACATAGATAAAATCAATCTCATGTAAATATATATATACTGTATATATACAGTACAGGCCAAAAGACACACCTTCTCATCTATCTGTCAAAGTGTTTTCTTTATTTTCATGACCATTTACATTGGTAGATTCTTACTGAAGGCATCAAAACTATGAATGAACACATGTGGAGTTATGTACTTAACAAAAAAAGGTCTCCACAGTCACCGGA
>JAQMYJ010000039.1:16606608-16618162 GCA_030014305.1 Clarias laeviceps | reverse complement strand
ATGAAAATTACAGGCCTCTTTCATCTTTTTAAGTGGGAGAACTTGCACAATTGGTGGCTGACTAAATACTTTTTTGCTCCACTGTACATACTAACACCCAATAGAAAATGGGCACACAGAGTAGTGTGCAGCCCAGTTGTCTTTAACAATGGAAAATGATATATTAAACTTGTTGAAAAGGGTATACATAGATTGCTTTATGCAGATGATGGGGGCACTATGGGAAAGAGAAAGAAACTTAAAACACACTGTATACAGAAATAAATGCAGGCAGCAATCAAGATGGTGTAACAATGAGCAGAGAAATGGCCTTTCAATATGTCAGAAGTGTTACTACACAAGAGAAGTTTTTTCAAGATGGTATAAACCTATTACTTTTAAACTTTATGGCCAAACACTAGTTAGTGAGATAAAATTCTTAGGAATGTGGTTTGATAAAAAGGTCACCTGGATAATGGACAGCACTAATAAACATATACCATGCCATTAGGTTATTGGACATATACCATACATGTCTTAAGCAGTTAGATCTAGAGCAGGCTCAAGGATTAAGAATAAGCAGTGAAGCATTTAAAACGTCACCAACAGCTACAGTATAAAATCAAAATGGCCTCTAAGAATAAGAAGAATGAAACTTATGTTAGCATATTGGATGAACCTATAAGGACATAGTAACTCACATCCAGCAAGGGCCATCTCACAAGAATGCAGGGAACACAGCAAAACTAACATGAAAGCTTAGAATGGATAGGAAATGATCAGAAGATATGGAATTATGCAACATACCATATGGCCCAACATTGTCCCGTTGTCACAGGTCCGCCATGGCTATACATTACACCAGCAGTAGACCTTAACTTACAGTAGCTGATGAGGGAAAATTGGAGAGTACATCTGTAGGGTGGGCAAAAAAAAAAACCTTGAGGAAAAATATAAAGATAAATTGATTATCTGTACAGAAGGTTCAAAAATCTTGAGACAAGTTCTACTGGGGGAGACGGTTATTCCACAATGTAATAATAGACAATAATTAAGGAAAAAAACTCTCATCAATTATCATTATATAGCGTATAGTAGAAATGGTAGCTATTCTCTTATCACTAAAATTGATCAAAAGAAACAGCAAAAATAAGACGCTTATAGGATCAGCTTGGCAGCACTAACAACCATCATTTAGGCATTTGGCAGATACATTTACATTTAGGCATTTGGCAGATACTTTTATCCAGGGCAACTTACAAAAGGTTTTTGAAGTTTCCATGTTTTTTTCGAAGATCCTTACACTGGTTACTAGGTTAATAACTACAAGTACCTTCAGTCAAACGCTGTTGTGAATATTTTTTGCTTTAAAAAAATTTTTTTTAAACAGACATCTAGACATGATTCCACAACCTAGGTGCCAGAAAAGAAAGCACTGTAAACGCATGTCTTCCTCAATCTCTAAAAGATGGTGCGACCAGTTGAGCAGTGCTGGAGGATCTGAGGGAGCGTGGTGCATTGTGGGGTGTGATTAAGAAGAAGGACAAAGAAGAAGAAGAAGAGTCTGGCACAGTGTTTTAAATTTGATGTGGGCAGCTACAGGAAGCCAGTGAGGGGAGCGGAGAAGTGGTGTGAGAGCATTTAGGACACATAGGACTCAATCAAAAACAATAAGATAGGCAAACTTCCGAATGGAATCTGTACACATTGTAATCAATTAGACATGTATTAATGAAATGCAAAGAATATGATGTGCTTGAGGATTATATCTGAGGAAACCTCTAAGGTCTTTTTTGTATCCGTTGATCGCTTGTTCCAGATTCCAAGCCGCTAGGTGGCGGTAATACACCTAGATGCAAAGCAAAACAGAAACCCTGAGTGACAGAAGTGACTCGTTCCCCCTGCAACCTCATTGCTGTGTTGATTAATGAGTTAGAAATATTCGAGGAAGAAGATGAGTCTCCATCTTGACGCAAAAGTGCTTATTATCGGATGCGGGATTTCAGGAATCGGTGCTGCGCAGAAGTTAATCAGACAGGGCTTCCGAAATGTCCGCATTATTGAAGCAACGGCAAGAAGCGGAGGGAGAGTTAAAACCGGCAGACTGGGTAAGAGAGAGAACTGTCTGTGGCAGAGAAACACACATACACACACACATAGTGCTTACTCAGTGCTTAGAAGATCATAAGTTCAAATCCCACCACTGCCCGACTCTGCCCGAGCCCTGTAACTAAACCATAAGAGCCAGAGGTAACTGTCAGTGTTTTAGTAACATCTGGCATCTGACGTGCTGTGATCGTTAATACCAGAGTGAGAGAGAGAAGTTTTCTATTATGATTTAATTATTTATCGTACATTCTTGTTTTTTTACATGCTAGGTTAAAACATGATTATGTTCAGAGTGTCGATAAGCTGTTTCTGCCAATGGAAACCTCAAGTTCATCTTCATAACATCAGTGAGAACTCTGTTTGTAGTTCTAGTTGTTGTCACCGGAGCTACAAAGTCCAAACGTGGCTCATTTTATTGTTGCCTATTATAATAATAATAATGGTTCAGAATGATCGATCACAGATTTCAGTATCACAATCTAGCAACTTAACATTAAAGTCTAGCAGCACTGTGAAAGTAGATTAATCAGAACCGATCTTTAGCAAACTGTGCCTACATTAACTATCACTTTTAATGTGTATGTAACAAAGGTAAAATATCATGCAATGTCTCCCATAAATCAGCCATCTGAACCAGAGCGGTAGAAAAAAACTCTCAACAGCGCTAACCTGAACTATTTCTTCCCCCTTGCATGCGGACTACTAACATTACAGTATATAACCTAAGCCCCACCTAAAAAGGATTTAAAATCGCATGTTGTTGAAGCGTATAGTAGTAGGAGTGCTCCAATCAGTGTTTTGGGGGCCGATCCAATCATAGAAATCAGAATCGACCAGTACCGAGTGCTGATCACAGGTGTTCAGGGAAACATTGGGATCTGCCATTTAAAGTGTTCTATTTATTATGTAGTCTTGTTTATTTATTTGCTATTTATAGCAGTAAATATAACTATTGTAGACAGCTGTGCATAAATACAATTAAGATCTGAGAAAGCATCATAAATGTAAAACTTTTATTTATTGCAAGGCAACATATTCCATTCTCTATTTTTTTTCATGTGGATTATAAAGAAACTGAAACCACCAATAGAATAGCGTATGTTTGACTTACTGTAAAAGCAAAAAATTTCATTCCTTAATTAGCATCTGAATAGTTGCTCACCTTATATATCAGCCCATGTATGGAGCGGTAAAGTAAACCCAGAGCTTGGAACCACTCCTTATTTTTCTCTTCATTATTATTTGTGTACATTTGAGGCTCAAGGCTATGTTGGTTGAGTGAGGGTTCACTTACAAGTTTATAGGTAGAGTTCTTTAACTCTCAGTCCATGTAGAATAAAATAATTCTTTCTGCAGCTCTCATTATCATGGGTAACGCCAGACACAATTCCCTAACTGCCCTTATAACTAGACCAATGGGGACAGCTGATTGTGTCCTGTTCCCAATTTTAAATGGCATTTTAAAACTCTGCATAATTGACTCTACAAACATTGACTTATTAACCAAACAAGAATTTCACTTTTTTATTTATTTCATTTTTTGATTTAGATAAAATGGTTCATAATGTTTTACTGCTGTTTACAACATTAAATAATATAATATAGATGAAGTGCTTACTTTTATAGCTGTGTCAGCCACAGCAATGATTCCTACTTTGTTATCAAAGGCAAATAATTATTTATACGACATAAGAAAGAGAACATGTCCTATAAGGGCTGTTGTTTACAGATTAACTTATTTATAAGGCACATAACACATAATGTTGCGAATTATCCAGTCACACCTCATTGCAGTGTATAACTAAAAACATGAGATATGAAGAGGTAGATAGGGAGATAAACTGTTATGAATACACAATATAGGGGAACAAGACTGCTAAGCAGACCCAACATACAGGTCTTAGAAGATAGAACCAGATAAGCAATAAAACAGAGCTCATAAATAACATTTACCATGGTCCATGTACACGTATGGTCTCTGCATGCATAAATATGCCAATTCGAGAGCATCCTTAACATACAAGCCATGATTTATCAGCATATCATCTCATACCAGATAAGTCAATCCCATGCAGGTGATACCATGTTCAGGAAACCAAGTAATCACCACAGTTTATACACAGTGGTGGTGTGGGGAGTCGGTGGATGGGTGGATTTTAAATAGGAACCATTCGGAAAAAGGCATCCAAAGAAACGTCAAGTGCCATAATAAGGGAGCATAACTAGGAGTGATGCGGCCTAAATTACCACACACAATTTAAATCTATTTATTACATAAATATGTATATTGTTAATTTGTTTTATGAATGAAGACACAACACCGTATCCAACAACTGTAATGCCAAGGTTGTAGTAGAATCTGCTATTAAATTGTTACTAAGATTAACTCACTGTCACTATAAATATTACTTGGATGAGAATAATGTATGCTGTGAATTTAAGCAGGAGTATGAGAGATTGTGACACAGTTATAAATTGGATTTTGTTAATTCTTTTTACTTGTTCTTTTAAGAACAGTTAAAGTTTAAACCAAGAGAACGGACTGAGCTCCTAGATTGTTCGGTTTAAAATGATTGAAGAAATGCTTGAATGCTTCAGTAAGTTTACAGGTCAGCTTTTCTGCTTGTTGGCTGTGTGGTAGACACACACACATATACATATGCACAGCATGCATGATAGTATCTGAAAGTTAAGAAGCACTAATCTATTTCCTGAATCTACTACATCAAAGCCTTCAAAGCCATGTTGCTTAGAAATGTGAGGAGACAATAGGGTGAGCCATAGGGAAAGTATTACCATATAAGAAATGAGTAGGAAGAGTGAGGGACAATGGAATCAAACAGAAAAAAAAAGCATAGTGGATTTCACAGTCTAGGAGAAGTGTAAAAAAGAATTCTACCAAATAGTGTAATTAAATAAATATATTCATAATCTGACACACTGCAAATGTAGGCTTAAAAACCTCTTATCTGCTGTGATGTTTACATAAACCACTGTCAGCTATTTGTTACTGTTTTACTGAATTCATGGGTTAGTGTGTGCATGAACTAGAGTGATAAATGTATGGACCTGTATCTCTGCACTATATGAACTATGCACTGTCACTCCCTTAGAAACTGTAACTAAAGGTTACTAATTTTTCCTGTCAGCATGTTTGTCTCTGCATAAGAAGTAGCTTGAATATGATACGTAACATTGGCTTGTACCTCAGTGCTGTTGAATTCTTAAACCTGACTGGTTAGAAAGTTTATGAAAAAGCAGTCCATTTTTTTAACAGCATGGCTCTGACTTTTTCCACTTTTGTTTGAATAGCAGGTTTATATTAATGCACTCGCTCTAATACATGATTGATTAACTGTTAGGCCACAGTGAATCACAGGGATTCTTTGGTAGTCAGAAATATAGTATAATATATAATATACAGACTAATAAAAGTAATGCTGTTTTAACAAAAATAGTGAAGATTTCTGTAATAAGACAGTTATTTATTATTTGTGAAAGAAGTTGTAGGTGATAAGGTTTAGTAACCTTAGTAACTTCATGGGAAAATATTTGAGACCGGATTTAAAGCTCTCAGAAAGAACAAGTTAGTGAAGGGATGACTGTTTCTTAATGTAAGTGATAACATGAACAGCATTTATTACCTAAAATTTATAAATATCACTAGATAAATTTCCACATGCTGTTCTATAGTTCATAAATAATTGTTGACAAATTGCTGTAATAAAAGAGGAATAAAACACTTCAGAATGTACTATTATAGGAAAACAATCTAATCCTTAGAGATTAATTCTTACAGAAATCATATTTTTAAACTGTACAGTATTAAAACCTGACCTAAAATAAAATTTATTTAATGTGTCATAAATCTTTGCCTTTTTTTACTCCAGGTGATAAAATTATCGAAATAGGGGCCAACTGGATCCATGGTCCCTCACAGGAGAACCCAGTGTTTCGCTTGGCCTCCCAGTACCAGTTACTTGACGAAGAGTGCATGTCTGAGGAGAATCAGTCTGTGGATGTTGGTGGTCATCCACTTTTCTTTCCTACCTGGCTTTCCAGCTCAGGCAAGAAGCTTGAGGCTGAAATAATGGCACCTGCAGTGGAGGTCTTCCTGACATTAATTGAGAAGTGCATGGAGTTTCACAACAGTGGCAGAGCTCCCATGTCTACTGTGGGAGAGTTTCTTAAAACAGAGGCTCTTCGGATCAGCAATGATGAATGGAAAGAAGATGAGGCTAGAAAGCTTAGACAGGCTATGTTCAGCACAATGATGAAGCTTGAGTGTGGTGTGAGTGGGACACACACAATGGATGATGTGAACCTTGAATCTTTTGGCATGTATAAGTCCCTTCCAGGACTGGACTGCACTTTCCCAGGGTAAGCTCGTCAAAGGCTGTTGTTCTTCATCTTCTCTTCAGATTATTCTAAATGTTCATAACTAAAGCTGAGGATATAGTTAAATTCTGAATATAATTTATGGATTTGTGTCCTTTTTCTAGAGGCTATGAAGGGTTAATTACACACATAATGAATGAACTGCCTAAGGACATTGTCTTATTTAATAAACCAGTTAAGTGCATTCACTGGAATAACCAGTTGAGCTCAAGAGGAGGGTCATGTCCTGTAAAAGTCGAATGTGTTAACGGAGAGACTTTTGAGGCAGATCATGTCATTGTTACCATTCCACTGGGTATGTTTAGTGTGTTACACCATCCATACATTATTTGTCTTCTTTGTACATTTTATACAATCTCATGTTTGTTTCTTCTCGTTATTTCATGCTGTATTATGATTAAGAATTTAATATTATGTTTGTTTTTTTGTCTTGATCTGTAAAGGTTATATGAAGAAACACCACAACACTCTTCTGAATCCTCCTCTGCCACAACACAAGTTGCACTCCATCCAGAGATTGGGTTTTGGTACCAATAATAAAATATTCTTAGAGTTCGAGCAGCCCTTTTGGGATAAAGACTGTGAAGTGATTTTCCTTGTATGGGAGGATGAACATGATCTTCAGAATCATGTTTCTGATATGAAGACATCCTGGATCAGGAAGATGTCTTGCTTCACTGTACTAAAACCGCCAGAGAGGTAAGCAGGATTCAGTTCTCAATTCAATGCTATTTCAGCTCTTTAGCTTGTACATTATTTCATGTCCCTTTTTGATGACACAGGTATGGCCATATCCTTTGTGGTTGGATTGCTGGGCACGAGTCTGAGTATATGGAAACTCTGCCTGAAGAGCAAGTTCTGCACACAGTGACTCAGCTCCTTCGCAGATTTACAGGTAATTCTAATAACCATGTTCATGTTTAATATAGAGCACATAGAAATGTATACACAACAATGTTAAAATAGTGTGTTTTTGGGCTCCCAAGTGGTGGAATGGAAGGGCGTTTGAACTGTCAGCCAAAGATCATGAATTCAGTTCCCAGGTGATGCTACAGCAATCTGAAGATTGACTGCGGGGGAAAATCTTTTGTTTGTAATATAGCAGATTGGTTGTGCTTTCTGAGGGATGGCATACCCACACTCCCACAGCAATCAGGTGACGCTGGCCAATCATGGATGTCTGTGAGCTCACTCAAGCAGAGGGGATGAATAGAGATTTCCTTTGACTTTGTTGCATCCAAAATGTTGAGTGAGCAGCATTTCGAAAAGATGTGGTTGTCTGGCATCACATGTATCAGAGAAAGTGTATGATAGTCTTCACCCTGTCTGGTTGGTAGTTGACGCCTGCATTTTTACGTTTTAGGGATTTTAATTTTTTATAGTAATAAACCTTTTATAGACTTTTTTTTAACAAGTTGATTGCAACATAGTGTATAGTATGATTATATATACGTTATTTTCTATATTATGTTCAGGGAAATTTGTCTTTTTTTGTCCGTTGAGCTGTCGCGGATTGACTATGTTCTCACTGATCAAAATGAACCAGAATTTACTTGTGCACTCGGAAATGAACCCGGAGCCCTATTGTGAAAACACCCTTACTGTCACCTCTATGTATATCTGTTGTAACGGTAATAGAATTTTTTTACATTACATAAATTTTACAAGTATTATGGAAGCAGTTATCACAGTAAAATGACAATGTTGATACAATAAGATGCATCAAAATTATACAAAATCCTATATTAAATTAATTAATAATTAATAGTTTTATAACTTAATTAAGTAAGTTATAAAACTCCATGGAAAAATAATCAACATAGAGGTGTCACGATGCGACCCAGTTTGAAATGGTGAACTGTCAGACCCATGAAATTCATCCAGTAACGTTCCATACCACAAAAGTTTTATTCTCTTTAACCGCAGAATTTTGCTAAAGATTTACAATTTTTATTTGTTAATAAATGTCATGTCATTCTTTTTAACCATTTATTGGTACATTAAGGTGCATTAGGAAATATTAGTCAGTTTTCATTTTCAAAATGTTAGGTATGTGGGTTTGAATTTTTATTTGATATTTTTTAATCCCTTCCTGCCCATAACCAGGATCTATAGTGGTCGATATTCAGATAACTTTAGCAAGTTGAATTAGCATTAAACTGACTTTACTTTCAGGATGGGTAATTATTAATCATTTCATGTCTGTTATTTGGACAAAAGTAATAAAATTTACCTATGTAACTACAAAAAGAAAATAGCATAATATCATAGTGGAGTTATGAGATTTACCTGCTGAAAAGGCAAGTTAAAGCACTATAAACACACAAACATTGACTCTGTGATTTATGAAAAAGGTCACTAATACTTTTACTGCCATTTTTTTTTCTTTATATTGAGCTCTCTGCAGTTTTACAGGTGAACCTATTGCTGTATGATGCTGTTAACATTGCAACACAGATGTTATGTAACATGACATACATTTTACTGTAATTTATCCAAAGCATTTCCCAGCTCTTTATGTGATGAAAACCTGGCAACTTGATTTATTATTTAAAGCAAGATATCCAGACATGGTGAAAGAGCATGGTGTGTGTGTATATGTGTGTGCCTTGCGATGGATTGGACTGTTCAGGGTGTAGCCCACCTCGTGCCCTAGGTCTCCTGGGATAGGCTCCAGGCCCTTGCGATCCTGTATACAGGATAAATCGGTATAGATGGTGGATGAATGAGAGTGAGCTTCATTCATGCAGATTCATTCAGTTTCAGTAATAAATTACTCCTATGAATTGAGTTAGATTTGGCACCACTGTCAGGGTAGCTATTGTAGTTTAATTTAATCAATAATTTTTGACCGTTAATATTCGGGATTCAAATAGGGCTGTGGCAGAAATAATTTCAATACATTCAAACGTTTGTATATTACAGTCTATATGCATATTAAAGAACTAAATATTTTTGCAATGTTGCAGGAAATCCAACGATTACACCAAAGAAGCTTGTCCGGTCTCAATGGTTCCATGATCCCTACACGTGCGGATCATACTCTTATGTGGCAAAAGGTTGCTCAGGTCAAGATATTGATAACCTCGTGGAGCCTCTTCCACTGACAGGCTCAAAAGCTGAGGTATATTACAGTATAGTTATCTTCATCACTTCACAGTAGGACAAAGTTTTCTGATTCCTTTTGAGTTCCAGTGTCTGTATAATGGTTAAGCCTATAAACTGTTTTATTAGATAACATTGTTCTCTTGATCGTAATCTTATCTTTGTAATAGTAAGTTTGTCATGGGACAAACTTCAGTGAAAATCTTACATATTTTAAAGTGCTTATTACCCGTTGTCATTTGTTTTTTACGTGAAAGTGATATAGCTTGGCTTTCGTCTTTAGCCCTTACAGGTGCTGTATGCTGGAGAGGCCACGCACAGATCTTTCTTTTCCACTGTCCATGGAGCGTTGCTTGCTGGCTGGAGAGAAGCAGAACGCCTCATATCACACTACAATCCATCACAGAGGAAGATCACAGCAAATTTGTAAAAAGTTAACTCTGTGCTTGTTTTAAAGAGATTCCAGTGATATCCTGATAGAACAAAAACTATTGCTCTATCTTCATAAGTCAGTTGCAATAAGAAGGTTTATATGCTGAGTTCTATATTTTAAAGTGGATAAAATATTTTAACCTCATATTTGTTGTCAGCAGCCAAATTTACCAGTTAAACTTTTTCATGCATTAAAAAAAAGAAAAAAGATTTTAGTTTTAAATGAACATTAGATTTGATTTTGAAATTTGATTTTAGATTAATTAGAAAATCTTTTTAATGTTTTTTAAACCTTCTTTAGACACTTAATATACGTTCCTGATATCTGTTCCACGTCATATTTTGTTCTGTTTCTACATGACCTCTTATCTCTCCCTCATTTACTTCCCTTCTCTCAATCTTTATTTCACAGTTAAAAAAAAAAAAAAAAAGGAATCTAATACATGACTTGAATACTGTAATGTTATATGTGCAATCTCAATAAATAATGTGTACAAGTCTAGTTCAGGCTCAAGATTTTTATTTTAGCATTGTGCACCATTGCATTATAAAACATACAGTTCTATATCATTTATGTAATGCTAAATCTCATGGAAATAATTAACAGTCCACTTTTGCGTTTATACACCCCCTCACCACCTTCAGATCACACCTTGTGTCAAGTCTCCTCCACAGCACTAGATGGTGATACAGAGTCAGACTGATGACGGAACCACCGACAACACAATGTAAACAGGATGTCTGTGCTGTGTGATAACTGGTGAGTTATTATAACCTATGCGTGCTTTTATAATTCCTGTAGTCAGTGTGCAGCTCTTGTGCGCAGTCGTATTCCAGTAAAAATATCGCTAGTTGTTTTAATAATTTTTTTCTGTTCCTGCGCTGTGTATTTTAGGACTATATCTGATTATCACTATTCGGGCATCTCCGATGTACTGGGAGTTTGTCTGAAATGTAAAGATTAAGGCATCGAGCCCGAATCAGATGTTTGCATGTCATGCTGCCTCAGGGAGAGCTTTTATCTGGCCGAGGTTTGAAAGCTGAATACAGGTATTCTTTAATGTCCTACATATCCCATGAGCCACTGCGGCTTTAAAAATGGCGGCTGTAAACTCTGAGCTGCAGAGATGGGAGAGTTTACGTTATTGGTAATGAGCTGTGTCTTTAGAAAATATTTTATTATCGAGATATCACTGGAATAGTCACATAAAAAACATATTCACTTACAGAATATTTAATTTATTATTATTATTATTACTACTGTATGATTTTATTTCATCAGACCTAACTGCGGTAAAGTCCGTTTGATGTTCGATGTTCGATGTTCGTTTGATATTCAGCTTTTGCCGCCCCTCTACATGCAACAGGAATGTTTGGAACGAAAATTGGGTCTTGTGATATGTTCACCTATTTGCCTTGTATGTATTTAAAGTAGGAACTTTCACATTTCGATATGTTTGAATTCGATATAAACAAAAATATGTATTCGGGGAGGCGCATAACCCCGTTAACGGCGGAGCTGCGCTGTGTG
>JAQMYJ010000039.1:16592983-16605358 GCA_030014305.1 Clarias laeviceps | reverse complement strand
CAACAACTTATTTGCTGTATCTTGTACTTACGGTCATAAATTACGGTTACAACAGCTTATTTGCTATATCTTTTAGACACAAATTGCCCGTAGTGTGTGTGTGTGTGTGTGTGTGTTTGTGTGTACGATGGATTTGGAACCCTGTCCAGGGTGTACCGCAACTCTTTATACAGGATATAGCGGTAAGGACAATGTGTTAGTGATATTGAATTGATTCATTATCTTTTAATTTCCTAACATACGAATTTAATACATATTTTAACTGGGGGAACAGATTTTCCTAGGCATAGGTACACAAGGTACACAAGGTACACATGTCTCAAAGTGCTTTTATCTCGTCCCTGATCTTTCTACAGCCAGCAGGGAGGAGGGGGAACAGATTTTCCCGATGTCCAGGAAATTTGTTCCACTTGTTTAAATTTAAAAGACAGTGGTTTTTAAGCATTCTGATTATTGTATTACATTTGCTTGTGTCTGTGAATGAATTCAACACATCCCTGACACTTACACAGTCAGTAAGTATAGGAACATATTTTGCCGACCAACAGGAAAGTGTTCCCTCTGTTTAAGCTAAAAAAAGAGTGTTTCTAAAACATTCTGCTTATTATATTACAGTTCGTACAGCTACACATGTAACTTTTGTGAAAGGATATTGAGGATTTTTTAAAACATTTAATAACACTTATCGTAATCACATTACCTTTGCTACAGGTACACATGGGAGCATTTTAATCATCCTTGATACATCTGAATCTTTTTTGCCTGAACAAAAATATTGCATTAGTGATGGTCTGAAGGATATCAGATGGCAGAGAACAGAAATAATAATTTATGGAGACTTGCTCAGCAGTACAATCTGATAAGTCACATAACTGACGAAGTCTCATTACAGCAGGGCCTTGTATTTGTGAGAGGTGTGAACTGTAAAGACGCAGCTTGGTGTTAACATCTGGCTTATTGTTGGATTAAATAAAAAGAAAGACCTGCTTCACATTTAACTACAAGGGTAAATCAGATGAAAACTGTAAATGCAGGACATAAACTAAAGTAGCAGTTTGATGTTGCTAAAGTAAAACTATTATTGTAATCAATATACCCTGCTACTGATGTATCAAACCTGAAATCTAAAAAAAAAAAAAAAGTGGAGGTTTTCATTCAGTTCATCTTTTTAAAGTAAGATAAAGTAAATATTAGGTTTTTGGTTTTTTTTGTTTTTTTAAATATGTTCCTTTTTGGCCTTTCTTGCTCTGGAAGCCTTCTGAGATATTTGGACAAAAATGATATGTCCTTAACGACACACCTTTAATTTGTGAAGTACTATAACTCATTATACTTTTGATTGATTGATTGATTGTCTTTTTTTTCTTTTTTTTTTCTTTTTTTTTTATTGTTTATGCTTATTGCTTTTCCCTTTTCTCTTGGAAGCAGGAGAAGGAATAAATAAGGTTCTGAGATCAGTAGTACACACCTCAGGAAATGCCAGATCGTCTTGAGAGTCATGGAGACTGGGTTGTCATCTGTACCGAGGCTTTGTCGGATTAAAACTGAACAAAACACACAACATGGACCACCTAAAAGAAGCTGCATCTTGTCATTGCAAACTATTGATCTGCACACTGACTTGACCTGCCATGTACAAGTTAAACAAGAATCAGAGCTACCTCAGTCAGAATTGTTGCCTTGTGCTCAATTGGACGACATAAAGGAAGAGTCTGCTGAGATGAATGAACTTATTGAAAAGGAACAGCATGATGACTCTGGCCTGACCCTAACCAGTGAAGCGTCTCGGCAGTCTGATGATAAATTACCACAAGGCCTGATACCTCCTATCGAAATGGAAGATGATGAGTGTGATGTAGAATGCGCAGAAAACCTAAATAAACGTCCAAATAAATGTTTAAATAAAAAAACAAATGGTGCTTTTGTAAAGATTTGTGCTTCAAATGCAGACAAGAAACGAACACGCAAACAGAAAAAGATACAGAAACATAAGAAATACCACCGTGACAAAGGCCATGATGGCAGGACATTTTTAAAAGTACACTCACACATTGACAATGAAGAAGCATTCTGTTGTGAAACTTGTGGGAAAAGGTTTAAACGGTACGATCTTCTCAGCGACCACAGGAGAGGGCACAGCAGAAAAAGGCCATACGAATGTGATCAGTGTGGCAGGATGTTCTCCAAACCCGCCTATCTGAAAATCCATCTGCGCAGACATGCTGGGGAAAGGGCATTTTCTTGCGACCAGTGTGACAAGAGGTTTTTTGACAAGTACGACTTAGGAGTGCACCAGCGTGATCACACGGGAGAGAGACCATACGTGTGCCGAGAGTGTGGCAAGAGCTTCAAGCGGATTTATATCCTGAACAAGCACAAGAAAACTCATTCAGATGCAAAGCCTTTTGAGTGTAATGTCTGTGGAAGAGCCTATAAATATGGTTACAGTTACAGATTACACATGAAAAATCATGAAAAATAGATTTTTATCATAGTCACATGCAAAGAAAATTATACTGTACATAAATAAAATAAAGACTGAAGAAGAGCTTTTAAAAAGGCAGGGAAGAAAGTAGAGATGGAGGGAAATTGATTTAATGATGTATTGTTATTCCTTTGTGTGGCAATCCATGTCTTGCCACAATGACTTAAAAATATATATTTTTTGCAATTAATTTTGAATTTGTATATTTTTGCATTTGATGATGTAAAATGTTGCTGTTCCTCGATAATCCTGCAGGTGGCATGGTCTAAACTGTTCACATATTGGAAGGCATCACAGGGTTCCAGTTTGTGTGTGGTACGAGCAAATAATTTGGTGAATTAGAGTAAAAAAAAATTAAAATATATAATCGCAATATAGATCGAATCAGAACCTTGATATCATGATATTGTATTTCGAGTGTGTACCTAATGCTTTACATCCCTAGAAATTATTTTTTTTTTCCCACACATATAAAATGTTTTTTAAAAATATATATTATTAAAGGATACTTTTTTGAAATAGCTTAAAATTAACAAACAGTAATGTTTGCTGTTTGTTCTGAGAATTCTCGGAAATGACATTTGAAGATCTGACTACTGTATTTCCCAAATTCATTTTACCATAGGGTGGACAGAATTAACCTGAGTGTTCACTATGAAAGAATTGCACTGATTATTCCAGGGTTTGTGTAATGCCTGGACAATAGTTAAGCATTTTCATTTCCAAAAGTGAGTGAAGTAAGAGCTTTTAACCTCTAATGCCTTAGTACACTTTATGTATGCTTATGTATGCTACTAGTTTATGGATTATAATAAACATTATGGGAGATTGTTCTTTACTTTTGTATCTTTTCCTGGCTACTCCAAACTGACAAAGAATGTTTATTGTTGTTCCTGGAATTATATTAAGGCTATTTTAAGAGTGCAAATTTGCAACAACAACAAAAAAATCTATTAGACAATCAATAAAATAATAATGAATAAATTAATCATTTAAGAGATTTCAAATCAGTGAAAAGAATGAATATGCAATAAAAAGTTTGAATAATTAACAATCTGCTAATTAACCTTTTAAATAAGGCAGTTAATAAAATTAATCAGTTTGCTTAATACAGTACAAGCCGGAAAAAAATATTCACTATGTGACGTCCTTTTGATTATTTTTTTGTTGTTGTTGTTCTTGTTTCTAAATGTAGTCTTTCGTCCCCCCCCCCTTTTTAAACACCATGACAACTTATGTAAGTCAGTCTGGATAAGGGTATCTACCAAATGCCATAATTGTAAATGTAGTTGTACATTTTATGAAAAAGAACGATTCTTTACAGCACCACAAGGGGGAGTATAAACATAATGCATGGAGATCTGCATGCTGTTGAGTCAGACAGTATTTTTTGATTCTTGAGGTATCATATTAATGCATCTTTTAATAGTTTTATTCTAATTCTGAATATGATGCAGTGTTACTACATTAAAACCATCCTTTTAAGAGATGTACAGTAGCTACATTTATTTTATGAATAACATTTCAAAACTTTCTGGGAGTTGCTTAAACCCCTTAAAGTGCACAGTGGTTTATTAGGGCTAGATCTACTTGGTTTATTTGTCTCTTAACCATATGCGTGCTTGATGGTTACCCTTAAATAGTCCTTCTGCATTTAATTATTTGTGTATGATGGTAATGAATCTTAAAATATACAGCAGTGTTATTTCAAGTGTCTGAGATCATTCTGCAATTTAAACTTATGAACTTATTTTAATAGTGTGTATTTCCCATAAATTGTACTAATTAAATCAACATTAAATAAAAGAAACAAGTACTTTTGTCGTCGCCTTTGTATTTATCCTGAGATTAAAGAAGTGAAAGCAACAGTGGGTTGAAAAGTGTTGTTATATATTTACTCAGGAGTTGCTCAGTAATCTCACCTCTGGCTAAATAAACAGGACCATTTGTTTTATGTGAGTCTGTTTTCCTTTTGAGTGGAATATGTGAAAATACACACCTAAAGCCAGAAACACCGGCTGTTATAACGTAGTAATTACACAAAATGGCTTAAAAAACGTTTTAAAATGAATTTGCTGAGTTTAGTTTTGCCACTGCGATGTTTCCAGGAACTAGTATAAGAACACAAGTTTGTAATTTATCTAAGAATCAAAGCTTGTTGTTCTTCAAGCTTCGTTTTCTTTATATCGTTATGCTACATACAGCATAGAATGCCTTTCATGTCAAGCTTTATTTATACCAATCAATTTACAATATGCGCATGACTCAACCAGTTTTGATGGGTTCTCGAATACAATTTCTGTTTTGTTTCAGACTCTGGGTTGACATGGCCCTAGCAGCTTGCCAGTAGGAATATTTGATAAGTGCTTAACATTAGCCAATAATTATCGAGCCTCATTAATATGTATTCGCCTATATTGTATTCCGTGTGCTGATTGGCTGTTAGAGCCGATGACGCACGCGGATACCTACTGAATACGCAATGATGTCCTAGCTGTAGCTGTGCAAATAAAGACAGATAACGGGCCGCGAACAACGCGCTAAAACAGTTTTTTTCCGTCATGACATGTTAGAGGAATAGTTTAACTAGTAACGGAGAGGGATTTTGGGGCAGGAATATCACTTTCCGAGTGGGGAGAAGGGCGTCTTTTCGAGCTGTAGGGTGTGGAAAAGCCCAGGACGCGGCGTTATAACTAAACTTAGCCCTGCAAGTCATCGAAGTTGTCTAAAACAAGTAACTGTGGCAGAAGAGAAAGTTAGCCGCAGTTAAAGATGAGCTTGTTGTCTGCCATTGACAGCAGCAGCTCGGTGTACCAGCCCGCGCAGCTTTTAAACTGGGTTTATCTCTCTTTACAAGACACGCACCAGACCAGCGCTTTCGATGCTTTCCGACCCGAAGCGAGTTCTGGCCATCCGGACCTGAGCTACAGCAAAACCCCCGCCGCCGAGCTCAGCTCCTCTCTCAGCTCCAACTATCTCAACAGCTTTTTCCAGCTGCAGCGCAACGAGGTGGGCCTTTCTCTGAAGATTCACTCTCTATTTAGTGCCGAGAAAAGTTCGTGTCAGTCTGACTTTGTGCCTGGTGTGTGTAAACTCACACAGCTCCGTGTCTATAAGCAGCGCCATGACGTTTCTTTCCAGCCAGATGAATCATTTAGTTATCGCTAAGTAGCTATTTATAATAAAACAACCATTTCTGAATGACACACTTATCTCTTGTTTTGTTATTGTAAATTATCGATAATACAACTTGTTTAACAAAAAAAACCTAAATGAAATTTTCTCAATATGAAGTTGAAGAATGTTGGTGAAAGCCCCACACAGACACTGATTCATTAATGAACCGCTTTGATTTGACTCACTGAATCGCACAGACTCTTATGTAAACACTATCTCCATATTATATATTACTCTTAACTGTGTCTTTCTAAAGTTGGCAAATTCATTTAAATACAATATTACGTAACCTGATTAGTGTGTTTTTATTTTATTTATTTATTTTTTCATTGTTTCACATAATATATGAATATTATGGAGATGTTCATCATCCTCAAATACCTCCCAGATGAAATGAGTCAGGTTTTATGATGTGTTAAGGTCACAGAGTTAATGCTTTCTTAAGGAAAATGTCAAATATCACTGTTAGCATGAGGTTTAAAACCTTATACAGTCTATGTACACATTATTCATTGCTTTAGACTTTTTAAACAAAGTTCCATGAATGCTAAAGAGAACTAATTTCTGATCTGATGTAGTACAGGGTGTCCAAAAAGTCTGCATACGTAAGTAACATTTAGCAAAATGTTAATTTATTTACAAAAACGTCCTCTACACGATTGCCACTTCTGACTCGTCTCTTCCACTCATGATGAACTTGTGTCTTTGGTGTTATGCACCTTGAATGTGTTCCTTTAAATGATCTTTGCTCTTCCATGGCTTTCACCTGTCAATCTTTTTAAAAAAAAGAAAGGAAAAAAGGAAAATTCTGGAAGATTGTTTTTCTTAAAATGTATTAGTTTCCGCTGTGTACATACATTTCTGTGAGAGTTTGTATGCGTTTATCATGATTCTTTGATAAGCGCATTATTCCACAAAATCAGGCAGCATGTAAAACGACATGACCTCATTATTTCAAATGCAATCCACTAACAATAAAAATAAATAAATACTATTTAAAAATAAATAATATTGTGTCACAATAAAAAAATAAAATAAAAAGTTGGCCAGTTAGATTAAACTGCATCTGAATCTGGTTTTACAGTGGATTGTTTAATGACAAACAACTGCTGGCATAATGTGTAGACCAGGGCCTCAGAAGATGAGTGCAGTACATTATTACTGTTGGCACTACATAGGGAAAGACCAAGTTTCAAGAATAAACACTGGATTGTAGAGATGCTTTTGAGATGATGGCTGTAAAGCATATTTGTCAAGAGAAGAAATTGTTTCCAGGAGCTTAATAAGATGCTTTATATTGAGGTTATAATGTTTTCCTTATGAATAGATTTATGTAATGGTGAGGAATCTTATTTTCATCTGAAATGTGGCATTTTGTGGCGATGCACAGGGAGAACTTTGCAGTGAATGTCACATGTACGGTAGTTTCAGTTACTTTAAATTAGCCATTTCCTCTTCCTGTGTGTATTCTGTTTTACATATACCAGGTACCAACTTAAAAAAACAAGGAAATTAAACATTTATTTTTTTTATTTAATCAGAAAGGGATGAGATGATTTTATGGTGATAATAGACTTCGTGTCCAGGTCAGTTTTCATGCTGTTTTTTGTTGGGGAGGGGAAATAGTGGCCTTCAGTAGAGAAGTGTGCTCCAGATGACAGTCAGCAAGGTTTAGTGCCGTTTGTGAGCTCTGTAAAAGCAGTGAAGTGTGCAGAGCATCACCTCTACTCTTGAGAAAGCTTTCACCTAATCAGAGACCTCATAACAACAACAGATGTGTGTGTTTTCATGTGTGTGTTCATGTGTGCCTGGTTATGTACATATGTGTGCATATGTGAGTGTACATGCTGTATGCATGCTTTAAGTGTAAGCATCTGTGTGTGTGTGTGTGTGTGTGTGTGTGTGTGTGTAAGAAGTAGCAGTAAGGTATAGCACGGCAGGAATAACCCCCTGAGATGCTCTCCTACTGAGTGAGAGAACAGGGAAACGACAACTCCGCCATTAGACGAAGTGTGTGATGTCCATCTGCTCTCACTGCAGGCTACCTCAGTACTTAAGTTCATCACAAACCATCTTAAATCATCTGATTTTATAACTGCAATTGCTTAGATAATTTATACACATTTTATTTTTCATAATGGTTGCATTAAGGAATGTTTTTGTTATGCTCTCCTTTTTTATTCGACGTTGGGTTGCACAAACTCAAATTTATGCGCAAAGAGTATTTGTTTTGGAAACTTCAATAGTTAATACAGTACTGCTTTTCTTCAGTAATGGAAAGCACATGCACACACACAGTGCTATGTGATGATGGGAACATCTACTTATTTTTCTCAGCTTAATAGAAGCCACTTATGTAAGTGTAGACTACACATGTCTGAATAAATTTGTGCTTATTGTGTGTCTTATTACTAGATTAGACAACTGTCACGAAAAACAATAAGATGGGTTTCAGCGGTCCGGATGGGAAATGACAGGCAGATGTTGAGCCATGGGGAAAGCTTTAATAAATTGCGTTTGATGTATTCTGACGTTATCTAGCCTATGAACAGAATCAGGGAAAAAGACGAGAGCTGGTTAGCATCGTGAAACCGCACGCCACTCGGTTTTGCCCCGCTTGCCAAGGACTTGTTTTCTGCAATATGTAAGACATCAACTGTAACATATCAATCCAAAGTGAAAGTCTTTTTCAAGAAATAGATATGCCTCCTGCAGTTTATTCACCCCAGACCTTTCAGCATTTGTGTGTGTGACATTCCTGTACTTGCTGTGCTTCTAACGCACCTCAGGCTAAAGCAGTGATCACGACCGTACTGATCATTAAGTAAAACTGAGTATTTGAAAAGTTGTGAGGTGTTTCATTTTATTCTGAATAATCACTCTGACTTGCGAAGTTAGTTGAGTGCATTTAACTTGCAGCAGTAATGTTGTTGAGCAAATTTGGGTACACCCTATTACCACCCCACCACACCCCACCCCAATGTAGTTAGGCAAATTTAAGTACACCAAACCAATGTTTATAAGATTGTGGTTATTTAGCCATTATGCAATTGTTTATATTGTTTTCCACTCCTGTTTTATGAGGCTGTTGGCATAATGTGACTAATATGATTAATACCATCAGGCAGGCTTAAAATGAAGGTCGAATACAACTTGGTGTAAATTACGATATTTCCAAAGAAAAGTTTTACTTCATGTTTCATGTCTGGCTTTTTTTTTTCATTTAGTAAATGAATTTTAAAAGTGCTTCTTTTGTTTTCTGTTCATGTGCAGGCCTTGAATAACGGCTTATATAAAAGCGTTTCTCCGTATGGCTCTCTGAACAACATCGTAGATGGGCTGAACTCTCTAACGGACCACTTCTCCGACCTCTCCCTTACCTCTGAGCCACGCAAGCCCAGCAAAAGACCTCCACCTAACTACCTGTGCCACCTCTGCTTTAATAAGGGCCATTACATCAAGGATTGCCCTCAGGTAATTCCCATCAATCGCAGTATCATGTGTTGGATTTCATATGAAGGCTTTAACAAAAGATACTGCTCACTTTTTTTTAATGCAAAGTGAGTTGTTGGAGTTGTTATGAATTTGACAGCATGATATATTGTTGTGCAAAAGACGATGCAGTGACCTACTTTGTGAAACAGTCAACTCTCAATCCTTTTAGTCATGTGTGTCCAGTTCATTTAATAAGCACATACTGTATTGTACACAACTCCAGTGGTCTTTAAATAATTAGCAAATGTTTCTTCTTCTTCTGTTTTTTTTGTTTTACTTAACGCTTACACCAGTAGCTCTTGTTTTTCAACACCCACTCCTCTATTCTTAAAAATCACCTACATAGTCATTTTATAAGCAAGTTATGTTTAATAAACAAATGAGACTAATATCTGAAGCAAAGCATCAGACTCCAGTCTGTCTACGCAGAATCTGATCTGAATCATGCAAACTGCATTACTTCAGTTTGCATGGTTTGCAAGACACAGAGTGAGAACTTTTGATATTCTGTTTTACTTGTCAGTCTTGTTCGATAAGATGATCCAGGCAGGCCACTGTTTTACAGCACGAGGCAGCATATCAGATATCCCATAACTGAGCTTTTGCAGTACCTACTTAGATTTCTCTGGTTGTGTGAATCATACAGTAAACTGCAGAGCGTTTGTAAATCATTGAATTATTTACAGCATCTCTCTTCTGCAGTCGTCTTTAACATAAATTTAATTTGTGTGCAACGATCTTGTCAGTAAGCAGCATCACTCTGGAAGTTTTTATGAGTTTTGGACGCAAAGAGAGGGTGAGGTGCTCAGTAAGATCCAGACTTGAGTCAGAGCTGCATGGAATGGTAATGCACACCAGATGTGGGATTAAAATGGCAAGCCGCCCTTTATGAAAGATGATGAGGGTTCCCTGCAGACTGTTAAAAGACCTGTGTCGCGATAAAATACCTCCACTTTGTCACCAGTGCCTTAGGTGAATTTCGTGACAGGAACTCTGACATGTTTAGTATTGCACGTTGGGACAGACAAGAAACTGCTAATATTTATAGGCCTTAAAATCTGTTAATATACTGTAACTTCTGTGTTTAGTCATCAATAATCCCAGAAGGAACTGAGTTGTAGTTGTAGTTGTAATGATTTGGGTCCAATCACAATATTTAGCATAATAATTTTTGCATTTGTCTAGTAAAAGGTGAATAATAAGTAAAAATAGGACTTCATTCAGATGAGTGATTGAATCTCTGCAGTGCAGGAAGTTTAAACAGTGACTGTGTGTGCACTTCCTTTGACTTTGAGCCTCCTGAGAGATTCTGTGTTCTGTGTGTGTTTGTGTGTTTGTGTGTGTTGTGGCTCTGGAGTTGGGGCGTAGTGTAAATCATAAGCTAGATCTGTCCTGTTTTAAGTTTCAGCCTCTCAGCTGTATGCCAATAGAAACAGAAGAAAGAGCGATCCCCAAGCAGCGTCCACACCTACACACTTTAAATTCAAGCAGTTTAGCTCCCCCTTGAGTCTTCACTATATATGATTTACTTACCATTTCTCATAACTATGCACAGCAAAATCCCCACCACTGAATTAGCACTTACATAGTTCACTGATACTAAACTGTAAAGATCGCAGAAAATTATATACATTTAAAACTAGTGTTGTTTTTTTTAATGTGTGTGTGTGTGTGTGTGTGTGTGTGTGTGTGTGTGTGTGTGACCGGTCTTAACAAAAAAGAGTCGCATATGAGCAGACCTTAGGTTTCTTGGTAAACTCTGACTGAAAATAATTTCCAGGATAAGCTGGTCCTCACTGAGTTCGTCAGTGCCCAGAGGACTACAGGCCCCCTGCCAACACAAACAGGAGGATATGACTTCACAGGTCACAGCAAACTCTGTGATCTAAGGCCAGGTCTGAGAATCACATTCTCCAGCTTTCTTTTGGCGTACACTCCGCATTCTTGCTCACTACCCAGCTCTTGGATGAAACACTGTCTTCTCTCCAGGACACTGAGAGCAGAGGTGTGTCTTAAGGCACAGAGTGGATTGGAGTCAAAGTCATGGCTGAGGAGAAAATTTAGCATGGGGGCAGGAAGCATGTGTGCTAGGTTAAAGTCGTCTGGCATGTGACATCCCACTTGTCAACCATGGTGGGAAATGAACCAGTGGAAGCAGTGGAAAGCCAGTCCATTGGGAACGCTAGTTAAAAGAGTGAAAACCTCTGTGTTGGCAGCTAGTAACCAGTGCAATTTTGCCTAAATGGAAGTTAGTTATGAAACAGGACAGCTTATGTTTTTCATTTACTATCAGCATCCTCTAAACCAGGGGTCTCCAAATCCAGTCCTGGAGGGTCAGTGTCCAACACAGTTTGGTGATTCTTCTTCTCAAACACAGCTGATTTAACTAATCTGTTAATTACTAGGTTCAATGGGTGTGTTTAGGTGTTGGTGAATTACAAGGTTGTCACTGGCCCTCCAGGACTGGATTTGGAGACCCCTGCTCTAAACTTTTGGATCTAGGCCTGAGCTGTCTAGTTATCATTTTAGAGGTTTTGCCACTTGCCAAACAGTTTGAGTGCATGCTGGCGTGCAGAGGGATTTCCTCATGGAAAATGTGTTGCGATGGAACGCAGGTTGCAGAACTGTGACTGCTTGGCATGTAAGCCAGGCTCGTGAGGCATGAACTCTGCAGCGCATCCCTCATGCCAATATCCATGTCTGTCACATTGTGAGACCGCTAGTAATTTACGGGAGGTATTCTTATAGCTAGTAGCATTAATATCAGTGTGGCTGTTGTTAGGAATACAGTGTGTTGAAACAGGAATGTATTATGCCTTTTGTCTTACACGTTTAAGCAGTAACTTTTGTTTGTTTACTTTTAAAAAGTAATTGCATTTAAATGTTTATAGTGAATCTTCAAAACCAGCATACAATGAAACAGGTTTCATTGATGTTTCAAGATGTATAAGTTTACACAAAACTGCATTGCATAATAATAAACATATATATATATATATATATATATATACACTAACGTTCAAAAGTTTGGGGTCACTTGCAAATTTCTTTGTTTTTTTTTTAGTGATTTATTTTCTACATTCTAGAACAATACTGTGGATTTCAAAACTATAAAATAACACATATGGAATTAGGTAAGTACGTAACAACAAAAACAACAGTTAGTTGTTATTTTAAGACACAGAGGTCAGCCTTTCTGTAATAGTTCTTGCAAGAAC
>JAQMYJ010000039.1:16579608-16592883 GCA_030014305.1 Clarias laeviceps | reverse complement strand
GCATTTTTTGGACGCCTTCAGCATTCCTTTACAATGTAGAAAGAAATAAAAATCAGGAACCATCATGGAGTTAGAAGTGACCGCAAACTTTTGAACGGTAGTGTATATATATAATTATTTTTATTTTTTTTGATCTGTGCGCAGGATCATCGTGTGCATTCTTGCCATTTGGAAACAATGTGTGGTTCTGAAATCATATAAGTGATCACAGAAATTCAGAGGAGTGCAGAAGAGAAAGCTCACTGGCGTTCCAGCAGCTGAGGTAAAGAGAACTTGAGGACAGAAATTGATTGGCGGTTTCGATTGGTTCTTAAATGCAGGGATTTATTTTAGTTCTCTTTCAAATGCAGGTGTTGTCTTTTAGTTTGGCACTTGAATATTGATGTAATGTTAAACATGAAGATTGCATGAAATCATTAAGTTGTCATTAGTGGATCATTAGATTATTGTAGGTTGAGCATTTTGTGTTATTAGATGGAAATACAGTGAAGCGACAAAAACCTTTACCTTGAAGCCTAGGTTGTGATGGCACAAAATTTTACAAATCTGCCCCCTAAGGTAAGAAGTGGCCCTGTTATGTAGTTATCATTAAAAGCCGATAAATGTAACGATCTCAACAGGTTCATGATTGTCAGAGGCTCTCGCAGGAGCCGGTTCCCACATACAATCTAGCAACTTGTTACTGAAACACCTACTCAAAAGCAGCAAATTGCAAATGAAGAATTCAGGAAGGAAAATTGCATTGGAAACATGGTTAAATATCCACATTCCATTGCTATGATCACAGTTTCAACAAAAGATACATTATCTCAATGGAATAAAGGAAGCTCTGAAAGAAATGAAATCAGTGGCATCCATGTGTTTTTTATTAACATGAAAGAATCATCACATTGCATTTCAAAGATATCAGACTTCCAGATTCACTTCAACACATCTGGTTTAACTTCATCAAACATTATTTCCTTTATTGCCATCTCCCGATCATGTTACAGAATTTTTGGAATAATTGAAGTACCATAGACGGTTCTTGGTTCAAGTCATATCATTAACAGAATATATCAGTGGCAGGGCCGTGTAAGTGGAGGTTTTTAATATAATGTTAAGCATGCATGTGGAATAACATCCCGGATTTGCCTGTCAGGTTGCTGAAAGGAATCCATGAGAAAGAAATGGTTAATATTATGTCAGTTGTGTATCTGTGTTCATGCACACTGTGAGTAACCTGCCGGTCAATTAACCAAGTCCATATGATCGCTGAAAGGTCTGTTACTGGATCTTGTTTGCTCGTAATTTAATTATTATATTCGCTGAAATTTCTCTTTTTTCCACTCTTCCTGTTCATTAAGATCATTTATAGTATATGCTTTTTTTTCTTGAGAAAGAAATACAACTTATTTTTCTCTTAAACAACCCATTTATTTATTCATCTCCAGTACCCACTTTATTCTTCTGAGTAATGCAATTAATCGAATAGGATAGGATGCCAAGCTATAAGAGGGCAACATACACACACATCCACACCTAGGATGATTCAGCCTAGCCAATTCAACTTGTTTTTGAGAGGTGAGGACGAAACTGGATGAAACCCACAAGGACACAGGCAGAAAATGTAAACCTCTGTAAAAATAGTGAGTCCAAGCTCAGGACTGAACGTGTGACTATGGAGCTGTGAGGCAGCAGTGCTTCTTGCAACACCACCCTGCTGTTCCTGGCAGCAAATTGTTGAGTCAAATCAGCCGACTCAGGTTTGATCACAAATGTTTCCCTCATGTTGCATTGGCTCACTTCCTCTCAATGCAGTGGTTCTCATAGGTCTGCTGATCAACTGTGGCAGATTTAACACGCTGTGGCATTTTGTAACATATGGCTTTGGAGATCTCGCTCCTTTCCAGCAACAGTGAAAAGTTTAATCCTGTGTGTCCACGACCCCCGCTCCATGTTGCAGACTCACTCAGGCTTAAGCAAATGGTTTAAAAACGTTGTCAAGTCGTGTCCTACCCATTTGCCTGCACTTGGTCCAGGTGATAAAGCCTTGATGGTGTGTTATTGCTGTTTTTGAGAATATTTGTGTTTTGCAACATATTGAAATGACAAATATCAGTCCTGTGGTGGTGTAATTTTCTTTGAGATGAAAGCCATTGTTTGTTCGAAACTTCCATTAACACTAGACACATCTGTGAAAGCAAAACACTCTGATGTAAGAGGCAATCAGAGATCTTTGAGGAGGCAGCCACCTTCTCTCAAGGCTCTCGCTGAGATAATTGCATAAACACAGATGTAATAAGCAAAGCCCAGTTATAGTACCCATGCCGCACTGAATCCCCAAATCTACATATATCCATGCAATCTCTTTCCAATTTGTCTTTGCAGTAGGTTACATCACAGATGACCCTTTACCACAGTTGGAAAACAATTAGTTCCTGTAATCTGGGCACAGCCAATTTCCTGACGAGTGCCTCAGAACAATAACTCTGAGCGGACGTACTATATTTATACTGTACTTTCAGTATTTCCAATCAACATAACTTATCTTATTTTGCATAAGTTCTCTGACTTTGATCTGATCACTTGAATCACAACAAACAATAGCTGTGATCATTCAGTGTTGTTATAAAAATGTACAAGGCTCTGTTTTGCATTACAACCGCACAGCCACTATTGGCCTTGTGAATTTAAGTGCACTCTTGCCATAAATCATGTGTTTGCATTCCTTGATGTCTAAGCCAGCTGCTATGTGTTTTTCGCAGTCTGTCTGTCTGTGGGCCTGATAAACTGCCTTCATTCTGCAACACAGCATCATAAAATCATTAAACGTGTGGACTAACATTCAGAAACTAAACAAATGTTTCAGTCAGGCCTTGTTTTTCATAACGGGATAGGCAGTGTTTACCATTTTATCCTTATTAAAATAATAGCCTGCAGATCATACAATTAGGATTACAAATTGTCTGTGTACAGACAAAATAGTTCCATATTTCTCATGTTTGATGCTTAAGACAATTTATTCAGTGTGCAATAGAATAGTCAGCTTTAACTGCATGCCTGTAGTTTACATTAAGCGTGCAGTTTAGTAAATAATGTTTACCATCAAATAGGAGAGGGGGACAGGATTTGGAAACAGACACAAGTGGAGTGTCAATGTCAAAGAGGACACGCTGAGAACCGTTCCTTTAAAAGGAAATCAAAGTTGAAAGAAAATGAAAAGAGGCTTTCCTGCCAGATGGTTTGTGTTCAGTACAGGAATACAACTCTTCCTCTGGGTTTTGCTGATACAACAGCCACAGCACTTCCCTTTGTCGTAGATAGAGATACGCACCCAGCCTTTGCCTTGGCATTCATCTCTTATAGAAAGACGAGATGCTAACTGTGACCACAACAATCCTTATACTGTGCTGACATACTGTATGTGAAGATTGAAGTAAAATTACGAAAAATGAAAGCTGCATTTACTCAAAGCTTCTTTTCTCCTCTTTTAGGGAATGATTTTATCTTCAAAGAGTGTGCAATTGTGATTTATGAGGGCTTGAAAAGTTTTGTCAGGCTGGCTTTCTCAGTTGTTTAAAAATGCCTTTATTAAGAGTAACAAGACAACGGTTGTGGTCCTGCAGAAAGGCTGTTTTTCTTGGATGGAGAGAGAGAGAGAGAGAGAGAGAGTCTGTTTTCTCAGCTCATCATTCTGCCTCTGAGATCCTACAGGGTTTAGTGCAATTATAAATTAAATCCTCTGTAATTATTTTCCATGTATGTTTATTTTTGTAGCAGGTCCTCTCTAAAGGCTTCAGTTGTCTTCTAACAAGGGGACCGAGTCAGGGCATGTCTCTTAAGCTCCAAAGCTAATGAAAGAAAACAAACAATAAGAAGCTTGACAATGTCTAAGACGATGTATCCTGCCAGTGAAACGAACTTGAGAGTTTTGCACATCTGGATCTTTTAGGTAAATGTTTTTTTATTATTAGGAAATGCAAGTATTTATTTAATTAGATTTCATGTTGATTCTTAATAACACACTTTCAAATATGATTAGAATGTGTTTAATGTTTAAAGTAAGGGTATTACATCTTTAATGAAACATACCCTGTGTGATTAAAAAGCATTACTGTGCAGTCAGAGACTGAATTTCACATTCACATAATCAGAGGCCATTTCTCATATTTGAGTCATAGATAAGAAGGGTTCAACTATTCC
The DNA here is from genome assembly GCA_030014305.1 of Clarias laeviceps. NCBI lineage: Eukaryota > Metazoa > Chordata > Actinopteri > Siluriformes > Clariidae > Clarias > Clarias laeviceps. The sequence goes on along the minus strand of JAQMYJ010000039.1, from coordinate 16,588,698 downwards.
CACTCTTTGCTGAAAAGCAATATCGCTGTGGCCTGAATGGCAGCGATCATGCCGTGGAGACTTGCAGCCTGGGCACAGTATGTGGTGTCAGAGGGACAAACACAGCAGGCTTTGTGTGTACGCCTCAATTGGAACTGTTGGGAAGAGCCTTGCGTTGCCCAGAATGGCCAGTGTTAATTAAGGATCACATTGTTTGCCTTAAGATCTCTAGACGAAGGGGGTCAGGAAGTCAGTGCATATTGTTCCCCCCCTGTGGGCTGCTGACTAAGGATACAGATCACTTTTAAGTCTGACTAAGAGAACAGAAAAGACAGCTTCTGTTGTCTACCATGAGTTTTGCTTAACACTTGAGGTAAATGTTTAATTTCACATACGTGCACAGTCTAATTTCTGTCTTCAACCGTTTGAATATTGTTGACTGCTTTGCTCTGAAGTGTTCATGCAGTATTAGTGTTTCCTTATGTCAAAATGAAAGACAATATTAAAATCTCTGAGAAAGTGCCACTGTTGTTTGTTGTAAAAAAAATTTCCAAAACAGATGTATAACATCTAAATGTATCTTACGACTCTAAGCTTAAGCTATACTCAAGGCAGACAAATGGGACATAGTGTACCAAATATTTCAGACCAACATGAGTGCTATATAGAGAGGGCCTTGTCATGGGCAAAAACGTCCTGTGTCTGGTCTTCCTAGCTGCTGGAAAGAGGTCTTGAGGGAAGCACTGGAGGAGGGGGTGGGAATGAAGTGAGCGAGCAGAGAATGTGGGGGAAGGGTACTATGGGAATGTTTTTACAGTCTGACCTGAGCTCTTCCTTCTATTCTAACCCATAGACATCCAGTCTTGCAGACATCCAGTTACTCAAGTTCCTAAACACTATCGTGTGCGTGTGTGTGTGAGATAGAGAGAGAGAGAGAGAGAGAGTTGCACAGATTATGTGAAGGAGAAAGAGACACATTGCTTGGACTATCTGAGAGCGGACAACGAAACAGAGGCTGAAATGTAAACAGATAGGGCTTATCTGGGACACTGGAGATATAACAGAAGGCTTTTTCCGCTTGAAACGACACTCTGCATCTAGGTTGCTGCTCCATTCTGTTGCACAAAGAGATGTGCATCTTCATGGCTGTGTACCACACAACCAACAAAACTAGATGAAATCCATCTCAAAAACAGCACAGAAAATTGCACACAAACTGAGCAACAGTGTCGATGTTAAACTAAACATCAGCTTGATATTTTAAAAACATGCTTGGTTGCCATATGTAAGAAAATAACTGTGCGATGCAGTTACAGTTGCAATTGTTCATGCATCTGATGTGAATATGTGTTGCTGTTAGTTTTTTTTTTCATTTTCATTATATTGCAAGGCCCCCAACCTGCTCTTGTCATTCATCGTCCGGGTAACTTAACCCCATTTTGCAGCTGTACGAGTTGTTATGGCGAGCAGAGTTGGAGCTGGGATTGTGAACATGGAGGTGACTAATGCAGAGCTTAGTCTTCCAAAAGCAAATTAGCAGCTACCAGGCAAGCCGACCTATTACATGCCACAACTACAGAATCAAGAAAAGTAACTTTTTCTTAATTAAGCAAAGAGTCATTAATCAACCTTTTAGAAATTCCAGGAAACAAATGGGTTTATCTTGTAAATTCTAATGCTGATTTGTTGAGCTGATAGACCATGTCATGGCTGATTGATTATAGAAGTAACCTGTTTTTAAAGAAAGTCATGTCATGGTCTATGTGAACACATGTGCTCAAGGTGAAATCTGGTGTTATATTCCTTTGGCCCCATCAAACAGTTTACTTTCCAGTTATGTGCTGTTACACACATATGTTTTTGAGCAGCGAGTGTTTAAGGTGTGAAAATAGCCTCAGAGAATCTGTTCGGTCTTTTCACCTAAAATTGCAAACTCGACTTTATCTGTCGAAGACATTTGGCCATACCAGCTAATGCTGATGCTAACGCAATCTTTTTTTCCAGTGAAACCTGATGCACTAAAAACATTTATCTACGCACCAGGCGAAGAGAAAATCTTCTCCTTAGAAACCGAAGAACACAATGCGCCTATTCACAAATAAGTCTCTCACACGCTGTTCTTAAGTTTCGACACCTCTTTAAGCCCGCTCATATTTAGGTATTAATTAGTGGTCGAGACCACTGATATGGCTTATTTAAGGGGTGACACAGATGCCAGATTTAGAGATGAATGACAGGCAAACTGTTAATGCTGAACTCTGTGAACCTCTTTTAGAACTGCCACATGAACTGTTAAAATGAATTTGGACTTTGAAAAGAAATATACAGTATAAATATACTTTAAAAATGTTCAAATCTGTGCGAATAAAGGGAGTCAAACTACACGGCACCACTCATCTCATTACTCTGACAAAATTATTATTATTTATTTTTTTGCCTTAATGGACTTGAAATGAAACAATCAGGATATTATAGAAGAGTAGACTTTTAACCTAAATTTAACAGGGAGTTCAACAGAATTGCTTTAATGGTTTAGTTCTCATTTTCACATAGTTTCTAATTGGCCAACTGAGTGAGAAGCAGTTTCATGGCCAGGTGTGGTCTCTGTCCTTAGTAGTTCATGACATTAATCAGATTAAAGTACTGGAGTTCATTGACCTTTCATTAAAAGAGACGTGGCCAGATCAACAATTTGGTACGTTCTTAAAAGAAGGAATGCACTGGCAAACTCAGCAGCACCAAAAGGCCATGAAGACCACGGAAGACAACTAAAGATAATGATCACAGATTTTTTTTTCCTTGGTGAAGAGAATCTATTTTTAAAACATATATTCAAGTCACGATTACTTTGGAGGAGATTGGCACATCAGTATCAAAGTGAATCACATCTTCAAGAATGTAAATATAGTCGGTTTTCCTCAAGGTGAAAATCACTGGTAACACTCAGGAACAGAAAGAACAGATTAGAATTTACTAGAAAGAAAAAAAAACTGCCCAGTTCTGGAACAGGATTCAAAGATTGGAAGAGAAGAGTATGAAGAAGGAAGAGTTCATGTTCCAAAGCATAGCACATCATCTGGCAAATATGGTGGAGGCAGTTTTATAGCATGAGCATGTATGGCTGTCACTGAAATTGGGTCACTAGTGTTTATTGGTGATATGGCTGCTGAGAAAAAAAAAAGACTACCTTTTATTCAAATTTAGTCAGATGGTGCAAAACTACAATAAAACTACAGGAAAAATTCTAATTAATTGGGAAAAAAAACCCTGATTGGTTAGACTAATCAGAGTGCTAAGTGTGAGAGATAATCTGCACTGGGTATTGAATGTAGTCTGGTGTGACTCTCTGCAACTTCTAACTAAGTGTTGTTTAAACTGAAATAAAGATGTGGGGAGGGAATTGGGAACAAGCAACCATCCCGTGGCCCTTACTCTGTAGCATCAGTCTTTACTTATTTTGACAAATGGAACAATCAAAACAGCACACAATGGCATAAACTGTCGTTCTACAGTCTGAATTAAGCATGCAGTATATCTTAGGAGCAGCCACATGCACATGCACGTTTCAGTATGCAGACATTTGTGTTTCACACAAGGTAATAGTTTTAGTAAAAACAATCATGAAACAATATAAAAAATTTTACTTAAAATGTTGGCTATACACATGGCACAAATCTAAGGTGAGCTTCTGGTTTTAAAACCAGTAGTAAGATTCTACAATTATTACCATCATACAGCATAGTTATTGTTTTGTGCAACTAGGGCTGCACAATTTAATCATAAAAAGAACAATTTCAATGATTTCAATTTAAACTGCGATAATTAAATAGTAAAATAGTATTTAAATGGTAGCAAATACCATTTTGTATTCACACATATTTGTCAAGGTTAACACCAAATAATGGCACAAATGATCTCATTAAGGGGATTAATGATTTTTATATCCTCAAGTATTTAAAAAGAATAATAGACAAATACTTAAGTAATTGGAAAGCGCTACATACATTCCTTACTATGTGTATATTACCTATAACAAATTGCAGTCTTAAATAATTAAATAAAATAATTGCACAGTTCCATGTTGTGATTTAAACAGGTAGTGATGTAAACATTAAAAAAGTGTGTACCAGTGTGTGACATTGATGGAGATTTGGTTTTATATGAAGGATATCTTTATACTGTAGGTTCCTCAAATAATGTAGCCAACAAAGCCAATCTTATATTTTGTATGCACAATAAAAGTGCTGTATTTATATGTTTATAATGCTGTCAGTTACCTGCACGATGTGACATGTTACCTTTCATTGTTTGTGTTGTAGGATGGTGTCGATAACAAAATCGCTATGATTGTTTGCAGCTTCACTGAAAGCTCAAAAGAGGTTCACATGACCTTTCACAGGCCTTTATCCTCTTCTAGGATGGATGTGCACTTAAAATTCCTTACCATGGATCAGCTGTGTTCACTAACCACAGCCAATCACAAACCGCTCAGTGACGTCTCTTTCTGTAAGACCAGAAAGAGGTGACGTTGACGCAGAGGAGTTAGACGAAGTGTCTGAGAGGAGACTAAACAGCAGTCATTGTGTATTTCTCTCAGATCTATTGCGAAGGAAGTGTTTATTCGCTGTTACATTCCTGTTCCCTAAGGGATCATAAAAAGCAGGTCTGTTTAGAGGTATAATATCTGAGAAATGTCAGACAGATAATCAGCCAAGATCAGTCTGTTCTCTCCTGTGTTTTTGGGGAAAAAAGAGGCACTTTACATGGTCATTTATATACAAATATGATCCAGCAGGAATAGTGACTAAAATATTGGAGGGTAAGACAGTATGTATAAGTCTACCCAAAGCACAGAAGACTACTTTATGTGGTTTATGATTATATTGAATGTTTTACTGAATATGGGGAAACATTTTGTCTTTCTGCGTAAGCTTTGTGTGGATGCTTCTAGCCCTCAGTCTTGACTAAAAGACTTGAAATGTGAATACATTTTCCAACAGCACTAAGAGAGGTTTTGGTGTCACATGAGCGCACTGAAGCTATAGTCTTTCTGGCTGCATATGATGAATATCTGGAGAAGGAATGTCAAGTGTATTGGATACAGGGATGCATAGATTAATGGCTCAGCTGACTCTAGAGACATGTGATAAAACACATACTGGATAAAGTGAAGCTAAACTAAGGCATAAAATGCAATAGGGTGTGCTGTTACAGAATAATAATAAATGACTTGGTGGTGCAGGGCAGCCCAATGTACTCTGCAGTTGATAATTTTCCTATAACAGTTTGTCTTAAAATTTTTATTACTCTTATAACAACAATTTGCCTACATTTACAAATTAACATTGTGGCATGCCTGCAGAACAGGTTCCTACAGCAGCTGTAACAGATCTCTTCAGGAGACACCTTTTCCCCTTTCTTGAAATTATTAATACAAAAATACATCATGTTACCAAAAAAGCACTATGTCATCTGTCCTAAAGACTTTCACATCGAGGAAAACAAAACATTTCAGCATTATGTCTGTTACAAATTGATACCATACAAGTTTCATCATATCAAAGATTATTATTTGTTAAATAACAATAAACACAATTTCAACCACTTGAGACCCAAATGTCCTCATTTGAAGACATGACATTTGCTCCTAACTACATTGTCTATATTTTCCTTTTGTGATCCTCACACGACGACCTTTACAGTAGATATAGTTCTTTTACCAGACTTATTGCTGCATCCACTATACTGTACAGGTTGCATTGAATGCACTGTTACTATAGGAACAATAATGTATTCTGATAAGACAATTTCTATAAACCTGTGATCTGCCGTGCAGATGGCATTAATGTTAAGTGATGCAATTATTCAACACCTTCTGAACAAACAGATTTGAGAGTTTTACCCAGCTGGGCTATAATACATAAAGTCTAATAGGTGTTTCATAGTGACTGTGTTTAGCAAAGTGTTTACAGATTTAATACATATTTGGTAAAGCTTGTGGAAAATTAGTGGTTCGCCATCTGTTTGCTGGTCACTGGAAATATTAGTCCTGCGGTAAATGTGGATGTGGCTGGTTTGTGGATCAGGCATCAAGGTCATACTTCTTGTTCCTTCTAATAAACACTGATGACATGTCACACGCTACAGTCTCTGATTATGGGAAATGAATGCTATAGTACAAATAATATATTTTTACATAATATTTTTACATTCTGTAACCTGTTTTTTTTAAGTGAAACATGTTGACCATATAATATGCTTAAAATATTAAATTAATTTAAAGCCACTTGCACTGGACCGTTTAAGCCCCGGTACCTTGTCCTGTGAGGGACTGAGAAAATTTAGTGGTATTATAATTACTTCTCCATTTGTTCCTGTAACTTAATATTTTTTTACTGCCATTAAATTAAAACCCTACGAGTTTCCATGAGCTGATTTATTTGGTGTTATGTTATTGAGTGACTACTGAAAGCATATTAAGGTTTGTGTTTTAATTGTGTTTAAAGCACCGTTATGAGTATTGGGAGAACACAGAGCTGTTGTGGTACTTAAAGTACTATATCTATTCCTCTTAGCAATGTTTTTTTATTTTATTTCTGTTCCTTTTGGCAGTGGCTGCATACAAACAAAAATAAACACAGCCATGTAAATATATATTTTATGCGCTGCCACTTTTGTAAAGGATATGAAACCTTGAAGCAGTTTTAATTGATTGTGTAGCGTTAATGTTCCCATTTATCAACATAAGCGCATTCTGTCTCTGCATTAATGCGTCAGATAGTGTATCTGTTAATACACTAACATGCACTCATGCATAGCTGGTCTTTGTGCTTGTACAACATTTACTACAGCCCATACAGTTTGTATTTGTGAGTCAAGTAATATTTGGCCATCGCTCAGAATTGAGTGGAGGCCAACGATGCTTGACTTACACAGTGTATAAATAAGTCAGCATAAATAAACAGGTGAATAATCCATGGCTTGATTTAGCATAAAGAGAGCTTCTCATTCATCTGTGTTAGTAGCTAACCCTGAAAGCACTTGGCCTGGGTGCCCTCTTTTTCTGTGCCTGTTACTGTGCCTGCGTACATGCTATATTAGTCTGGAATGCACTAAGTGCAAACTCCCACTGACAGCAGTCCTGACGTGGTGAAGCAAATAAGCAGACTTGCACAGGATGCTGTACATTCATAAGGATTTTACAAGTTACAGTTCATGACTATTGTTTTTGAGAAAAGGAAAATATGTTCAAAATTGAATTATGGTTCAGGATTATAACTGCCATTTATAGGAAATTGAGCAGAAAATGATATCCAAAGGGAGCAAGAATCATGCTTAAGCTCTGTTTATCCGATGAACACATGCGAGATCGTCTACTTAAGTCAAACAATGTGAACCTCAATTAAACGATAAGATGTCTGATCGAACATTCTGTAGCTAATTGTTTAAATAAATATCAGATAGCTGACTGAGCTAGTCAAAGAGGCCACAAATGATTATGGTGCTTTTGCATATCTGTAAATCTATCTCCTCAGCATCTCGGCCAAGTCAAACTCAAACTTGCTCTTCTTTGTGGGGTAATTGAGCATGTTGTATCTGGTGGGTTTGCTGTTCCAGTGTTGTGTGCAGTGGAGCCTCGTGGGAGCCAGCGCAGGGGCTCAGGCTCCGAGTCCTCCATTGTTTACACTGATAGTTTCCATATGCTGGCAGAGGGAGCAGCCAAACTCTCTGGGCCTGCGCCAGTAACCAGGAAGCTGTCCAGCGCTATCTGGAATACTTGGAAACATGGTGCAGCTTTGTAATAACCTACAAGTGAATGCAGGACCCAACAGTTGGGCTGTGTTTAATTATTAAGTGACCTCTTGGAATGAGAAAATCCCAGGATGCAAAATGTTAGGAACTGGGCATATTATTCATAAGTTGTACAGTGCAAAAAAAAAACTAATTTCCTCTGCCGAGATTCAGGATTGTTGCATATTTCTTGAACAGATTGTTATCTGACCTTAAACTACACCCGAGAGATAAATAAGGAGTGAGTGTATAATGCAGTGTTTTATTCTGTACTTTTTTTAACCCCATTCTATAGTGTATACCCAGGAAATGTATATAGGAGCACTGGAACAGACATGCAGACATTTCCATTTCCATGTAATACTCCTCTCTGTAGTAATTGTAAATTAGACAGTTGGATAAAAAAGGACAATACTTTTAAGCAAAAGGAAAAACTTTAATTGTAGTTTAAAGACATTTAAATTGGTTTGCGGTAGGGGGATGGATGGAGGCTAAACAAATGTAATTAGGAAATTTACGTAACTAGATGGTTTGTAAATAAAGGCAGTTTTTTTTGTCAATTTTCTCCCTGGTATTATTGCATCTTAAAAGTATATGAGTGTATTCGTACAGTTTAGACACATTTATTTTACTATTACTTACAGATGGTAGAAAATATAGACCTGTTTTTTGTTTCAGATCCAAGAGTAAGTATCCAAGAGTTTAAGTATTTAGCTTAGTGAACTTAATGTCAGGTTAGATTTTACCAGCTAATCATCATACTATACTTTCAGCGTTTTCTCTCCTCTCCTATTGGATCCCATTCCAGAATCATCTATCCTTACACCATGAATAGCGAAGCTGCTGTGCTGTTCCCAGGTCAGCTGCTAAGACTGTGCTAGTGCCAACTCAACTTGTTTCTCAGGAGAGCCTTTGCTTAATAATTTGTGGACAGACTCAGAGCTCGGTTTCAGGAGGGGAGATTTCACTAACACTGAAGCATTGTGTGCGTGCAGCTTTATCATTTAGCAGCACACCTGTTCCTCTTCGTCAGTCTCCGTGATGCAGTCTCTCGGTCTCAGGCAGAAAAGGAGACAGCTGCACCGCAAGAAAAGAACCCGGGAAGACCTAAGGAAACACTGACTTCATTTAAGCTCCCCTGTGGGAATTAATAACACCAGCACGCACCTGACTGGAATGCTCGGGCCTTTTGCAGAGCTTGCCGGAAATCTTGTGCGCACTCACACGCGCACACACACACACACACACACACACACACACACACACACACACACACACACACACCCACACATCCAGCTGATGAGAGTGACACTCTCACAC
>JAQMYJ010000039.1:16495188-16569624 GCA_030014305.1 Clarias laeviceps | reverse complement strand
AGAAATTCTTTTATATTTTTATGGCAGTTATATATATATATATATATATATATATATATATATATATATATATAATTTAGGGATGGTAGTGATATATAAAAACAGTTACATATTTCATGTCTTCTAAAAATTTGGTATACTCATGGCTGTATAAATGCTTTCAAAATTACCAATAGAATTGACAAATGATGGATTTCATTTCATCAAAGCTGTGATTTTTGGGAAATAATTGCCAGTCTTGATGAAATGGAGGTTATGTGGCTGAAAAGTGAGAAAAGGACAATGTATGTTATATTGAAAAGCCTTGAAAGGACTCAAACTGACAAGACATGGTTTTGGTTACAGTTGATTGAACCAAGGATCAGCTAGGGAGTTATTTAAGGAATGTAGTTTAATGTAAAGAATTTATAGTTTTGGGAGAAGGACATAAATATTACTTACAATATGGAAAGTCTATACTGTAGTTTACCTCTGTTTTATAAGCAGTTACTTTACATACTAAATGGTCACATCTGAGTGTGATTAAAACCAGTTCATATTTTAAATGTAGCTTTATTTTGTATAACAAAGGTCATTTGTAGACACATTTGTAAGCAATTTCTGATTGAAGTTATTACAGGCAGAATATTGTCTTGTCAAAACTCTAGATGTACATATAAAGTGAGACACATTTCTCGATTCTATAGAATGTGTATAATTGTTTACTAAACTTTAAAAGTCCTAACCTCATATATATTCTGTTGTCTATAATTGTTTTGTAGAGACAAATTGTTTGATACTATTTAGAAGTATACTGTGCCTGAAGAGATAAGTGTAAAATGCTTTAAGAGGTGATGTGAAATGTTGAGATTCCTGGAGGTAAATGTCATGTCTCATGCTGGTCTAAGATGTGAATTTGATGGGGCGGTAAAGTAACGGACCCATTAGCACTGAAAACCTAAAACCATCCTTTATTTTTCCCTCCATTTAATACTGTTTGTTGTACCTTAGATTTATTCACTTAGGTGATAAATCATCAGTACAGTCTGCTGCGGATGAATCAGCAGAAAGATACAAAGATTACTGGCTCAAAAAAAAAAAATATATATATATATATATATATATATATATATTTAAATCAACAACTCTGTGCAAAATCGGTTCCTTAGTGCCAAAGGTCTTTGGCTAGAGCTTCTTCATTGCTTAATAAGTGTAGTTTTACTGTGGAATCGTGTTGCTAATAGCTCCTCTGTGCCCACATTGGTACAGGGCAACTTTTACTTCCAGCGTCATTTAACTTGCAACGAGTTACGCTATGTTTTGATCATCATGGTAGTGGATCAGCCAGAGCCTGTTTTTCTCCGTAAAAAAGACTTCAGTTTAATCGCTTTCTGCTGATTCCTAAATGCCCAAAACAAAACTGTCTACTTCACTATTCCTAAATAGAAATTTTCTCAGAAGTAAATTTCCTAATCTCTCCAAGTAGTTGCTATTTACTCCAAATGGTATGCACCATTTCAAGCTAGAAGATTATACTGATTAGGAGGAAAAGCTTACCAGATTTATCAAAGTCATAAAAAGAACAGATTACTAAGGCTGAGATTATAATTCATTATTATTTTTTTAAGCCCTGTGATGTGCTCGTTTTGCTCTTACAGCCAGAAAGGCCTGGAGCGATTGCAGGTAATGATGTACATGCATATGCAGTACAAGTGTGTTTGTCTTGAAATACATATACTTGACTTTTATAACTTACTTTCAACATAAACTTATTTTTTATGAACGATATGTGTATTTTGGAAACCAGTATAGATGTGGAAAATTTTGCAATTTGAAACCAGATGAGATTTTTTTTTTCCCTTTCAAAGATACAATTTTATGTACACTTTTCTGTATATATTCGATGGCCATAATTTTTAAGTTAGCTCTTTTAAATGTTATGATGCAATATTAAAAATGTTTATGCGAAAAAGGGCAGATTTTTGAGATATTAACGAGCTGGGAGTTTTTACATTGTTTTACAGTAATCTTAGGTTTTATCCTACAAAAATATTTATGGAAGGTCTTTCTGCATTTTCTTTACCTTTTTTTGTATAAAAAGTAACAGAAATACACTATGAAGGAAATATTGATAATGACATAATATTATTCAAAGGTTGGTACAAAATTATGTTGCCCTTTCAAGCCATTTTATGTTTTGCTGTTTTAGATATTCTTAGTATATAACGTGAGATCATATATTACAAATGTAAGTGCTTTAATATGGATATAAAATCACAGTGTGTCTGCAGAGATGTTTTCGAATAGCAATTATAGGAAAGCAATAACATTGTAATAACTAACACTTCATGTAAAAGACCGACTCACACCACTGTAAGTCAAACTGTATCAAACTGTGAGTGTTTTAATGTCACCAATTAATGCCAAGTCAAAGAACGAATATGAATTATTTTCCTCGTCTTTTTGAAATTATGGTTTGCTTAATTGTGTGAGACAAAGAACTGTAGTTGAGTTTGCATGTGCATGTACTTTAACAGATTTAATAAGTATACTTTTGTGCAATTTATTATTTAATATTAGTTCATGTAATTTCTTGGAGATGTGCTTTAATAGAGTTCACCTTGCAAATAACTGATTGTTATAAAGAAATGCCTTTATTCACATGTAGGGTATATCGATTAATGCATATTTACTGAATGTACTGATGAATCTCTCATGCGACAAGTTAGAAACTCATGTTTATGTTTATAATGTCTGTAACACTTTTGAAATCATATTGGATTGGACACAGCAACAGCGTGAAAAAGGAGAATTTTAAACAACTGTTCAACTGTTGCGTAATGTCCATGAAATGGCATTCCGATATGTGCCTTATTTGTTAGTTAGGAAAATCGAATATTTTGTGCTTTTAGGGTTTGTCGAATTAAAACTTTGAATCTAAATTTATTTTGTTTCTCTCCTTTGTGTTTTTTTTGATACAGCATGATACATTTCTTGCTAGATTCACCTATATCTATATAAAGATAGCTGTATATTTTTGGGCTCTGAGTAAGAGTTGAAAAATCACAAATCTCGTACTCGAGAGCCAGTATGCTCTTAGTTTAATGATTAAGAGTATGGTCCTTAGGGGTGATGATGATTGTGTAACAAAAACCCACATTTAAATCCTGCCTTAGGAGTAATTGCTATTCTGATATCAGGTTCATATATTGTTAAAAAAAAAAAAACTGGCTCAGGCAGAGAATTTCTGTCACTTCATACTTTCAGTACACTTCACTAAAGAAAATTTATATTCTTTGCCACACAGCCCACAGTAAAAAAGACAGATGTCTCTCTTTTTTTTATTTTTATTTTTTACTGTTCACATAATGGCTTGTGATGATTGTAAACATGTGAGTACTACATGAGAAAGTTGGATTTTGGCAGTTGGACAGATGTTCCTCTCAAAGCCAAGTTTCTGTAATTGGACTACATATTCCAAATCACTAAAAAATTCACAAGAGGGTGGAGGTCCAAATTATATCAAGTTTGTTTTACAACAATGTAGACTTAAACAGAATGAGAACGTGAGCGTCTCCATGGTAACATTGTAATCTGAGAACTCAAACAACCCTTGTGATCTCAGCTTACATATGGTTTCATTTAAGAGAGCTGACTGTTTTTCCAAAAAGATTCATAAGTTACTTTCATAAGGCATTACAGTGATAAGCTACACCTTCATCTCCACCTCAACTCACAGAGCATAGGTTATGGAAGGTATAGACCTTCTGGCAAATACTGGAACAGAAGCTTTGCTTTCACGGCATACAAAACCTAAATGAGCTTAATGTTGAGAAGTTTCATGGACACAGCTATATGATGTCACATCCTGTTCCAGGGGACAGGAAGGCTTGGCTAAAAGAAAAGGTTTAACATTAATGTCAAAAAAAGCACAACTAAACTGTCTGTTTAAAGGGTTTATAATGCAACAGTGCAGAATTGTGGAAATGCACGCTATAACTAAACCCCACATGTGTATATTCTGTAGGTCTGTTCTTAGGGATCCAGGGGAAAAAAGCTGTAATCTTCATCTGGAAACAGCATTTCAGCCATTAACAATGAATACCAGAGACACACAATAGGTTTTATATACAGTTTAGTTTATTCTGTGAAGTTATACAAACTGCATGCCCTTTTTTAAACTTTAATGTTTGATGTAACTTGTTAAGATTTAATATGATGTGCAGAAGAGCTTACTTAGCAAGCATAAGGCACTGAAACTAATTTCCCCACACATAAAAGCGGGTCATTTATTTGAATCAAAACGTCATAAAACATTAGATCTTTATAATTAGAAAGGATTACATCCAAATGCAGTATTGGCTATAAAATCAAATGATTTACCTTTTGGCTAGGGATTAATCATTTACTGTTCATGAGAAGAGTCATTCGTCGGATCTGTGCAGTGTAAAGTCGTATTTTATTTAAGTTCCCCACAGTCTGTGATGACAATCTTCTTAAGTGTTCCTCCATCATGCAAACCATACGACTCCATTACCCTGACAGTCTCCATGCCCTCTTTCACTTGACCAAACACAACATGTTTGCCATCAAGCCTGAGGAACAATGAGAGGGAGCATAAAGCACATACTATGATGTGTCAGACTTCAGAGTTAATAAAGCACTACAAAAACAAACCTTAAACAGGGCGATAACGCAGATCGTACACCATGTTAGTAACAGAATTTGATCTGAACTATGTGAATGCAGGCCGTGTCTGCGTACCATTCTGTTTTGGCAGTGCAGATGAAAAACTGAGATCCGTTGGTGTTCGGCCCAGAGTTCGCCATTGACAGCACACCTGTGAAGGCCGAGACGAGCAATCATTACACACTTCAGTCTCAATCCCTTAATGCACTGCTGACATGTATCACATTGTACAGTTTAGTAAATGATTTACAACCAAAAATGATTAGTGGCCACATCATAACAAAATGTTCCACAAAAATAAAATCAGGAAGGGGGGGGGGGGGGGCTAGCAGGCCAGAAAATACCAGTGCAGAGGGCACATCTGGATTGGGTAAGTTATGCTTCACTACTATAATTACATCCAGGCCGGTATTGCACAAGTACAATTTGGCCATATTAGTCTATCAGGAGGGTCTGTTGGTTTAGGATCCCCCTGGCACTAAAAATGCACTATGAGACATTGATGTTGATTTTCTGTAAATGTAGGTCATTCGCCAGGGAATTACAAAATCTGAGTTTTTTACCACTGAGTCTTATGTCACCATCTAGTGGAACTGTGTAGAAATGAAACTCTCACTTCAAAATCCCTAATATTTTTACTATTTAATATTTTTTAATAATTTAATAATAATTGGAATATTTTTAATATGAATACCTAATAAAACTGAAATGTGCTGTATTGTATAGATGTATACAAATATAGTAATATATGTCCTAATATAACCCTTTAAAAAACAGGAGAAGAAAGATGAGACCACTCAGCCATTAGAACCAGAACAAGTCATGTCTAGACACCTGCCCCACCTTCCTAACATGTGTGAAAGCTGGTTACTCTTAATAACATTTACCTAAGCAAGCATTTTCCAATTGAAACAATGCCTTTGTCCTGTTTCAGTGGCTCCTTAGCTCACACTAGACTGCATCATAATGTTATTTACTCTTATACACTGTATATTTTCTATGTACTTCTACAAAAATATATTATTGAACCATGTTTACGTTTCCTTATAATCCATGATAAGTGAGAACCTGTGACTAGCAAAAGGCTAGAGTAACATCTTACATCCCTCAAAACTAAAATAAAAAAATAGATTTCCTTTATATTACATTGTTACATCACCTGGTTCAGTGTGTTTCAACTGGAAATTCTCATCGTTGAATTTCTTCCCATAAATTGATTTTCCGCCAGTGCCATTGTGATTTGTGAAATCTCCACCCTGTAGAAGTAAACGCACTCAGGCTGTGGAACAGGCCCAAGCACACATGCGACATCTGTACAGTACACACAGTTTAAGACTACATTATAAAGTTAACATCTGCTAGGCTGCTTGAAGTGTAAATAGAGGAAATTTCAAAGGTTTTATCGTCATAGGGATTTTTATTTATTTATTTTTTTTTTAACAGTGCACATTTAAACTAAAACACATTCTGTGATTTTTTTTAAAACTGTGAAACTTCCCTGTAGAAGTAATGACAGGTGTGTAAAATGAAATGAAACGCGTGTCAGAACTGCTAATGACCAAATACCTGACACATGAACTCAGGAATGATTCTGTGGAAAATGGAACCCTTATATCCAAACCCATGCTCTCCTGTACACAGTGCTCTGAAGTTCTCTGAAAAATAAAACAATTCCATGTCATTATCAATAATGGCAAATATGATGACAATGCTTAACTTTTTAAGCAAGGAGCTTTAAAAAACAATGGGACATGTTGGAAAATAATAAATGAAAAGTCTTGAGCCAAAGAATTGGGAGGAAATGTTTTAATGCGGCATGCTGCAAAGAGCCTAAAAATAATATTTAAAAATTGGTTTGGTTTATTTAAAATTTGTTTATGTAACAACCTCAGCAGCAACCTCATTTCCCCTCTTGTCTGTTCCAACCGCTCAGCATTCTACATATCCAGTATACTAATCACCCTCCTGATCATCTGCACCTTCTCACTGTTTCATGCCTTAATGTAAATGTTTTTTTTATGTTTGAATGATTCATAAGACTCTTTGTGGCCTAACAAATGAAAACATTCCACCGAAACTGGTCAAGTACATGGACTGGACTGAAAATGAGAGCCAAAAAAAGTCCTTCAGGAAGCAAGAGAAAAGGAGGAGGAAGGAGAAGTATTCCTCAAGAGAACATTAAAAATACAAGAAAGTCTGGCTGCTTGGAAGGAAAATATGAAGAAATCATAGATGGATGGCTCAAGACTTTTGAATGGTGCTGTAGCTCAACATGAAGCACAGTTACAGTTACAACATACGACTTGAATCTTCCTCAATAACAACATAACCTGAAGTGTTTAATTCCTCTTACAACACACAAATTTACAAACCATAATTACAAATTTGAACTTAACACATGGCTACATGTCATGCTGTTCAACTGGTTAAGTTAGATTCAATGTTGTGGAATGGCATAAATGAATTAGTATCTGTTATCACTTTAGAATTTCTCCATTTTCATATGATTGTGTTCATTATCTATTTTTAAAATTTAAAAATGATAGACATTCTTGTAGTGAAAAGCTTGCTGAGTGTTACAAAGCGCTGACCCCTGATACTCTTTAAATAGACAAGGCGAACTAAAAGTCTGGATCCATAAACATTTTTTTATATTATTTGATTATAAATTACAGCAAAAGTTTAAAAGGACTGTCTCTGACTTTGCAATACTTGTGAGCTGGTGATGTTACATGCAGAGATGATCTTTAGTGCAGCGATTGTTCTGCGCCGAGTCTGATAGACTACTGACCTTAGACCCAAAGGAAACAGCTAACTTTTTTCTATTTGAGCTAAAAAAAATTATATAAAATTTCATACGGAGTGGTATCAGAAAGTTTCAAGATTAGCTATAGTATGTTTAAAAGAAAGTTGCTGAATGGTTCTGACATTTTTCGGAGTTGAGCTCGTTGAAGGTCTTCCTGTGCACGTGCCACTCACAACACCTTGCACGACTCATTGCAGCATCGCTGTAAACTTGCCGAATCATGTCTTTGTGGCAGATTTGCCCAGTTTCACGCAAAAATTCACAATCGCTCTTTGTTCTAACTTGCTGTCCATGGTATAAAAAGCAGACGTGGTAACGCACGTGGTCGGATTAGCTCCAGCTGCACAGCTCCAGATGTACACAGGACAATGTCTTTTGGCACACTGACTTATGAAGGTAAGTCACCTTACACTACCACTGCCTCACTGTGACTGTGCGTGCAGCCCAGTGCTGCCATCTGTTGGCGTGTTACAAAAATACATTGAATTTGTGATACCACCTCGGAGAAGGAAAATGCATGTACAGTAGATACAGACTTTGGAGATCTGTATAATATATTTCTTCATTAAATAAGAACATAATTTTCATCTGTTTATAATTAGTTTATGTATATTAGTTTTTTTCCCCATTGTTGTTACTATAGAAACTATAATACTATATACAACTAGCACATTAATGTGAAACTGGAATTTTCCAGAACTATTGTCAGAGCTGCTGTTATACGGTATTACCTTCTGACCAATCAAAATCGAGGATTCAACAACGCAGTGCTATAGGTTAAAACAAACAAACAAACAAACCATATAGTCTCACCTGCTGTTTTGGGAACCACCTCTGCATTGAGCTGAACAGGATTTAATGAAAAAAGCATTATTTCTAAAGCAGGATACACACAGCACGCGTTTAAGTTAATGAATAAACACAGTATAGCGTCTTACTTCGATTATAATTCTGCCAATAAACTCGCCGTCAGCCGCGATATCCAGGAAGACCCGCGGGTTTCTCACCGCTCCTGACAGCACGCGGCCGGCGGCGATGGCGAGCGAACAATATTTTAAGCGATTTTTCATTTGCAGCATGGTTATAAATACTGTACACCGCCCAGTAAACACCAACAGGACAGAGTTAGAGGTGGAACCCGTCTGCGTACGGGACGCACAGAGTAAGCGCGTTTTAGACTGGAGCTGAACTCATTCGTGCCCTCGTGTGGTCATTTGCTGTACTACATCTCAAGTCTGAGCCCAGACCAATCAACATACTGTACATTATACAGTATGGTCAAAAGTATGTGCACTCCGGACCAATCACACACACATACACACATATCTGTGTTCCCATTTCATATTTAGCCTCCTATTAAAACGTTATAATCACCCTAATGCCTATATTTGCACTGATGTACTGTATATACACTACTATTTGCACCTCTAGTAGATGACAAACTGTATTTTGTTGTTTAGTACCTGTACTATGCAATGACATTAAAGTTGTACCTACCTACCTACCTTGGGAGGTTTGTGGTGACTGAGGACGGTTCCACTTGACCATGAAGATAGTCTGATGTGGGCAGATGTTCTCTGATAACTTGTGACTGCAAACACTCAGAACTGAAATTCCCACACAAACAGTTTTATACCAGAGTCTCCACCAACGAAAGAACTTCTTTCCTGTTATACTAAACTTCCAGCATCCTAACACTCAGTACGACTGCAGATCAGTCCCTGCTATCCGTTATCACCTGAATGAGGATGGGTTCCCTTTTGAATCGGGCTTTTTTTACGGTTTCTTTCGATTGTCATCACAGGGAGTTTTTCCTTGCCACCCTCACCCACTGCTTGCAAACGTATAATTTATACATATTTCCTCACACTTTTCAAACTCGTTCCCATATTTATTTTTTCAATTCTGTCGCTTTTGCAACAATAATCATTGTTAGATGTGCAATATAAATAAATTGGATTAATCCATTTAATAATAATCTTCAGAACTCTGTACTAGATTTCACAGTGTGGCTTTTAGGATTTGTTGGATTCATCCATAAGAGCCTTAATGAGGTGCTTAAAACATTTTAACATTTGGAGACCAGTGCATGGCTGTGATGTGTAGGTGTCCACAAACATTTGGACATGTAGTGTATATTGTGCATACGAAAACCATTCTGACCAGTTTGCAGTCCCATATGCAGCAAACTGCACTGCATGTCATTCTATCAGAAACAGCATTAAACTTTTCAGCAATTTGAGCTTCAGTAGATCTAAGTGCCAGCCTTCAGTCCCCTTGGGCATCACTGGACTTTGGCGGCCCATGGCATCTAGCCATCACAATCTGGCCCTCATCAAAGTTTCTCAAATCCTTACACTTGCCCATTTTCTTCAGCTACCAACAAATTAATTTCAGGGACAAAATGGTCACTTGCTGCCTAATATACACAGGAGCACTTACCTACCGGTGCCTTTGTAACGAGATCAATCAGTTATTCACGTCATCTCTCAGTGGTCATAATGTTATGGTTGATTGGTGTTAAATCAATTTACTGAACTGTGAACATCCTTATATGCGTACATGTAGAGCACTCAGACAGACAGGAGAGCAATTAGCTTTAACCAGACAAATGGAGCAAAAAAACAGACTGACATCGTAATGAGCCGTGTTTCATCTGAATACATATTTATTAGATAAATATTAGGATGTCACAGCATCTAACTACATACAGTTTTGCAAGACTAAAAATCACAATTAGTTTTTTTTCTTCCGAACAGTTTAGAATATGAAATGATTGTACACAGAATGTACAAAACAAAAAAGACAACTGCCACTTTAGGCGCCAATCACCTCAGATTGTACCTTTTATCCCCCCCCACCCCCCGATCGTAATATCAAAATTGTACAAACTATTAATTTGGTTACAATCGTTTGGAACCACTCCAGGCCCCATGCCCCGTCCTCCGAATTATTCCCCAGGATTTACTTCATCTTTTGTAGCACCTTATAGAGTACACAGGTAATGGAGCAATACACGGAAGCTAATTACACAAAGGTGAAACAAGTGTCTCTTCGCCCCCCATAATTCCCCTTTTCTAGGAGGCATTGGAAATATTTTACATAAGTGAAACGAAAGAACAAAAAAATATATATGGAAAGAGGTTCCACAGACGCTAACGAACACAGATTCATTTTACCCAATTCGAGTCTGATAGAGGAGGTTGCAAGCTTTACAAATTCTAAATACACAATGCACATTCCCCTGGGGAAATTGAATACATTTCTGTTAACGTGTCTTTATTTGTCATTTACATATGTACATGCATCCCTTATGTCCCCAGCTAGGGCGTTCTTTCAAACCGATTCCCATTGAGACCCGTGACTGAACCAGGGACAAACAGCGTCTAATTCATTCCACTGTAACTGTTTCCACACTGACTCGCGTTCTTCCTCAATAACTACAGCTACGGTGAGTGACAGGTCGAAAAACAGGGACTCGTCTCAACAACCTGCAGTGTAACCAATGTGCAAGTGGAGAGTTCAGTTCAGTTCAGTTTCTGTCTGTAGGTGTCTACAAAGTAAGAAGAAAAAATGTGGCAGTGCATCAGTTAAAAAGAGACATACAAGTGAATTATAGACCAGGTGGAGCTACGAGCTGGAACACATTTGCCGGTTTAGGACTACAAATGTGCAGCACTGAACATAAAGTCTATACATAACTGAACACCAACAGTCTGTGATACAAAATAATTTAAAATGGAAAGATACATTGAAAAATAAAATACATTGTGAAAGGTTCTCGCCTGTACTAAAAAAAAGTGATTGTGAGCACCGACTCCAAAGAAAACGCAAACTCAAAGCAAACATACAGTACATATTGATGATTAACAGAATTTAAATAAGCAAGGAGTAATGCATATTTATTTGCAGTTCCTATTATGCTGAATTTATAGTGTGTTACATGATACAAAAAAAAAAAAAAAAAAACTGTTTAACAGTAATCTCATGTGTTAAGTGGTTTCCTTTCTGACTAGGCAAGTTAGGCCTAACGCCAAAATGTACACTCATGGGGAAATCCTTATTTCTCAGAATTTTTTTAGGGGGTTGTGGGGATAAAAATAAAACAGATTTTGAACGCTGACTTGTACATAGACGTGTAACCTCTACAAAACCAAGACCATGAAATTATAGTACCATACAATACTACATGATAATTAGTTGTTTGAATGCACTGATGGAAATGAAGTTGTCACATGCTCAACCATGGCAAAAGAAGATTATTAGCTTGGTACAACAGGTTCGCTCCATCTCTTCCAATCGCTACGCAGAACTTTGGTAAAACATGGCCGTTTCGTAATAAACGCACAGACACTGTACATTTAGAGAGTTACACCGACAGGGGGAAAACAGGAATTATATCATGAACAATATATTGCGCATAACAAACGTAGTCTGTACGTGATCAGAGTTCATGATTAAAATAAATAAAAACAGGACAGAGGAACACACGTCTGAACGCACCGATTTAAAAAGGAAAAAAAAAAGGAAATCCGTCACTAAAACGACATGGGATTGGCACAAGTGCACAATGAACACACTGTATGCACACACAGAGATCTTGTTAATCATGACATCACAGGCCTGGGAGGGACTAAGCTCATGCATTAAAATGGGGAAAGACTCCCAGAAGAGACAGCTGACAGAGGATACGGATGTTTTTAACACTCGAACTACTCTTTAAAAAGTGATTGCGTTACTTCTTACGTTACAAAATGAATTGCCCCATCGACGTTGATTCCACACCACTCTGAGATGGAGAGATTTGTGAAGGAGGTACAGTGCTGGTTATTTATGCACGTAATCACACATACAGTATTGATATGTTGGTGTTTCTATAAAAAACAGTGAAATGAATTGTCACAATGCCCTCGGGAAAAATTTGCTTTGATTCGAATACAACACTCGTGAGTGAACGTGATGGATAAAATGAGATGCGATATGCCGATCTGAACGGGCTTCCCACACGTCACGCGGTCGCATGTTTTCACATGAGCTACAGAGGACGTCAGAGTTCAGGCATTATTAGTCTGTGAGATGGGAGTACCACATCGCTATGATGCTAAACCTCTCAGTGACTGTGATGTTTTCCTTTTCAGTCTGAATGCTGTTGTGCTTTTTCCAAGGGACTTCTGACATACAGTGAGGACATCCAGTCAAAAACGCTAGATGGAGATTTGGGAAGCTGTGGAGGTAAAGCTTGGAAGAACAAACCTCAGAATGCTCATGGGGGACACACACATAAGCCAGTACAGGAAGTATCTTTTTTTTCTATTCAGGTCTTGCTTTTCACAAAAGGAAAAAAAATCTGAATTAAAAAAATGCTACAACACTTTCCTAGTGAGCACACGTACAGTTCTGTGTGACATATATTCTTATGATTATAGCTGCACAGTTTTTTTTTCATATTAGTATTGAAATATCACTTTAGTGCCAACCAACATGGCTGCCATACATGTGTGGAAAAAGGACGTCCGTAAAAGAGTGAGATATTTACACAGGTAGAGGCAGAGGGAGGACGAGTGTTTCACGGTTGTAAAGTACTTAATTGGTGGTCAGGGTTGTCTGCTTGACTCCTGACAGCTGAACTTGTCAGTGCCTCATGTAAAAGGTGGGTTAGGGAAGTCAGTTGTTCTCAAAGAGGGAGAGCAGATCGTCGTTGCTGTTGCTTGGGAGATCCGGGGGGTCCAGATACGACAGTAACTCATCTGGGTTAGCCAGCTCAGGCAGCAGCTGCACACAGGATGACAGGAACGGCTTCAGAAACAGTGTATAGTGGTAATCATTATGTATTCTTCATCTCTACATTGTACATTTATTTTGCTTAGTATATGCAACAAAAAAAAAAACCTTTCCAATAGTATATCCATATTCAAGTATATTTGCAACCTCAAAACAAACTGAAATACTGAAGGCTGAAGGCTTTTGAATGTTTGATACGAAGTAATAATTCAGTAATCTGAATTATTTTATGCACTGAAATCCTATCACATGACTGACTGAGCAGATCAATGCATACACAAGCAAAGGTAGATATGTTCCTGTTTAGGTGGCAGTGCAAGTATATACAGTATCACTGTTTTTATTTTATATAAAAGCCAATGCATGTATTCATTCATCTTCTATAGCACTTATCCTATACAGGGGTACAAAAGCCTATCCCAGGAAACCTCAGGAACAAGGCGGGGTACACTCTGGACAGGGAGCCAATCTATCACAGGGCACACACCACACACTCAGGCAATTTAAGAACACCAATTAACTTAATCTGCATATCTTTGGACTGTGGGAGGAAACTGGAGTACCCAGAGGAAACCTGTCAAGCACGGGGAGAACATGTAAACTCCACACACACAGACCTGAGACAGGAACCGAACCCTCAACCATAGAGGTGCGAAGCCACAGTGCTAACCACTACGCTACCGTGCTGCCTAAAGATAATAAGTTAAATATATAAAACATATTCCTGAAATAAATAGTATGTCACTGCAGTCTGTAACAAACTCCATGGCGTTAAACAGATGTTCACAGATTAAAGCCTGAATGAGATATCTAATGACATTATCACTAAATTAATAATATTATATTAGTATATTATAGTGCAGAGATCTGATAAGACAATTATTGTAATTGAGATTAAACACCATGATTAACAACTAAGTATATGATTGTGTTATCTTCAAATCATCTCCGACAATCCCAGTTGGCTCAAATAATTAAGATTAGAGATTTCTGTGCTAAAAGTGATATTTACCTAAACGTCTAGTAGTATAAAATAATGTTACTGATTTTATTATGATTTGTTTATTATTTTGCCTGATTTATTATTTTTTTAACTAAAAACACCACCACCATATTTTCCATTTAAGTGAGCACAACATGCAAGCTGGGAAAAATATGACTTTGCGTAACATGTTCTCATAATGTGACCACTCAAAGCGTTGAGAATTACCTAATGCTGTGCTGCTTTGCACACTGATACTCACCTCCAGAGAGGGCTCGGGCATGTCTGCTGCCCCCTGACCTCCCACCTGGCCCTCAGCCCCGGGGTTAAAGGTCATGTCACCATGTGTGTGGCTGTTAGGGCCAGGCTGTTGCTGCTGTGAGGGTGGGGCTTGGCGTGGGGGCGGGCCAGATGAAGGACCACTGTGATGTAATGGCTGTGCAGATTGGCTGTTGGGGTGGGGCGATACGTGCATGCCTGGTGCCATGGAAGCATGGGATTGCTCAGCACTCACAGGATGAGGCATCTACAGGGAGAGCAGAGAGACGCAGTGAGGCATTATGGGTATTGGGGAGCATGAGCAGCCAGTCACATACAGGTTCGAGCCATGCAGGTGGAACTCTGAGGACAATATCAGGTTTATAACATGGACGTTTAGACAGCACTGCTTGTCCTGTTTACTTTATTTTATAACAATACAGATGCATTTTTAAATAATAGATGATATGGCTTCTTTTACTATTATAATCTTTAAAAAAAATTCTTGCGATATTCCTAATTTCAGGACTGTATAACCAAATAAAAAAAAGAGAGGTCATGTGACAGGATCTTTTTTTGTTTCATGCTGTATTTACCAGTTATTTAAAAACATTATTTAAGACAAATAAACCAATGGTTCCACCTTAACCATTAAGTAAATGTTTGACATGAGTCACTTTGACCTGAAAATAACGGTGAAAGACAACTTTACCCAATTCCCTCTCTTTCTCCAAACAAGTGCCTATGAGAATACATTGTAAAAATATCAAACAGGTTCTGTCAACAAATGGAAGGGTTTGGTCCAGATTTTGTGTTTGAATAAAAAACAAGACTGGAGTGTTTAATATAAACAACATCTGAATGAGAGCAGCAAGGTTCTGGATGAGAGGACGAGGCAGCAGCTGATGTCAGAAATCTGGATGGCTTTATATGCAGGTGTCTTACCGAGTCGGCCATGCCGTGGCTCAGAGGTTTGTCTGGACCCATGAGGTTGTTGGGTACGTCCGGAGGGTGCGAAAGCTGAGGGCCGTGCATGAAGTCATTTATTGGAGCTCCTCCACCAGAATTACTGTGTGGAAAGTCAAAGTTTCCATGGCCCTGGTAACTGTTGCCTGACAAATAAAAGCAGAGACGTGTAATGAGGGACTGTAACCTATAAGCCAGAGGCACAGAAAGAAAGGAATCCTCACTTTACTGAGTCTTTAAAAAAAACATTCCAGTGTCAATCTGACTGTAAAAGAAGAAGTCGATCCAAAATAAAAAGATCTTGCAAAAAAACATACTTTTTTTTTTACTTTTTACTATTGCCATTTGTTTGGTTTTCAAAAAATTTATCTGTAATTCAATCTTATCCAATCCAAAATGAGCAGTATATAACAATATTTATAAAAAATATACAAGCAAAACCACTACATATCCCTGGAGATCCAAACAATGGCACACAATAAAATTAATTTTTTTTACTCCATATTTAAAGGTCAAACAATTTATAATATGGCTGGGCAATTAGTTAGTTAGAAATGAATCGAAACCGACATGACCTTACGTGACCTTACCCATGTCTATTATTCTTGTACTGTCCCCTTAAAAACATCCTACTGCATGTGTATAGTTACATGACTCCGCCCTGTCCTGACTACGACATGGAAGCAAGTTGGAAAAGAAATTCATTAGAAAAAAATATCCCAGCTTTAATAATTGAGCATATTTACAATATACACCTTATCAGCGAACTAGGGGCAAAAAAAAAAAATAATAATAATCAATGTAAAATATTAAATTCAGTTATGATAAAATGTTATCTTAATGTCTGTAATATAGATGCGTCATTATAAAAATAAATGATCATTTGTAACTGACAAACTGAGACAAGTGAAAAGTAATCATTGTTAATATTTTCTACTGCTATGAAGGAGATAAGAGTTTGATTTGATTTAGGCTGGAGTAGGTGGACTCACGTTTGTTACCTTGACTGGCGTACTCTGCGTTGTTCCCTCCGTGCTGAGGGGGGAGTGAGGTGTACGGTGAGGGTCCCGGCCCCAGCTGATCAATCATTTCCATTACATTAGGCATGATCATCTGACTGGGACTCATGGTTTTAAAGCGCTTGGCCAGTGGCCCATCTGGATCCTCCTTTATGTGCAGGTCAGACTTTATGGGCACCGGCCGCCAGCTACATGTGGGGTCAATCGTGACCTCCTCAAACTCCGAACTGAATAGGGTAAAATAATAATAATAATAATAATAGATGGTTATTACAACCCTAAAGTGCTGGCTGTACATGCACTTATGTGACAACGTGGCTGAATAGTTTATGAGAGTAAAAACAAGGACTAAATGGGCTACTGATTGTGGTTTTACTCATACATACTTTTGGATGGCATTGAGAATTCCCCACATGAACTGGTCCACTTCCAAACCTTCTAGCAATGCGGTTTTACTAGGAACAGAAAGCGAGAGAGAGAGAGAGAGAGAGAGAGGGAGAGAGACATATAAACTATGAAGTTATATCGAAAGATACAGTACAAAACACTATCTTCGTCCAACAGTAAAACCACAGCAGCTGAGTTCTGCAACTTACTTGCATACAGGACACCTCCACGTCCCTCTCTCACAGTTCAGCTGCAGGTAGGACTCCAAGTCAAAACACTGCAGATAAGACACAACATCAGTAACAGAAAATAATAACACTATTCTACCCTGGAGAGAAGTAAAAGACGGGGGTAAAAAATTCAACGCCTATCACAAGATCAACAAAAAATGAACCAGATGTGACATATAATGATACATTTGATTGACACTGTACATGTCCTCTGAGCCCATAGTGTCTATGGAACAGGGAAGATGGTGACAGTGTTGCAGAAAGTTGCGCTGGCTGTAACTGCAACACAGTTCATTTAAAAAAGTGTTGTGACACGCTGAGGCAGTGTGCACATCTGTGTTTATTCTGAGGATCATTACAGTGCAAACAGTTTGCTGTGCAGATACAGGCTGAATAGACATAACATAATTATTGAGTTTAAGTTGAGGTCATAAGAATGAAAGTAGAATTTGAACAGATTTATATGGAAATTGTGGCTTACTTATATGTATGTGTGAAACATTGGCTCACACTTTAACACACAGTAACTGAAATCTGATGTGGACTGAAATACTGACTAACATGAAACCAACCATTTAGAAGAACACATCTGTAGAAACGCATCTGCTGTCAAACTGGATTTTTCTGATATAAAAAGAACAATGTATTCCAATATCAACTCTGACAGCACTCATATCTGTGTTTAGATATAATTTTTCATTTGTATCTGATTACCTGTACATGCTTGCAGTCGTGTCCCCGGGCTGGAAGTTGAATCCGCCGGAATGTTATGGGACACTTAAGGGACACTTTGATGGCCGTCTGCTCCACGCCATCCTCTCCGTTCAGTGTAGCGTTCCCAGTGGATGCTGCTACACTGCTGAAATTTCTCTTTACTGCACACAGAGGATGAGAGGAATCAGCAGGCAGAAGGAGCAATGATGAAGCAGAATGCAAAAACAGATATAGCAGTATAAATCTGGTTCTTAGGCAGGACACAAAGCAGAGTCCATAAAACCCACTTAGGTTTGATAGGATCATTGTAAAGCATGTCCCTGAGTGAATTATTGCTTCTTTTTTTTTTTAAATAAAGAAAAAACTATTTTATCAAATACAATGTTCAAGACGTACATTTATAATTGAAGTTGTGATTAGTAGTATACAGCACTGTGCTGTACAAACGTTTTTGAGCCAGTCCTCATTTCTTCATATTCTGCTTTAAGTGCCACACTTCCTTGTGCTTTTTAATGTGATTGTGAGGAATAATTCTCCAGGCTTCCTGAAGGACTTTTTTGCCTCTCAGTCCCTGTACCTGACCAGTTTCAGGGGAATTTGTTGTGTATGTTAAGCCAAACTGTCACCCATGAATCATTCAGGAATAAAAACCATCTAATTTATGGCATGAACAAGTGAGAAACAGGTGAAGATGAAGGCAGATGATCAGGAGGGTGATTAATATACTGGTGATGCTGAATGCTGAGCGGTTGGAACAGACGAGAGGGGAAATGAGGTTGCTGCTGAGGATGTTATATAAACATATTGTATCTTTAGGAAATTTGCTGTCTTTTGCAGTAAAACTTTTGTTCTCCTTTCTTTCATTTTTAAACTACCGCTTTATTCAGTATACAGGGTCATGGGGGACCTGGAGCCTACCCCAGGAAACTTTGAGCATGAGGTGGGATACATTCTGGACGGGGTGCCAATCCATCACAGGGCACAAACAAATATACACTTACATGCTCATCCAAAGACTATGGGCAATTTGGGAACGCCAATTAGCCTAATCTACATGTCTCTGGATTGTGGGAGGAAACCGGAGTACCCGGAGGAAACCCACCAAGACGGAGAGAACATACAAACTCCATGCACACAGAGGAATCAAATCTCCGTCCGACCCTGGAGGCGCTAGGTGACATGCTAACCACTAAGCCACTGTGCCGCATCATTTACTACATAGTATTGCATGTACTGTACATCTCATTCATTTCTCCACTATGGATTGTAGGGTTTGAAGAGTATGCTTTGGTTTAAAACCTGGCACATTAATACAGAATTATGTTTTTTTCAATGCAGCTCAGCCTACATATTTTATAATGTATAATATATGATAACCTAATAGAATTCAGTTCACTGTAGAGTGTGGGCTCTTACTTTTGGTAATGCAGTGTTCTGCTGGCAGGAGCCTCTTCTTGAGCAGGCCCTGCAGGACGGATCTCACTGACGGCCTGTGCACCAGCTGCAGCACGAACAAGTGAGACTGCGACAAGAGTAGACATGTGTTAACACACACCAGAGAGACTCCCACACCATCCAATCTCCTTTACATTAGTGCCCTGGGATAATGATATCTCCTCTGTGCCATTTGCTTTTCCAGCAGAAGCCCATGAAACCGATACCAAATGTGATGCACACAGATACAAAACACACAGGCACACGCGCACGCACACACACACACACACACACACACACACAAACACACACATAGTGGAGGATCCTACACAGACCACAGCTGCTACACCAAACCAGTGCTTCCATTATATTCTACATTTTATTCATTTAGCAGACACATTTAACCAATATGACTTGTAATTGGGACAGAATAAAATGTGACTACAATGTACGAGAGTTAATGGTGACTCTCTCCTGCTCCATTAAACGAGGTCAGTAAATGAGCCTATACATTATTCAAGCATGGCTGATAGCTGAAGTGTAGCAGTACTCACACAGCAGCACGCTGTGACGGTAATCTGGATGGTGTTCCTTCCCGGTTGACACACATGTTTCAGGAGCAAGGGTTTGTGGGACGTCTTGTTGTCTCCTCTCTCGATGGTAAGTGGCGTGGCATTAACGCTGACCTGCACGGACGCTGGCCAATTCGTGTTCATCTGCCGGTCCTCATGGTGGTAGCACTTAAACTGCAGCTCCAGGTCAGACCTAAAACCACCCCGCAGTTACTCGATTAACACCATACTTACTAATATCTTCATTTCTATTTATATTATATATTACAATTTCAATAACGGTTTCAATAACAGCATAGTGCACGAGAGGATGTTCAAAAAGTCAATAGAAGGATATGCAGAGCCGGTAGAGGCAGTTATAAAGCCAAAGGGTGAGCATTAAGGTGTACATGAGATCGGTAACGACTTTCAAATATCTTTTTACCAATCCTTTTTCCAAGCTCACCGTTATTCTGTTTGTACTTGGCTGAGATATTTTCTAATAAGCTTAGATTGGATTTTCCGAAATAGGAACATTATGTAAAACACAATGACCCAGATAAAGCATTTAACAAAGTGTATATACCAATGTGGAAAATTTGTAATCTCTTTTTTTATACTCTTTTTTTAACCGTTGTAAAAAACCATAATGATCAAAGATTTCACATAAAATTGAGTTATTATAAAGCCTTTCTGGCTGCTCACTTGAATTACATGATTCGAAACCTCAATAGCTTCAAAATGAGTTCGCTTACAAATAATGTCATTGTGAATCTATATAAAATGTTTTTAACTAAAATATAAGTAAACCTCCAGGAAATAAAAATCTCCCAGACTCCAATAAATAGCCATGATATTACTGGATTGATTTTAAAAAATGAGCCTAATACCTAAAGCAGTTGAATTATGTCTATTAAACAAATATCCTGGTTATGTATGTATTTTACAGTTAAGTCATTTGAAGCAAAAAATATGAGGACCACTGATTGTTAATTTTTTTTTGCTTGTGGGAATGATGGCATTTCTTTTAATGTGACAAACAACAAATATTGGTTTTATAAATTCATTTTAATTGTGTATGCTTTTGTCTAAGAGTATGCGAACTTTTGCACTCGACTGTATACAGTATAGCCGCATTCCATGCATGACAAGTTCTATTTAAAATGGATGACTGTTTTATTATTGTTATTGTTATTACTTATTTATTTAGTATTATTCTTTACACACCTCCACATAAGTGTTTGATGTACAGAGGGCCGCAAGTGGAAGACGTGGTTGCTGACAGCCAGGTTGTGCTCCAGTCTGAACGGCTCGAGCACCACGCCGTCACGGACAGGGAAGGTCAACCGCAGCTCCTCATTGGGGTTAGCTAAAAGCAGGACACAGCATTAACTCACACACACTCGCACAAATGCCATGAGTAGTTTACTTTTTAAACGACGCCCACTGCACTATACTCGGGTGAACGTTGCTTTCAGGGTCACATCGTTTCACCCTTCCCACTGAAATGCATGTATTATGAATGCACTTTATGCAGATACGAAAAAGACTGAAGCGAGATAAATGAGCAGTGGGACTTCTTCTCACCCACCTGAAGGTGTTAAGAGGATCAAACACTTCAGTGCTGACTGATACTGAGGTTTTAATAAAGCAGACTGAGAAGCTTTAAACTGTTCTGTCAGTGAGACTCACTCGGCGGTGGAGGAAGAGACGTCATATTCGGTTTCATATCAGGAGGAAACGGAGGCTTGACGTCCTGGTTAGGCGATAGGTATTGAGGCATACTGCTGCCTGGAGTCATGGGTGGTGTGGGATTCCCAGGAACAGGTGAATGGGGGTAGTTCACAACCTGCCGCGGTGGCTACAAAAGGAAAGTACATATACGCTTTCGTTTATTCGATTTATATATTTTATTGAAATGCACAGGGGGATAGCTTTCATGTTCAATAATCAGGGGCTAAAAATAAAAGACCTAAAGTCAAATATATATTAAATAAACAAGATCTAATTATTCACTTGAAAATGATCCAGTGTAGCAACATTAAAAAAAAAAGAGTTATACTTATTACACTACAAAAAAATATAGATCTGCCACAAAGCGAATCTTACCAACGATTATTACAATCTATTTCTAACCCATTTTCAAGCTTGCTCTATTGGCAGGAAAAAAAATGGAGTGAAATTATCTGACTATAGAACAAGAAAATGTGAAGCTTGAAATGAGTAAAAATGTCTAGAAATAGGTTTAATAGTCTTATATTTTGTTGACTGTAATCTTATTATACGAAATACTACAGAAACCTGAATATACCCAAGATCATTTCCCATGCTTAGATGTCATTTTTACAAATTGTTGAACATACCAGGGTGTCACAAAAGTCTAGTATCACGGGATTAATTTGTATATTATATTATAATGTAATTACAGACCATGATCTATCTGAGCAAAGAAGAAAGAATTCAGAGAATTCTATTCACAGCAAATGAGTTTGACATTTTAAATTTTTTCCTCCTATAATACTGGACTTATGGGACACTGTGCACAGTAAAAACACTAATATATCAAGCACAGTCCAAGTCCACAAAGAGAAGTAGAGGAACTGCTTACCCCACTGCTTGGATTATAGCCATAACTACCTCCAGGGAAATTGTTATTTTGGCCATTAAATTGCTCCTGCTGAAAGCAAAAAACACATCATGAGCTGTGTACAATGAAGTGCAATGTTGCTTTGTACTTAGCAGTTTGTGACCCTCACCTTGTAGTATTGCCCCATGGGAACTCCTGAAGGTGGGTACTGGCCTGTACCCTGCTGGCCTGGCATCCTCTGGCCGGGATAACTGGGAGAGGGCAGGGCTCTGGAAGCATTAGGGTTAGGGTACTGTCCTTGCTGATTGGGGAATTGGCCATTGGGTCCAAACTGCTGTCCACCATAGTTTGGCTGAAGTGAGAATAATAACACAACTACTTATTAAATTTACTATGTTTATGGGAAAGTTTTAAGATGCAATTTCTGAAAAAAAAATTTTTTCACATTTATAAATATTTAACATGATCTTGTGTCTAGTCTTTTGGCTTAAAAAGTTGAATAATTATTATTATTTTTTTTTATAAAAGTAAGTTTTACTGGTACAATACATATAATCAATGTGTAAAAAAAAGTATTTATTGCCAGAGAAATCTGTAAAAATCTGCAAAAATTTTCTTTAGGTCACTAAGTGTGACTAAATGAGACAAAATAAATAAACATAGCTGTAAACATGTAAGAAATATTTTGATAATCTAGTTCTAACTCTAATTCAAATTCTAAACTGTCATTAGAAAATTCTATTTCTAATTCTGATACTGATAATTCTGCCAATTTGGATTCCAACAATATATTACAAGTTGGTTTGTATTTATGCAATTTATACTAAAGTTGAAAAAAACAATTAAATTATGTATAGCAATTAATTTGCCTGGCAATTCATGTATCAGGATACTGACTCCAAAATACATTTTTTAAACTTAATTTTAGTTTGTACATGCTATTTGCATTTGAGGTGGGAGAATGTTGCAATTCCTCCATAACCCTAAAGGTGGTGCACTCTAAACTAGTCATGTATTGGAAGGCAGTACAGCATCCCTTGCTGATTCCTATCCCTAATTGTTAATATGTCTGTTACATCATAAAAACGTAACAATGTTCACTGAGACTAAATAATAAAGATAACAGGAGGCTCAATCCTCACCTCTCCAGGGTAGGGCCTCTTTGTGCCCTGAATTGGCATGGATTGTGCCCTGGGGCCTGGATATCCTTGCTGGGGCATCCTTTGTCCATGTGCCCCAAATGGCCCCATTCCTGGTGCCCGGGGTTGATTCATGCCCATTGGAGGACCACTGATATTGGAGCTGTTCATACCAGCACCCATGCCAGCTGGGTTCATGCCTCCTGCCATGGCCGGTGGGCCCCTGGGTCCAGGCTGGTTCATAAACTGGCTGTTATAGCCCTGCGCAGGGCCCATCTGAAACGATGAGCACATCTGAAGAAAACAAACACAATTACACACACATAAAAAAATCATTCTTATTATACTTTCCAGTTGTTTACTGTGCATATAATAATTCACGTCATAGTTATTTAAGTCTTTAATACCTTATTTTAGTTTTTTATGTTACTATATTCTTATTCTATGCCAGGTCATATACACTTTCACAAGTAAGTGAAATCTTACTTGTCTGATTCTGACTATATGAGTTAGTAAGTAAGCAAGGGAATCAATGGCACCGTTACAGTCTGACCGAATGCACTTCATTCACCTGTCCATACTGGTTAATTTCCTTATTGGTTTCCTGAAGGGCAGCCACAGTTGCCGTGGCAGTTGCTGTTGCGGTGGCAGCAGCGGCGGCGACGGCAGCGGCAGCGGCAGCAGCAGCAGGCTGGGTAAAGTCAGACGGAGGCCGGGTGTGAGGGGGCATGCCTATACCACCTGGAGCGTTCGGTCCACCCGGATAACTTGGTGGGGGAAAAAATTAACAATGAACTAATGAACTTAATAAACACTCAGGTAGAGTGAAGAGGCAAGATTCCAACAGACTTTCACATGAACCAAGACGACACTTTAACAAATAGAAGAAATCCTTTCTGCTTGATTAAAAAACTGACATGATTGAGTCTAGTGGATTTGTAAATACATCTTTAATCACTACTCTCACTCTCTTTCTGCTTGGCACCATGGGAAGGTGATATCATCTCTTTTGCGAAAACTCCTGGAAGACTAACATCCCTAAGCTAAGTGTTGGCTTGGCATTGGAATAAAATATCAAATGTCACTAATGGAAGCCTCATTGCCCACGTTTATTGAATTTCTCACAGAATGGGGCAAGGAGAGACTCCTCTCTTTGTGCAGTATCTTTTCCATCAACGTGTTTCATTCTGGTGCACAGATTTGTTAGTGCTGATGTTACAAACACTCACCTTCCGCTGAATCCGCCAGCTCCCGGATGCCCCGCTCGCCCGTACATGCCCTGCTGCATGTAAGCCTGGTTGGAGCCACCTTTGGCTGTGAACTGCTGCTGTTGGCCAGGAAACTGAGGGGAGTTCAGCCCTGGGTTGTTGGCTGGCATGCCAGACCCAATTCCATTGCCTCCAGGGTTCATGGGGTTGTTGCTGTTAGCCATGGGGTTGCCCAATACCTTGTATAATGACAGCTGGATTAAACCTTTTGGTTTCAAATATATTTACAGAACACCAGACCAGAGAGATTCGGAACATTTCATACATTAGTGCCTGTTCTTACTTGTCCCACCTGACTTTGTGATGTATTGGTCACCCCCCACACAGTCGTCACAACTGACAGTGAGCCTGGGGCCTGGTTGGCATTCTGCTGCCATGGAACGGAATCGTATGGAAAGGACCCATCACTGAAAACCAAACAAACACATCAGCTAAATGAGATTTTATTTTTTTTTTAAAGCCATGTATGGGGAGGCGAACTGACTTTTAGGAAGAATTCTCTCTTTAGTAGAGAACAATGTTTCTCAGCAAAGCAAAGCTCTTCAAAGATTCACCAGGGAGACTTTCCTTGGCAACCAATCAGAGCTCAGGCCCTGACTACAGAATGTTCTATTAAACATAACTTCATTGAGCCAGCAGTTCTCTTCTGCTAGATGCCACAGAGGCCTTTTGGCATGGTATCAACAAACAATTCTATTGCCCGAAGTTCTTTACTGACTTACACAGATAAAGGTTTAAAAGCAAGATGAGATATCATCAAATGTTTGCTTTATATTGGGGAGTCTCGAGTTTGCAAGCTATCAAAGTCATCTTGTGATGATGCAATGTTTATGCTATGTGGCTGACAAAACTTTGACTGCTGATGCCTTGGAAAAGACTACATACAGGCAAAGGGTGGTAACAAAGGTACTCTAATAAAAAGGGACAGCGGTATCTTTTTATTCAGGTCTTTTCTGTTTATTGTACATGTTCAATCAAAGTGAGGCGATACAAAAATATGTAAAATCGAGGCACTTTGTGCAGGAGAAATGCATTGAAATTGCATTCAGGTGATTTCACTTAAAAGTAACAATGAAATAAAAGTGACTCGGCTTTGTAAATAGGAAACAAAGAGATGACTTTAGTTGCTGTTGCATTACTTCCTTCATTTATTTGCATTCACACCTGTGCACACACACCTCCCATCCCCAAGCTTGCGAAGAGATTTTGCGTATGTCATTTACATTTATTTACATTTATTCATTCGGCTGATGCTTGTATCCAAAGCAACTTAAAAGTAAGCAATAATGCAATCCAGGTTTATTCCTGAGCAGTTGGGGTTAAATGCCTTGCTCAATTTCTTTACTGCATGGTTCTCACTGTCCTGAGGTGAACTTCAGCAGAACCTTAGTATTAACGCTGTGTTCCAATAACCTGGTTCCAGTAGTTAATCATACATTAACTAATAGGTATAAAAATGTATTTTTACAAATCCATTGCTCTAACATGTAAAGAGATGGCCAATATCAATATAAAGCTTTAGGGTCAACAGGTACATGCAGTGATCATCTTAGTGTTTGATACTTAGACTATACTGACCCGTGGGAGAGCGAGGGCTTCATAGAGTTCATGGGTGACTGCATGGGCACTTTGCCCTGGGGTTCGTTCTGCCGATTCTTCTGGTGCCGCAGCAGGAGGAGCCGACCCAGCTCCTCGCACCAGGACGACAGCAGCGCTAGAGAGAGAGAGAAAGACAGAGAGAGACTGATAATGAGTCTACAGATTTAAGGTTCAGGAACATTAATATGACACAGGAATATAGGACTTGCAGCGTGCTTTACTCTTCATTTAGATAATCACCATTCATAACCCTGATCCAACTTGTTTATTTTAGTACTAAAAACTATTTTCGACTACAGTTAATAAACGACACATTTCACTGAAAGGATGTGATAAATGACAAGCAAAGCCATGCCGGAGAAAAGATAACTACAATAATTCAGTGCGACTGCAACACAATAACACATCAGCGTCTCACCTTAACCTTCACTGACAATAACATGCCTTTCTTTTTTTTTTTTCAATTTTCAGCTGCAGTTTAAGCCTCTACCACAGGAGGTCACTACAGTCCTGCATTTCCCCAAGCATTTAGAGTCATTTCAGCCTCTCTCAGGATCATATGCTTTTCATCCGCAGCGCATTGTAAGCAGTGATCCTACTACAAAAGACGGCTCTTGTCTTCTCGTGGTGGGAGGATGAAAAAAAAAAAAACAGGAGCGGAAAAGAGAGAGAGAGATTGAGATACGGGAGACACGAACTGAGGATGGTGAATCATGTCATGGCAACAGTTCACTGTTTGTCTTTCTCTACATCTCTGAGTCAAATAAGTGCTTTAAGTGCTCTTTGGACTGTGTGTGTGTGTGTGTGTGTGTGTGCGCATGTGTTTATTCAAACACCTGTGTGCAGTGAGATGAAGGAAATGAGAAAATATAAGAGATCCATGCTGTCCATTATCGTTCCACTCAGATACAGCACACAAAAAAAGCCACAAACTGCCTTGCCAGTGCAGTCTTCCCACCACCATCAAAAAGACAGTGCATGAAATATTTCCTTTAATACAAAATGAGTTCATCCTCTGGAACAATAGCCTTCTTTTTTCCCCGAGACCCCACCATGGAGACAGTGGACAGAGAATAAAAAATGCCCTGTGTGCTTATTTCGACACAGAGGGTGGTGTTAAAGAGTCTTTTTCTCCTTGTCTGGTAGACTGCAGCGCTCTCTGAGCTGAGTGCATGCTCTCTCTCTCTCTCTCTCTCTCTCTCTCTCTCTCTCTCTCTCACTGGTGCACAAAGACAGACGTCTGCTTTAGCTCTTTCCTCCCTGTATCGATCAGCCAGTAATGACTAATAAGACTGCTCAGCTGTCTCCTGTGCCCTTAATGCTGGGAGAATGTAAACGAGCAAACACACGTCTGACAAGCGGAGAGGACCCACGTGCGCAGAACACATTTTCACCTCCATCTCAGCTCGATCACACATGGGCCGTGTGCGTTTGTTGTTGTTTTATTTTTTTAAGACACATTTTGAAGGTAGATTATCTAAGAACACATCGTCCCTCTTGTACACCTTTATTCATTACATTTCCGTTCTTTACTCTTTGCTCTCCCAATCTCTGTCTCAGTCTGTCCGGGTTATAAAACATACAATTACAGTAAGGCCATGTATCGGTACACATATCAAAGAGCCGCGTTTGAAAGCGAGTGCGGCTCGCAGCGCGACAGGCATGAAAAGCTGTCGCAGCAGGCTCGGAGCAAGAGGCTGGAATCACCCACCTACTTAAATGAGAATTATTCCACCCTGCCATTACAGAGAGCTTATCTCCACACTAAATCACCACCTCTGCACGCTGGCAACTGCTATTTTCTCACAAAAGACCAACTTAGAACTCATATGACAGGTTACAGCCATCCACTGCCTGCCAATTCCTCTCTGTAGTCCTGCTAGCACACCTCCTACACCTAACAAAGAGCAGAGCACTCATGCCTGCTTTCCAGCCTGTGCATTAGGTGCAAAAAAAAAAGAAAGAAAGAAAGAAAAGAAGAATGATCTGTACTTAGCTTTAACACATGAACACCTTTAATCAACAAGCAACAACACCTTTATTCTAGTTGAATAGCCTATTTTTTTTCCTGCTACACCTCCTGTGTTTTCATCTGAGCTGACATTCACTCCAGTCACTAATTCTGCTCTAACCACGTCTCCCACAAACACACCCAATTCGGCCTCCATTTCCTTCTTATCCTAATCTCTATACTATTCGCTCCCTCCCTTATTCTGCCACAGACACCTGCTCCAGTGTTAGCTGTGGACTGGGTGTTGGCAACTTGGCAGTGGGCGATATGGCTCGGTCACAGGCAGAGTATGGCATTCTTTTCACGCAGGACAGAGTTCTTCCAGCCTCCAGCGGTTCCATGTGTTGGGTTTCTGACGTTAGGAAGTACGTTGTCGTGGGTGGGTTAACGCGAATGTTGGGTATGGTGGGCTGGTTTTGTACTGGCTCTACAGCCTGCGGTATAATCTAATAACCGGGATGTTATGCGCGTGCTGGCTCTGTGGAATTCTGCAGTATGGTGATGGAGAACAGGATGCCAGGGTTGGCACGCAATGGCGAGCTTTAGCCAGAGACAGACGCAGCAGGAGGCAGAGAGAGCAGACACACAGCAGGGCTCCCACTGGACCAGGCGAGCACCAGTCATCCAGGGCTGAGCCTCTACTAACACCAAATTATCCAGCAGCAGTCATCAACTCATGATTTACTAGCGCAGAATGTCCAGACGTCTTAAGATCCAGTGGAAGAAGTGAATTAACAACTCAAACAACCTTATTTGTGAAGGTTTCTTTTTTTTTTTTTTACTGAATATCTCGGAAGGGTTTCACTTTTCATAGATTTTTGGGGGAGTGATTTTTTTTTTTTTAATCCAGTGTTTAAAAAAATCCTGCATTGTTCTAGCAAGGTGATCAAAATATTAGATCATTTAATGTGCAGTTCTTGTTTAACACAGTGTACACTTATTACTTTTCCATTTAAAAAAAAGTTAGTAACAGATTATAGTTCATAGCCAGCACTAGGTCACTCTGTGCTCCAGCTCTGGTGCCTGGGCACATCACAGGTACACCAAATATAGCAAAGCAAACAAGCAGAGGCAGGAAAACATGCCGGTTATTAGATCTAGGGAACAAATCTAAAGAACAAATCCTCTGGTACAGGGAAGTCATTAAAGATTAGTAATTGTCAAAGTAATCATGATAGCCACAATAATATGTACAATTTAATACAGTGCAAAATGTATTCTAATTAAGGCATGACATTATCAGCACTGATCACTTAAGTAGTCGTGACAGATCTTAATGAGGGACCAGCGGACTTTAAATTATCATAGGACAGAACCGACAATCTGAATACATTCTCATGTCTGTACTACATTCGTCTTCTCTACAAATGACACACCTGAAACATTTAAACAAGTCTACACTGCTTGTTAAGTACTGACTCTTATGCTAAATAAGAGTTTGGTGCCATAATGTTTCCTAAGCACAAGGACATGTTTCTGAAAATAGACTCCGGTTCACTTCTTTAAGTTGCTCTGGACAATATCATCTGATAAATGCTGCGAAGGTAAATGTCATAGTCTCGTAGTGAGTCCTAGGAAACAAGCTCTAAGGTGTCGGATCTTCCTGTCAGCCAATAGATCTGACGAGAGAACAACAGTCTGTGGCCGAGCAGACAGCTGGCAAACAAGCTGCAGATTTCAAACATGACCTGTCTCTGTGTCTCAATCCTCCTCACCCTATGCCCTCTTAGCCGCACACTGTTGTTTAGTGAACTGACGTCCATCAATTCCCCCTGCTGATCATGATAAATCCCCTAACATGCAGGTTTCCATTGGTCTTTGTCACCCTGGTTACACAAATAGCCCCTAAATCTGCTTAAAATATGTGTGCTCACTCGGGTAGGCTTTGCACCCCTATTTCTGCACCACATCTCAGCCACTGCCCTTTTTTTAGTACAACAAAGCCTTTCCGTCACTAATAAAATGGAGTTTGCAACAAATAGACAGTGGTGTAATGGAGAAAGGCCAAAACGAACAAAGCCATCAAAGTGGAGAACTCCACTTGACTCTATAATCACAGCCTGGCCTTATCAGATAGCAGATTTGAGCCTGGCCCGAGCAGGCAGCCCACTGTGCCAAACGCAGCACAGTGCCCTCGTCTTTTCCATTACTTATTCATTGAATGTATTACATCTCTGCATGTGAAGAGGCAGGCTGTGGGAAAAGAAGATTTGATTATTAAGAGTGGTGAGAATTATGAAGTGATGATGTTTTGGATAGTTACTCTGCAAGGACGCCTATCTGCATGCTAATTTGATCTGATGAAGCATTTATGTTATATTATTAAATAAGGTTTGCATGTCTAAAGGGCAATATTTTTGTATAATAAAGCAATTCACAGGGAATGTTAATAAAAGTGAAGGTTAGGTTAGTCTTGAATATTTTAAGTAATCAAATTTCTTCCTGATTTACACAGTGGGCATTATTATTCCAGACTACACGTCCCAAACTGAAACACTATTCAAAACTATTTTCTGAAATTCTCTATCACATTTCCTTTGCTATATTTTCATCGCTTTATTCTTTCTCTCTGTCTGCACAGTGAGGTTATTAGTGCTCATTCCGGATGGCTGCCATGCTGGCGAGTGTTTAAAGTCCATCATGCCCTCTTGTCTTGTTATATCCACATGACGCCACGGAAAAAAGCCATTTCCTGCCCTATAATGACATCAGTCAAACCCCTCATTCAGCCAGCTCATGTATCTGATAATAATAACATTAATAATAATAATAATAATAATAAATTAGTATTATTATTTCTGGAAAGATATGCTATTATATAAAGACAGTTTCCATTATTTCTAAGTCTTGCAGGTGAGGTTGGTGGCAATATTTCACAGAGCAAAAGCATAGTGTAAATAGATCCATAGATGTAGTGAATAGTAATATGTCAGTATGTAATAACTAATTTCCTATTTACAATTTTTTTTAAACGTATATGCACTCAACTTCAGGAGAAATCTCCATATTTATTTCATTCTAAAATGTTCCCATGCAAAAAGTGCAAGCTGGACAAGAGAAGAGAAATCACAAACTATTTTAAGCTATAATGCCAAGCCATTACATTTACATTGCAGATTCATACAATACCAGATTCATCAATGCTAAAAGAAATGTGAATTTCCTGCTACAGTACATTTCAAATAAAATCCTGGAAGAATCTGTCATTAGATATGTGTTGTCCCTCCTCAGTATGATTTTACTGACTATTTTCTATTTTGGTTTCAGGAAATGTCAAGTCATGAATCTGATTAGTAGTTTTTAATACCATCTAATCTTAAAAG
This sequence comes from Clarias laeviceps, assembly GCA_030014305.1. NCBI lineage: Eukaryota > Metazoa > Chordata > Actinopteri > Siluriformes > Clariidae > Clarias > Clarias laeviceps. Next base: position 16,537,901 of record JAQMYJ010000039.1, on the reverse strand, counting down.
GATGTGTTTAGTTTTTTTATACATCACAAACATCAAACTGGTGAAAAGCTGTCATGTGTAGTAGATAATTATGCTGGTTATGGTATCTTTGGGAGCCATTCGTTAAGATCTCCCTACCATAAAACATTTCTCGACAGCACAAGGGCCATGATTGTACAGAGATGTTATTTAGTGTTTGAAGGTGCAGTAGGTGTGTGTTCCCAGCATAATGACACTGTGCATGTCCTACTGTATGAGGGAAACCTACATACTAATTAAAACTACAGCTGATCCTGGGGGGTACAGACTGCACGCATGCTACGGGACCTATTAAACCCTGACTGAGGCTAGTGAGTCGCATCGTGACCTCCCCTACCTCTGATGTAATGGCTCAGGACACATCTGTACACACACAGCAGGCTTACTAAAAATCTTAAACGGCTAATCACTAGGAGTTTAATTCAATGTCAAATATATACTGTATATATATATATATATATATATATATATACAAGGATGGCCTCATTCATCTGTGAATCAGTTTTTAACAACTTTTTTGTTGTGTCTGTGGGGCCTCTAGTCTCCGGCAGATGTCCTATGAACCTTTCTGTGTAGAGGAAAAAATGCTCCTGTATTTGAAGCTTTGTAGAAGACGTTATCTGTTCAATCCCAATGATAATGTAATCATATTCCGTTACATCCCTAGTAAGTACAGCCTTACACTGGCGCTGTTTAGTGTGGAATCAAAACAGAGGAACGGCAATGATTTTTTGTCAGTGCAGATATAATATTTGAGCTGCCACTGATATCTACAATGCAGCCTCACTGACACACAGTCTTTTTTAAAGCATCAATTGAAATAGCTTGATTCTAGGTGAACTGACAAAACAAATCATATTGTATTGTGTCTGCAAAAGCGAGTACAATGAATGAAATAAGGATTACTCACAAAAAGGCATTAACAACACAGAGGCCAGCCTCAGAAGTGAAGGACACACAGATGAAGGTTTTGCTTACACATACGTAGTAATATGTAATAAAATAAGTGGCAATGACTGACACAGTCTAAAAAAGCTTTTCCTTGTCTGTGGTATTAAGTGAGTGCAAAGCACTTTTTGAAAATATGATAAAAACATAACTGAGCAGCACATGCTTCTGCGATACAGTTATGGATGCCTATTTAGCAGCCAACGAGCCACACACACCCCCGCGAGAGGAAGCACATCGAAAGCATCTGTGTCACTGTGACTCAGCTCCTGTGACTGCTCACAGATGAATAATAAAAAAAAACTGAATGAATGTCCAGGGTGACAATGGCAGGGGAAAAAGATAGAGGAACAGAGAGAACGAGCTCTCTGCTGGATGTGTCACACAAACCAAATGAAGCTAGAACACAGAAGAGTACCTGAGTCACTTTGACATCTCCTGCAGGTGTTGGTTTCTGTAGGGTTCAAATTCAACATTTTACTCATGGGGGCAAAGCAAACGTCAACACAAACAATGCAGCATTAACCAAAAAAAATAAAAATAAAAATAAAAAATTCATTTGTTGTCATTCATTTGTTGATGAATGACTTGATGAGGTATGAATGACCCTTAGTCACAGTCAGGAAGCCCTGAGCAGCTCAGTACAGAAATGCAGAACCTGACCTGCCTAAAAACGTCAAAAACATACTTAATTACTCTAGACACTGTTAATTAAAAAACAAAACAACAACAACTAATAATTAATTATTTAAAAATCTAAGCACTATTCATAAATGTTAAATGGCCCATATGTAACTGAAAAAATGGATTTTGCTGAACTATGAGTTTGCGTATTATATGGAATCATTTACACACGTAGCATTCTATTCTCAGTCTATATATATAAAAATTCATGTGCAAGAACGTCACTCTGAATTCCTCATGATTGTGATGTCACCACAGCGAACACATACTGAAGATGGGGAAAAGACATCGAAATGTTTTATTGTTCCTGGATGGTACAGTACAGGCAGCAAATATCTCTTCCTGGTCTGGCGAAACACCCAGACATCAGAAAGTAGCGGCTAAAGCTGATCTTTTCTCATGTCCCTGAGGGTTTTAGTCTGTTAAACTGTTTGCTCAGCATTTTTCAGCCTGGACTGCTAGAACACAGTCTAGACGTGCCAAAAAGTCACTGCTGCAGTCCATACATGGCTTGTTTCATGCCGATGTTTTATTTGTTAATGATTATATTATTACAGTGAACACTGGTTTGAAGGCATCTTCATCTTGGATTTAACATCTAGAAACATTGCAGTGTTTTGATGTTTTACACTGCACGAGCACTCCTTATCACTTCAAGAAGCAATACAGTCAAATGCAAATTATAGTTTACCACAACCGCAATGAAGTAAAATGGCCTGCTATGTGAGCTAATGTTTATCTACGAACTACATTAACTTGTACATAAAAAAATTTTTAAATAGATTTTTTTTTATGATATGGCTATGACAGAGCATGATATAGCTGGTAAAAATATTCATTGAAACATGTATATTCTCCTACAAAACCAAAAAAATCACATGATGCCACAATGTCTTTAAAATATTCTGTCTCTTTTTAAAATTATATAAATATCTGCACATTATCTGAATTATGTTTATATTTATTATGGACCGAATTTCATAGAAATAGGATTTCATAGGATTGTACACACCTCCTTATATAGTAGTCACCTGTTTTCTTTCTACTACAACTGTTTTATACAGATTAGTTACTCAATATGCTCAACTTTGTTACTGGCTCCAAAACAACGTAGTTTCCTTGAAAAATTAAATATATCTTTTATAAATTTTATTTAAAAAATACTTTGTATCATTTATTTTTATACCATGGTAGTATTAATATTCCATTCATCGATTCATTTTCCAAATGCTTATGCAGTATAGGATCACGGTGGCCTGCAGTTTATCCTAGGGATCTCAGGACACACATGCAAAGGACACACTGGATAGCCTAGCCAGACAATCCACTGTAGGAAACAGGAATATAACATACACAGACTACCACACTAAATCATCCACTAAAGGCAATTTGAAAACATCAAAGCTTACACTGAATGTCTTTGGATTGTAGGAGGAAACCAGAGTACCTTCACAGCGAGAACATGAATTTATTAGCAAACGAGAATTTATTCAGTCAACATATAATAAAAACATTAATAGAATAGAAATAAAGCCATTGATAATCAACTTCAATTGACTAAAATATATATTTCTTTCTGACCTAATTAAAGCAGGAGATGGACGAGAGGCATTCCACAAGCTGTGATAATAGATGATAAAAACACTGGTAACGTTCTGATAACGTTCTGATAATGTTCTCCTTAATAATTAAGTTAAGATGCTTAAGTCGTCCAGAATTGCCTCGGTATTGCTTATTTAAGTCCGAATCCCAAACCTCTCCCTAACCCTTAACCAAGAGCACAACTTGGTTGGCGGGTTGTACACCACTGTGCACTAGATTTCCATTTACTGCTATTTGGAATTTAAATACTTATTGGATTTATATTTTTACCAGAAATGAACATAACTGATATAATAAAGCGTAATAAGTGGTATAAAGTGGTATACGAAAAACATATGAGATTAACATTAATGTCCACGACCTCCATGGTTAATTCTCCATATCGTTTAGCTACACGGTAAGAATTACATGGTAAGATTTCACCTCTGTTAATTACACTTTCGCCAGCTCCGCCAGTCACAGTTAGATAATTGTGCCAGTGGTGGAAGGATATGTGTTGGAGAGCAAAATAATTGGTTAATTAAACTAACAAATCATAATCTGTTGCTAATATATGGTGTATGTGGAACTGTTGTATAAAAACAATATCACACTCAGGGTAGAGCTGCGGTGTTGAATATCAGCAAGGCTGTGGTGTCTACGGAGGCATCACAGCTATCCGGATATCCTGGACAACAGCACTCCATCTCGTGTGGTTTTTCTTCATTTATCATTTTCATTACCATTTATCCTTTTTTTAAATTCAAAATAAATGTTTACACATAAAAGTGCAAATCCAATAAGTATGAAAATTTATATTGGTATTTTAATATTTATAATTTTCTACAAACCAGGAGGTGCTTAAGGCTCTGAGCTACTGATCAGCAACTTGTGAGTTTAAATCACAGCACAGCTGAGCATCCACGGTTCAGTCTTTGACTCAGTTCAAGTGTACTTAGTTAAAAGTATCAGCCAAATTGATGTGAGATTTTACACAGGATATTTTAGTGGGTCACCCTTATGTCTATCAGTGCTCATCTGTTTGTTGGCCATTACTTAGATCTGGTACTAGTTAATCCACTCCTTATAATCCATAAATACATACAAACAAAGAATGCATCATTTGATAGTGTACTTAGACATCTATTATAAAAAAGGATCGATACAAAACAGACAGTAAAAATGTACTCTGCTATAGGATACTAACTAACCAGCCAGCTAAAACTCTGCAGGCTAATCAGATAATTAGCTTTTCACATTCAAGGAATTAAAAAAAAAGAAAAAAACTTGACAGAAGGCAAAGGAGTGTTGGTGATAACTTTTGCTTCACCACATGCCAATTTTTGGAGACTTTCTTTTGCTGTATTCAAATAATCTGGACATTTTGTCAGACTTGATTCCATCTGTACTAGCATTTGTAATATTTCTGGCAGACTAGTAAGAGATATAAACCCACTTCATTTCATTTCATTTGCAGTAACAAGCTATCAGAAAATTCTGTAACATCAGTTAGGTTTAAGGGCTCTGAAATGTCATTGTTAGCATAAAACATGGCCCTGAAATAATGCAGCTGACAGGAATTACAGCCATATGCCTAGTTTGCCTACAAAACAGCTATCGACTGTGTAGAGGAAATGTCGCTCCAGTTTGGTGTTGTGACTAGTGTAGCTTACAATTATTGTTAGCTGCATGTGAGAGGTTAGAATAACAAAAAGAAAAGTACACACAGACACAAAAGGAGAATTGGCAGGATTGGCACATATGCTAATTCCTACCTCACATATTTTGAATAAAACTGCATTAAATTCATGACTTTCTGCCCCAGAAATTTCCTGTATAGCTAAAAGCTCATGCTGTATGAATGGTCTATGTGAAAGCTGATTGTATCACTGTCTACAGAGAAGCTCGAGAAAAGCACAGCTATTAAGCACACCTCGATGAGGAGGCAGTGTCACTCGTGAACAGCAGGATCCTGATTATAGAAAACCACAAAGCGTTTCAGTTTTGTCAGTTAACATTCACCACTACACTCAGAGTGTTAACAAGAGTTCACAGACATTTCTATTGTACCAAAGACACATTAGGCTGTTTGCTGGACAAGTTATTTGTAGTTATAAACAGTTGACTGTTATAACTGGTTGATGGTTTTTGTGCCCAGTAATAACAGCATTATGTTTATCTGTCATGGTTTTTTCCATTAAGTTATTTGGTTTAGGTCCTTTCCCTTTTTTTTTTTTTTTTTTTTTTAGCAATTATGGCATTTCTCATTATTGGAAACTAGTAGGTCTTGGAGCCATATTTTGTTCTGTTTTATTTTGTTTGTTAGTTGTTGTTGTTTTTTTTACTTAGAACTTTTTCCTTTTAATTACTGCTTAATAAAATTAATTCTGCAACATTGTAATAGTAACTATCACCTCTCTAATCTAAGCTTGCAACTTTATTTCTCAAGTAAACACACATCTGTTTTTCTGTTTTCTCAGAAGTCTTAAAAGTTCACAGCGTTATTGTGCAGGTAGGATAGTGTGAATAATATCGGAGTCCTTCTCACCATTTCCCTCTCCGTACAGAAAGTGCAGTGCACTGACCCGGGCCAGTGGAGGCCGATTGTGTCTGCTTCACGACTGGTGCTTTCTGTGTGAAATTTGATATCCATCAAATACTATATTCGTGTCAGGATTTTCTAAATGAAAAAGCGACACTGAACATTCATTCATTCATCTCCATTATCCTGATCAGAACTGTGGTGAATCTAGATTAATATCAACTCTACTTTCTGCAGCTGGGTCAAAAATCGGCATCGTCCGTACCGTTTTATCCTGTATCGCGGGGGGCCTGAAGCCTATACCAGGAGACTGTGTCCTGTGAGAATCCATCCACACCTACACACAGTCATTCAAACAGTACAGGCACTACTCTAGCAACTGGAGTACCCAAAGTAAACCAGTGCCAATAAAGTGTCATTGGTAAAACAGTGGGTCAAGGCTCTGGGTGACTGAGCATAAGGTTGGCGGTTCAAGCCCTAGCTCCACCAAGCACTGTTGGAGCCTTGAGTAAGGCCCTTAACCCTTAGTACTGACCGAGCACTCTGACTTCAAATGGGACATGTCAAAGGAAAAGATTTACTGTGTTGTAATATACTGTATATATTCGACAAAAACATGCAAACTCCACACACACAGATTGAAGGCAAAATTCAACCCCCCATCTGCAGGTGCGAGGTGAAAGTACTAACCACTTATCCACAACGTATACATTTACATTATTTTATTTAGTAATTCAAGTATCAAGTATCATAGAACCTACTGTATGTAATGGAGATAATAACGCACTGTATCAGCACCAACAGCACAACAAAGGAGACATTTGCCAGTATGAATTACAGTGTTGTTGGAGCTCAGACTGGGAGGGGAGAAACCTGGGCCCAGGCCATGGTCATGGCTGGTCTCCTCCCGCTCCATTACAAATCAAACTTTCAGCATAGGATGGAAACTTCACAACTTTCATAACATATTCTCTTTCCGCTATTCATATTTTAAATCCCCTACAGTTCCTAACTTGAGCATCATTCTGGTACGTTTTCCCCAACACGTAACAAACTCATCAACAAACATAACCACGCTTGCCTTTGCATTTCACTTGTAGAAAAACATCTGTTACTTCAACTTTCGCCCCTACAAGGTAAACTGAGAAATACAGGAAGTCTCTCATACTCAGAGCAGCTCTATTGGCCGGGACTGTTACAAGTATTTTTCTGGTGCATTTTAAAAAACATGAGATGCAAAATCACATTTTTGAAAGAAGTGCTTAAAATTTTAAGAACCAAAACAAACATTCACAAAGAACTCTTGCAACTGCCTTCAGATATTTGCTCCCTCAAAGATAACTCTCTCTTCGATAGAGAAATGACCACACATCCGCTACGCTACACAGTGCAGACGTGCAGTTGGGTTGTAAGAGCGTCCCGAGCTGCTCTGTGTAATTGGGCGAGCAGTTGGAGCCGAGCTGTCGCATGGCTCATGTCAAGCAGCTAAAGGACTGCCAAAAACTCCAGCCTCAAGTAGGTCAGCTCTTCTACAGGAAATAATCAAGCCCATTCGGACCTTCTCTCTCAGTGTGCGAGCAGGAAGTGGGTCAAATGTAGTCAGCTGTTACAGCTCTATCATTCACAGCACTGGAAGCTCCAGTCACGCTTTACAACTCGGTTTCCATTAGTTAAAGGCACAGTGGGGAACTCCCTCTGGAGCCCCATGGAGGCTAAAGCTCATACCAGCAGCTTGATGCAGATACAGTACCACTCTGGAACCCGCCCACACACACGCACACACAGACATGCGCGCATATAGAGACACACACACAAACAGACACACCTCTGTCTCCAGACATTACTGATACACTCAACTACAAACAGACTTACCGATGGCCAAGCTTTGTCTCTGCACGTCTCAGCCCATTCTCCTCACCACACCGGGGAAACAGGGCTCAAGCGGTTGGAAAACAACTCCAGAAAAATCTTCAAGCTTTCTGATCTCTTCCCTGTTCTTCCCTCCCTGTTTGCCTCTGTCTCTCCCCGCTCCTCTCTCTCTCGCTCTCTTTTTTTTCACTCGGTCTGTCTGTTTCTCAGGGCACCATGACTCTGTTTTCTCTCTTCTTTCGTCTGTCCAGTGACTGCACGATACACATCAATTATTCAGAAGCGGTCTCTGGATTTCCACGGCAAAGCCAATCACAGATGGAGCTGTGTGCTAATGGGCTCCTGCTGTACCTGCCACCGGCTCCTTCATGCTCCGAGACACTGGGCCACAGGGAATCAGGTTAAGCTCTTCAAAACTTCACACAGCACACACACATGCTTTCCTACACACACACACACACACACACACTGCTGGAAGAGTGACCGCATGCCTGTAAAGCATCTGCAGTGCAAAGTCACAAATGAACAGGAAGCTCTCTCTGGTTTCAAAGGGGTTAAAAGGAAGCGAAAGAAAAAAAAGAGAGAGCGCAAAAGAGAAAAACAGAGAGAGAAAGAGAGCCAGAGAGAAACAGAATGAAGCAAATTCTTTCTCACCTTGCATGTGCGGTGTAACTGATGTCCCCAGCCTATCTGTCTCTAGTGATCCATTGCACCTTTGCCTAATGTCCTCATCACATCGAGATGGATGGACAGACACACACATGTGCGTAGATGCACTCGTACACACACTCGAATACACATGCACGGCGTGCCACTTTGCCCCGAAGGGAGCAAAAGGGAAATATGCAGGCGGCTCACATTTCAGACTTGCAAAGGGGGATGGTGCCTAACGTGGCAGACAGTCTGTGTCTTGGCCTATAGCCAAAGCATCACAAGAGACAGCGATGGGAAAAAATCCTAAACAACAAGCTTGAATCAATCCAGTCAAAGCTGTGTTTGAAAAAGGTGATTACCGCTACCAAAGCAGGGAGAATCCTCCCTATTGGTGAAGCTTTATGTCTGACACCAAATTAGTGACATCAAATTACACTGATTAATTAAGTCCGAGGCTGATGGCTGGCTCAACTGAACCATCTTACCCAGACTATCAGAGAGGATGACATTGATGGGAAAACTGTTAGTTTTCAACTCCCCAAGATGACGAGGACTGATTATCATCCCCGGAAATTTTAGAAACAGATTTTTTTTCCAGGCTGTCAGTGGTGAATATTCATTTATTAATGAATAAAGAGTTGCATAGTGCTGCATTAACATGACACGGCTAAACCCCTAGAAAATTATCATTGTTATTCTTGTCACTTACATCCTTTAAAAAAAATCATCTGTTCAGACGTTATATATTAAAGCATCAGGGCCAGCGTGACCTCGCTGCCTGAGACTTGGAATCAGTCCCTCAATATTATATTTCTAAAGGGTGAAAGAATTCATAGAAGCGCGAGGACATGTCAGGACTGCAGGCTACATTAAAGAGGTGAGGAGATGAAGCTGGCTCAGACAGGAAATTGAGCTTCCTCTCACTCTTACTGCAAATGCAATGACTCATAACAGGTCTCCGACAATATAGTCGCCACTGCTCGCACATCTGGGTCTTCAAGTCTTCAAACCGGTTCAAGTTCAGATTAACTTTTTCTTCACGGCATTAAAGCTCTGAACTGGTGATAGTTTCATGCCGAGTGCAACATAAGGACTGAACTCCAGTTTAACTGTTGCTGAGCGATTTCATCAGCTGGACAGAGCACGGAACGTGTCAAAACAGTGGCCTCGTTAGAGGCAAAAAACAGTCGTGTTCATTATTTCAGCCTGCTCTTCTCCACACCGCAGGGGTTGATTACATTACTAACAGAAGAGATTCTGGCTTACTAATTACACATCATTAGAGGTAAAGCTTCACACAGGGAAACTGAGGCAGTGGATTTTTTTGATCACTGGGTGCTGAATTGAATAAATAAGGGAGAAAGGATGGTTTGCGGCGAGGGCGTGCTGCAGGGAGAGCCCAGGGCTTGGGTTTCCTCTACATCCTGTACACTCACATCAGCTCTGTAAACTGTGTGTGCGGTTATGACATGTAAAATACAGCAAGGCCGAGGAAAGCGATCCGTCACTGGCAACATGGCAGATTGGGTGCTCTCTTGGCGCTGCCTTCCAGTTGGGCTGATTTACAACATGCTGACAGAATTCTTATGCAAAGCAGCGACATTCTTTACATTTGCACTACAGGAGGAAGGTAGTTCCACCTCGCTGCTGCAGCTTTACAGAGCTGCTTTCACTTTCATTCAAAACATTACAAAGCTCATCACTGTGTCTTCTCGAGCAATCAGCTCGGTCTAACAAGGCTATTCTTACCCTAACTTGCACAAACAAATGTGATTAAGGAGGAAAAAGCACCGGCATGGTGCAAGTTTTGTGCTGCTAAAATGAGAAGTGGGAAGCATCGCTCAAGGAGACGGCTGAGTGCATTAACATGGCAGCTCACGCTTGCAACAGAGGGCGCCGAAAATTAAGAGAAGGATGATTTTTCACCGAGCTGCTGTAAGGAGTCAGGGTGCATGCTGGAGACTATCAATCTCTGTCCCGCTCTTTGGGTGTTAAGCCATCGTTTAGACCCTCAAAAAGCCACCAGAGCGCCTCTCCAAACTGAAGAGCTGAGGATTTTTGGATTGTGTCATAATCTTGAAAAATGATCAAATACAACGGTAGAGTCATAAACAAGAGAGCGATCCCATGATTGTGGAGCCATTTGTGGCCCACTGATATTTGATTTACAAATGCGTATGTAAATTGAAGGTAAAGGACATTTTACACGTAGGGCAAGTGTAGTTTACAAAATCCACCGTACATATATAAGATAAATAACTTTAATATTAACGATTAATTACATATCCAGTATATACAGCACAATATATACCATGATATATAATCATAATCATTAACATACTTAAAAAAATATTATTTTACGATAATGTGTAAATCATTTATCATCTCGTGCTCATCCTTCCCACCAAGTAATAAATTATAAATAATAATTTTAAAAAAAGCAACTTTCAGTTCTGACAAATTCTTTCATTTGCCGTCATTCATGCTGTTACATGAACACATTCAACCCTGGGAAATCTTTTGGAATGTTTTTAGAATATAAGTCAGATGTTCGACAGGAAGTTGCATTTTTTTAATTGTCTACGGATCATGGGAAGAAAAAAAGAATCGTGAACGATTAATTGAAAAAATATTGAGTAAATCATAATGTTCTCATGCCATTAGCATTGATGGTAATCAGATGTTGTGCATTCGCTATTTAATTTCAAGAGAAAAATGTCATTATTATCGACACTGTTACTCTTTTAAGGGCATAAATGCAGCCTGTGTCAGCAAAACGATGCTAAAAATAAGAGATGTTGTCTTAACGGTTGAATTTGCTTTTCTTTAAAAATAAGTTTCCTCAGATTCTGTATCAACAAAAGATGGAATCCCTTATAAAAATAAATAAGTAATGTGAGCGGAACTCACAGAGTTATAAACGCTAGCACATCACATTTATTAGAAACCAATAAATCCCTTAAAAAAAAAACTTAAGATAAATATAAATCCAAAGTTCATTGCTGATGCACTGCAGTCACAGAGGATCTGTTGTGTTCTGAACACTCAAAGTACACTTCGGAAAGGACAACAAAGCATTGTTGCGTATCTAGTCGCGACTGTCTTCTGTGCCGCTTGCTAAAACTAGTCAAAAAGGCGCGTTAAAAAAAAAAAATAATAATAAAAAATTTTAAAAAACACTCGACCAGGAGTGCACCTTGCAATTAGTCTGTCGCAACATCTCAGGAAGAACAATGGAGTGCTATCTTTGCTCTCGCATGCAAGCAAAAACGGGTCTTATGGAGACGAAATTGGTAGAGAAAAGTGTAAACAATAGCAGGCCGCCTGAATAGGGGTGTGTGTGAATGAGAGACGCGTCCTGCCAGACAAACACATTAGCTGTCACTCGCTATGCTAATGTACTTTCTATTAAATGTCAGCATGACATGCTCTAAGGGAAGAACAAGCTGTTGATCTAAGACAGCTGACTGCTACCACTGACAGCACAATGTTCAGATAAAAAAAAAAAAAAAAAAAACGACAACGGTGGTAAAATATGTACATTTTAATGATATAAATGTGCTCAGATGAGTGAAATAATGAGTCAGTTCATTGGTTTGTATTTCAGGATAATTCAGATGTGTTCAGATAAAAAGCCTCTGAGTGTTGCAAGTGTTCAGCAAAATAGACAAAAAAGCCGCTGCAGGATGTTAGACGAAATAATTATCTTATTGCCCTGTCAGTGGGGCGCCCACCAAAGCCTGAGTAAGGAGTCTGTCTGTAGCACGTAAGCAGATCAGCTCCAAATCCAGACACACACTGTGGACAGATCACTGCAGCAATCACAGATTAATACAGGAGGCTAATCCTACTGACAGAGAGGTCAATGTCCTGTTCAACCTGTCCCTGACAAAACACTCCCCTCTCTCTCTCTGTCTCTCTCTAACTCACACACACACAGCCCTAAAGATCAATTATTGATAGGAAAGGGCAGGATTGTACACTTTGTACTAATCACATCACTCTTTTCCAATCTTATCAAACTGTCAAGCGAATGTTTCGCATACTTTTCAGACACCTCTGATGTACTACCTCCGATGTGTATCTGTGTGAACATTAAAATGAAAAACTGATGAAGATCGTCAGAGAACACAAGATAACGGCGTCAATAAAATTCTGATTGTCGTACAGTGACTGACGGACATCAGAGATTAATTCATCGCACGACAAATACAGTGCGACAGTAATTCCACAAAGTGTCGATTAGAAGCTTTTTCGAATTAGGTTAATTATAGACAGTTATGGTCTTGTCATCTGCAGTGTGTGTAGTTTGTGTTAGTGCAGGCTGGGGATCTCGTTCTGACTGAGCATTGATCGAGCAGCATGGCCCGGTGCTTGAGTGTGTGGTGTCGGGTGGCCGTCCTTCTGTCGCCATCCTGCCTGTCACTGGCGTTTTCACTCGAGCTGCGCTTTCCCACCCCTGCCCAACATGCATGTGTACCTGCGTGTGTCTGTGTTTTTATGTAAATGTGTGTATGAGCGAGACAGAGTTGAATAAATAAAGAGACAGACAGGCATACAGGCGAGGAGAAAATGAGGAGGATGTGAGCACAGGGAAGGATGCTAAGGCCAGGCAGAGCGAGTGTTTATGGCTGCTGTGTGCTGTCGTCTCCCTGTCTGGGGCGGCAGACGCCCTTGTGACAGGGTCAAGATGGATGCTTGTACCATGAAAGTGTGGACGCTACAGTCGTATCTACTTCCCTCCCCTTTCTTTAGCAAAGCATGCTTCCAAATGCACCCGCGGCTAAGAGGACACAAAGGATCCTAACAAGTCCAGCAGGCGCCACACAGCTCCTCTCAGTTTTATGAGGCACGTGAGTGCAATCCACGTCAATAAATGTCAAATATTATCTCCCTTTATACTCGGTTCCTCTTAGTATCTACAGAAGAGAAGCAGCCACTCTTTTTGGGAGGCTCCCAGCATCCAGCAATCCTGGTAATCTGTACTGCTTTAAAACATCTGTTTATCTTCATTCCCCACAGCTCGGCATGTCAGGCCTTCTCTGAATGAAGTACACACACACTTCAACCCGAGTGCTCTCTCGCCATCTATCTGTGTCTCACTGATGCCCGTTCGTAGCTCACTTTGACAAATGGACAGGAACAGGACACTTTAGGAGAGCTGGGCTTTGGCTGAGCAGGTCAGGATTTCAAACATGAGGCAGGTTGGGAACGAACACCACTCTCAGGCCATGATGTTTCTAGTGTCTGTTATTTTAATGCATGAAATGCCATAAAAGCGTCACCTTTTCATAGCTCATCAGCCACCCTGGCCTTTTTTTAAATACTAACTCAAGACCATACATTTGGGTTGAACATTTATATAGGAGTGAATTTAAGCCTGCCCTTCTTCTCTGTAACATGTGGAAGTTATTCTGACTTTAAAAGCAATGTCGGAATGGAAGTGGTTGTCGACTTTTTCAAGCACTTAATTACTAACTTTCCGCTGGAACTGAAAGTAAAACCTTATGTTTTGCCTCCTCGTGCAACTGGCGAACATCAAGGTGAAGAACGGCTGACCACTATTTAGGCGAATTCAGATATTCTGACCACACCAAATAGACGTGTATAGCTGATAGTTTGCTTCGATGAAGTTTTAAAGGGTGAGTAATAGAACAGGAAGCTGCAATTAAAGAACAATCACACAATATAAAGCCATTTAGCCAGCTTTCCTCCACAACTGATCCTGCTTAGCCCTACTAAGTGTGTGAGCAAGAGGCTGATTGAACCGAGTGAGTGATTTACAATAACAATTACAATAAAGGCTTTGAATCTGACATGAAAAGACAAGTCTCTTCTTCGTACAAGTTTGTGATGTATAAAATGCTGCATTTAAAAATGAAGACATTGCAGGACAGCCAGCCTGACTTGAGAGACAGAGAAAGAGAGAGTGTGAGAGAGAGTAAAAAGTGTGAGACGAAAGGCCTCACCTGCTGACTTTGGGGTGAACTTGTCCCGGTTGGCTGCACACACAGCCAGGAGCCGGTAGCCTAGGTCCAAGTCAAAGCCCTGCTGTGCAGCAACACGGCTCACCACCTGTAGGGACAGAACAGGAGTGTGTTAAAACATGTCTTTGTGTTAGTGGAAGTGCATGTGAAGAAACGCTGCTTGCTTTTCTGTGGTCTGCAGAAAACTTTAAAAAATGTAAAAAAAAAGACTCAGGATACTCTGTACACTACATGGCAAACAAATTTGGTCGTCAAAGAGTTGTGGTAACATTAATTTGGCAACATTATAGATGTTGCAACGTTGCTATTAGAAAGTTTTTAAAAGTTATAATTATTTCAATGAAATGACGTCTGAACGACGTTGACTACATGGGAAAACTTTAACAAATGCTCCTAACACAATGTTGCAAAACAACAATATTAAAACCAAAGTGATGGTCTGATTGGAATGCAACCTCCACTGTGGTGAGAGCACTGCATGCTCACCCCTCAAGTACTTCAGAACATGCTGATGATTCTCCTAAATGCACACACACAACTATACAGTAAGTGCTACAAAAAAAAAACCTGACAACAGCAATTTACTGAAATATTAAACTGGAAAGCAGCCAAAAGAGCAAAAATACTTAAAGTCTGAGATCTGTCTTGTGAAACCGGACTTGATGCAGTTTGGCTGAATGTGTACACCATATCACAGTAGAGCAGAGGTAGGCAAGTTCGGTCCGAGAGAGCTCCAGAGTTCAGCTCCAGCCCTAATCAAACACAGTCTTCAGGATTACTTGGCTACAGGCAGGTGAGTTTAAAAAAAAATTTTTTTATCAGAGTTCTAGCTGAAATCTGCAGGAATGCAGCTCTCTAGGACCGAACTTGCCTACCCGTGCAGTGGAGTAATTTGGGAGCAAAAACGCACCTCATGGTAATATAACTGAAAGAAAGTTAAAGTGAGAGGTAGCTTTACAACGCTACAGTAAGAGAAGCGTGACATGAGATAGACACACTGTGTACAGGAAGCTGTAGTGTCTGTGTCCATCTCCAACTGGAATTCTAAACGTCTTTAGAATGTTAAGGGAACGTGGATGTTGTCAGACATATCTGCAGCATTGTGTTAGGCTCATTTATTCAACGTAATCTCAACATCATTTCATCAAGTCATTCTTTCAATTTTTATAAACAATGATTTCCCAACGTTCGTTGTCATGGCAACATGATCAACGGGACTTGTGATGTAATTTAGGCATAAATAGGCAATCAAACAGATTGACATTTACAGAAGGCTTCAAGTACAGTACAGTGATGAGACTCTTAGCCACATTGCAGCACATTACAGAGTCCATTGCAGTTGTTCTTGTGAACATTCAGTGAGTAGCATGTCTGATCCTTAAAAATCAATAGATAACTATAGTCAACTTGCATAAGAGACGCATCTGACTGTGAGAACTGTCTGACACACAATCATTCACAAACCCCTCTTGCACATTATAGGTACTTGGCTCGGAGTTACTGCTATATCCCCCATACAGTCCTGACCTTACTCCATGCTATTTCCACATGTTCGCGTCATTAAAGGAGTTCCTGTGATGCCAGGGTTTCAGAAATGAAGCAGGCAGTCCGATCTGTCCGGTGTACTTTGAAAACTTTTTGCCTTGATGCTATCGCTGGGATAAGTGCATTAGTGTAGCAGGGGATCATATAGGGAAATAAAGCTAGTTCTCACTCTCATAACTGTTTTATTTGTGCACGATCACAATTCACGGTTGGTCTCGAACGCCCCTTGTATATTACAGCGGTCATTCAGCGTTAAGAGTTACTGCTGGGTAGGGGGATTCGAACTGAACTCCTCGAACACATTCCTTTGGACCGGACCTTTCCGATTTACATAAATCTGTATTCTATATGCAATTATGCTTCCTTAAAATGCCACCCGACCCTCATGAGGATGGCCGAAAACCAGGAGTGTGTTAGCACTACACTCTTCACCCTGCTTATCTCATTCTCTTACACAAAATATCTCTCTAAAATAACTCATTGCGGAGCAATTTCCCCTATTCCCCATTCAAACACATGAAATATTTACCATATCTGTTTGCATGAATAATGCATGGCAAAGGAAAACAGCCACCTCCACTGATATGGCTCCGTGTTAAGGTGGTATTGGTTATTTTCTCAGTGCTGGGCTGATGGGTTTTCCCTGGAGACATGCCTGTTTGTTCTCTTACTCACCTAAAGCCTAAAAACGGCCCAATGAATTCGACTTAAAGTAATAATAATAATATTTCAGAGCAAATCTGGAGTGAACAAGACCAAAGTTTATCGTGTGATATGAAAGGCACAGCCGTGGAAAGAATTCTGCCTCCACAACAGTGTTCAGTCAAACTAAAGAAAAAGACACCCCTGTCATTTACTGCAACAGTACACAGTCCTGGACTGCTCCAGTTACAGCTCCCTTTTCCTAAAACAAACATTGATGTTTCTTCACATACAAAAAAAAAGAAAAAAGCTGACATGATCATGCGGAAAAAAACAAACTAAGTCTAGAGAAAACACAGAAAACCAACCTGGCATTGATCAACATGCAGTTTACTGTCTGTACTGTCAGCTACAACATGTCATCTGCTAACAAACAGTAAATCATACACCTCTGCATCAGCTAGACAGTACAATAATTCACTTATTAACTCTATTTAATTCAAACAAACCTTCTGATATAGATATGGACTCACTTCAGTGTTTGACTGTCAAAAAAAGAGAAAAAAAAATCAGGTTTCATGGACAAAATGACAACCTAACCTGGAAAGACAGCTTTTCATTCATGGTTTAATAGTCAAATAATTCAGTGGTGACAGAACTCCAAGATCTGATGAACAGCATCTCTTATAATGAAAATCCCGGGACATTTTTTATCCTGTAGTTTGCAGGGCTTTTGACAGCAGAAATGTCGACTTACTGCCAAACTTTAATTTCCCCTTCTGCAACTTGCATCTGCCAAGAGTACGGGACCAGGCACTGTGCCACGCAGGCTAGCGCAGATTCGAACGGGCTTTAGAAATGTTCCCTCTCATAAGCCTTTGCTTCATAATCTCTTTTCTCAGAATGCTGGCCCAAAAATTATACGATTTACCAGCAACATTTCAGGTCACTGAACCAGGCTGATCCGAGTTTACAGTTCTATCATGAAGCAAGAATATGAGGGAATCAAAACAACAACAAGAATAGTTGAAGATCAGTAGAACAAGGGACATGTCGTGAATAAATACACCCGGGATATTTACTTCTAGGACTTTGCTTCCGTCGAAAATGTAACTTAACTTAATTTAACTTAAATGAATAAAGATGATTATAAACTATATTGATGGAAACAGACGCACCAGGTCAGTCCGTTCCCATGCTTGGGTGCTTGGGGATGTGAGTATAAATAAGAGATGAAAATAACCTCATAGGGAGTACTCGTGCTGATCTAACACTGCTGATTAACAACAAAAAAAACTTCAAATCCACTGTAACCCTGACTAGGATAAAGCCATTACTAAAAATCTAAAAATGCACTCTATAAGAAAAAAAATTCTAGTTCATCACAGCAACTGAGCCACTCTCTCTCTCTCTCTCTCTGTGTGTATATATATATATATACACACACACACGTGTTTTTTTTTCTTTAAAGGGAACCTATTGATTTTAGTAATTTTTATACATTCAGATGTTTCTCCAGTATGCTAGTACAGACAAATAAAAAATATAAAAATAAAACTTTTTTCGTCCATTTTCCATTTTTTTATTGTTCAGGGCTTAAACAAGTCAATTACATTTTTCCTCTATTGTGACCTCATATAAGTAGGTCCCCTTCACTGGCTTGTTGGTCGGCTCTGTTATTCTCTGGTGGAGCACTAAAGCAGAACATTTGGAGTAAGACTCAGAAACAGAGTTTAAGGAATAAAAAAATGCATTATCTGAGAGGTATTTTAGCAGGAGTCCTAACACATACACACACTTTGGAGGAGCTCTGGGATCTGTGTTAACTTGTTAAAGAAACTGTACAATATGGGACTATTGAGTACAAAAAAAAATGTAAAATGGGTCATTTGACCCACAGCTGATAAAGAAGGACAGTGAAACAATGTGCTTCCAGAGAGAAGTTGTCAGTATCGCTCCTGACAGGCTGTGGGACATGTCATTTATCATTTGGCACAGTGTAGAGAGTGTGTGAGGTGGAAGGAAAAGAGTATGCTGGGGACAGAGCAGCAGCAGTGAGCTACCTGCCGCCCGAGGGGCCAATGTGTAAGACATGTCCACATCTGTCGGCCAGCATTCTTATCAGCTCTTCACTTTCATCTCCTTAACAACCAGAACAGTGCTAGAAGGCGGGAAAGGTGGGGAGGGGGGAGGATGCCGGATGCTATTGCTAAACACACCGTAATAGAGCATGCAAAGTGAACTGACAAAGAAAAGCAACGCCATATACACAAACGGCACATGAAAAAAATTATAATAATTATGTGCACACTGAAACCTGAAAATCTTTTATTAAGAATTATCCTTTAGATAATAGATTATAGCAATAGACCAAAATATTGGACAGCACTTTCATTCTGCAGTATAAAGATAATGCCATATAGATGGGCTACAGGAAGAGGCAGCAAACTGAATCAGAGTGAACTCACCCTGAATCTCTGAGCTAGGGGTGGTCTTGTCAGAAGATCAAAGCTAAAGCGATTTTCCTCCTCTACTTCGGGTTCACACTTGTTGTGACATTCACTTGCAATCTCTCGTGTCATCTACATTGTGCACTTAGCCTTTGATGATACATGATAGAGTCACTCGAACTATGCACAAAATTCCTCCCTTTAACTTCCTGCTGCTTCTCTGGATGTCTCGCTGCAGTTTGTGCTAGTCGTCAGGGACGGAAATGAGAGCTCGGATGGAATTTGTTCCTTACATGTTACTGTAATTAATCAAAGGGCAAAAGGCTACAAGTGGTTTCAAAGAGTGGCTGGATTCTCTGGTCGGCTGGTTTAAACAGGGCTTTAGGGGCTTTAAGGACTTATTTAAAGAATAAAGATTATTTTGTCGTTTACTCGATGCTCCTTCAGTTTGCCATTAAGTCCCATAATCTCACCATAAGATGAAGATTCATCCAGCATTACCCCCAGCTGCTCCTACAAAAGAACACTCTGGGCTCGCTCAGCTAAACGTGCCTGTTGATAAGACATAAATTTTTCCCAATATGTTTTTTAGTAAATCATTATCTGAAGAATGGAGATTGATCACAGGCAGAGTGAAAACGTCTCTGCTGGAAATCAATGGGAGGGACGGCTTTACAGCCGCGCTAAGCGCCTGCTCTGGAGGCCTGTGTGATGCTGGAGGTGCTGGTCCCTGGCCTCCTGCCATAATCGATGAGCAGCTGCAGTGGAGGATGGCAGGGTTGACTGCTTCTCCCTGACCTGTGCTTAAGTACCAGTGTCTTATCAGAGCAAAGGGGAGAAGGACAGAGTGAGAGGGAAACCCAGAGATACAGACTGTGTGTGCGTGTGAATGAAAGTGAGGGGGCAGGGCAAGACAGAGAGAATGAAAACCAAGACTGAGAAACAGAGAAGGAAAAAAGGGCAAGTGAGTGGGAGTGAGACAGAGATTGTGGGAGAGGGAATAAAGGCACTCTAAGAGAGACTGAGCTGGGAGAGAGAAAAGGGGAGAGCCTGGCTATGTGAAGCGTGACTTTTGCTTTAACCTCCGTCTCCGGCCCCTGATGGGGCAACAGGAGGGGAGCAGCTGATGTCTTACCGTCAGACATCCCATCAGGCTTTGCTCAAAGGGCCTTTGGAAAGCTCTCGGGTCTCCACACCAGTCGAGCAGCTCTGTAGCCGCTGTCTGAAAATTGGCCGGGTTCTGTAAGTGCTGTTGAAGGAAAAGAGAATGTAAATTTACTATACCAAGCACTTGTTATATATTGTTACCCATACATGTAACTAAAGGTAAACAACATATGTGTGTGTGTGTGTGTGTGTGTGTGTGTGTGTGTGTGTGTGTGTGTGTGTGCAATTTTCATATACGCATCATATATGGCACATAGACAAATTCACATATATGTAAGGCATAAAATTAACACCACTGCCAGGTGAATTGAACAACACTGAACACCAACTATACACCAGTAAACTGGGGAAAGGATCCTGGGCACCCAAGGCTCACCCATGGGGACCAAAGAGTAGCCTATTCAGTCGAATCTCAACGAAAAGCCAGTGCAGCACAAACCACCAAAAGAAAAAGGTCAATGATGGCTACCAACACTGAACGATACTTGGGTCACTCAATGGGTCATAGCCGTTGTACACAGGGGCCCAGCAGGCAAAGAGCCAAAAGCTGCCATCCTGGCCTCCAAATTTCCCCAATTAATTTCCTCAACCCAAATCCAATCAACACACCCCCAGAGCTACTGTGGAGTCATGTCCCGGGGGACCAGGTGGCACACGGGAGAACCAAAATCTAGATGGTTTTCATCTTAATGCTTTTAATGTTATGGCTGATCAGTGTATTTTGGAAATGTCCATACTGTATGTTACACTCATCTATGGGAATGTAACACGGAATATAAGATTCAAATCCGTTTGTTTATTTACTTGTTTTTAATCTGAAACGATCTGTATGCTTTAAAAATTAATCGTTGATCTTTGGTAATTATGACATAAATTAAATTTAATAAAATTTGATTAAAGGATTAATAAATTGCTTATTATATTAAAAATATCTATCTTATTCGATTGTTTGGATTACAACTTATACATACATGATTACACAGACATCAATTAATGAATGACTGAATGAAGGACATTACCATATTAGCAGGATCAGACAACAAGGTAAACGGAATTTACTACAGTACAAATTAGACCTATAACTACACAGCTACAATTACACTGATTAGGTAAACTCGGGATACATTGCCTGATCTTGCAATTATGGTTAAACGACCAGAAACGAATGTGTGTGTGGTAGCTTCACTTCTGACTGGCTGGAAAACCAACTCTTACTCACTGTTTAAAAAAAATAAAAGTGTTTTACATTTATAGTTCTTCAGTGACTCTTGACTCGCACCTGCGCAAGTTTTTTTTTCCCCCAGATGCTCCCTGCTGATTCATGGCTACAATTTATGTTTTGTACTTACATCTCAAAAGCTGCAATTATAAAATATACTCTGCATATTTGCAAATGTCGAAATTGCAGTTGTGGTTCGTGCTCCATTTTTACACATCCTGAGATATAGTCACAAAACCAGTTCTACCAGCATTTACAGTACGTTGACGTGCAAGATTGCTGCCAGGAGTCATGTGATATTTGAGTTGCCATCTTATGGGTGTTTTCGTTTATATTTGCAAAACGTGCTCAACACATTTGCAAATAGTAAAATCCAAGTCCAAACTGTTTCACAATACAAGTACAAAATCTGCTCTACGCATTTGCAAATGGTCACATAGATTGTACACTTGTATTACAAAACCTCCTGTAGATGTTTAGATTTTCGGTTTGATGTAATTGAATTATTTGAATTATTAATCGATTTGTACTGATATGTCAAGCTGGGATCGGTGGTGTGTGTCACCTGACGCTGGGTTGCATGATTGTAACTCAGTGTCACAACGATCGTGTATTTATTTCAGGAAGTGACACATAAATCAGTGTGTTCCTTCAATGTTTTATGATCTAATCACTCAATGAAAAGAGATAATAAACACAGTATAAACTAGGTGTTGGCACGTCTGTTCCGGTATGATACAATAATAATAAGATTTCTTCCTAAGCACAAGCCAAATCAATGTATCAGAGCTTTAAGTACTTTGTATGTCCAGGTCCGGACATTAAGCGAAATTTATTTTTTATTTTATCAATCTTACTTTGATCACTGGACCTTCTGACCTTCACAGGAAAGTGAAATTCTTCTCGGAAGATGCCTCAGAGCATTCTGAGATAAAAGACATTCTGACTGAGGGGTTGTTTATATTTCCAAGTCTGTCTCTGGTGAGACTTGCAGCTCCTCCTGCTCCATCTTTGCTTAACCTCTGCTGCATCTGTGTGACCTTGTGAAGACCCAGCCACTAAACACGAGGCCTCCTGGCTTGAACGCAGCTGTGCATTCTGGGACGGCTCGCTCCCCCCACATCCCTTCCCATTAACAAAGAGCTCGGTGCTCCTCAAGGCCTGCTCACACCACCCCAGTGTGACCTAATCCACCCTCCTCATCATCTTTTGTCCACTAAGATGTAATAGATCCGCAACACTGAAAGCAGTAGCCAAGCAGGCGGGTAAACAAAAGAATGCACGTGAGGGAAGCTTTGAGGCGCTGAATGAGAAAGGGGCTTATTCTTTTTCACAGATTTTTCTTTTTTTTTATTAAGCCCTGAAATTGTTTATGCTTTCCTTGAGTAAACCCCTCCTTTCTTTTTCTTCCCTATCACACTGCTGCTCACAAGACATGATGAGAAATTTAAACAAACGAGCCAGCCTCTTCAGAGCGCTCGCTTTGGAGCCGGCCCAAAGCTGTACGGCCGTGCCGGGAGGAAGACCGCGCACACTCTGAAAACTTCCATTATGCTTGCTGACGGGCACCTCCTCTTCTCCGCTTGCTTCAAGGAAGCAGCATTGTCTCCGGGGGGGCAGCAGAGGTCGCCATTTGAATGAGAGGCTTTGGTGTCCATTGACAAAGAGCTCATGTGACAAAGAGCTAGTGTGCGCTGCCGCCCAGACCCGCTGAGTAAATCCCGTGCAACATAAGGGCAGTGTGGGCTAGGAGGAAAAAAATTAAATCTCCTCCCGCCACAAAGCTGGTCTAGTTTTGAAGCGAGTAATTCTGTGATCGAGCTGGTATTCTGAAATGAATAATATGTCACAGGGGAGGGAACGGAAGATAACACCGAGGCGCGACGTGGCACAGTTTAGTGGCACAGCCGAGCCGATGCGTGCGTCGAGAGTTGGTTGGCACAGCTCATGACGCAGGTGTTCTCAGAGCTACAGCCAAACCTCAGCGCTCCACCTTTCTCCCAGCCATGTTGACACTGTCTAAACATGACCCCCCCACCACCACCACCACAGGACTTCGGTTATTTATCACTTGACAAAGAATGACAGCGTCATATCTTTTAAGTCTTTTAAGTTTGGGTAGGACAAATAAGAGATGCCTTCTAACGTTCAACAGTCTAGAGGTGAAATACAGCGGCATGTCTAATCAAAAGCCAATTTCTTCATTTCGTACCATCGGGGAGAAGAGGGTTCGTCTCGTCAATACGATGAGGTGAATTACACATCTGGCTGCTTTAGAAGCAGAGCATGGCTCAGTAGCACCACATATTTGTATTCCTCTTGCAAGCGAATAGTAATTCAGTCCTGTTCCAGAACATAGGAATAGACTTTCTAATTAAAACCGAGTTGCTCTGCCATGTTTCCCTAATTAATTTCAAGCACTGAAGTTCTTGGTCTTGAAGAGGAAGGGGCAAATTAATTGTTCTGATCATCTGAGATAACATTTTTAAGAGCTCCGAGGGAAATGTTGTGAACAATAAAGAGAGCTATATAGACCCTGAACAGGAGGGAGTTTCGCTCGAAGGAGCTGAAAGTAATGGTGTGCCAAGATCCAGAATAAACACTGAATGGAATTTAGGCGTGGGGGCTGTCACTGAAGCAGTTCTCATTTTGTTTGATAGCTTTCAGCTGCTCTCGGCTGGGCATGTGGCTTTTACTGTGCATCGGGAGTCTCGTGACGACCGAAGATATGCGTCGAAAGACCTGTGTAATTGAAAGTGCTTTAACAATGAGTGGAAGGGAAAAAAAGTCACTCCTTTAACACTCACTAGAGCTTGGAGAAAATATCAACCGATAACGGACAGGAGATATCGAAACCTGGCTAAAAGTAATATTTAGTACATTGTAAATCAACAGTTGACGGGATGTTGGGATTTACACCACGCTAAGAAAATTATATGCAGTGTTATAGCATCTTCTTACTGCTTCTCGAAGCGTGCTTTACTATGTTCAAAAGTGTGTCCAAAATTGACTTATAGACAAAATGCAGTGC
This sequence comes from Clarias laeviceps, assembly GCA_030014305.1. NCBI lineage: Eukaryota > Metazoa > Chordata > Actinopteri > Siluriformes > Clariidae > Clarias > Clarias laeviceps. The sequence continues at coordinate 16,513,564 of JAQMYJ010000039.1, read as the reverse complement.
AATAGCTGACTAATAACATGCAATATCAAATCTCTTGCTTTTTTAAAAATAAACCAGAATTGTATAGGTTTGCTCAATCATGTGTCATGTCTGGTGCTAACTTAAACCCATTACTTATTTTTTCTCCAAAAAGTTAGCATCAGACACAGCTAACTCATCATCGTTGCTTAACCCGTCCACGATTCTGGCTACGTGTCTATACAAATGAGACGAAAAAGGAGCAGCAAAAAGAGCAGCATGTCACAGGCCATAGGCAGAAGTAAAAAATAAAAAATAAAAAAGGAGAAAGTCCCCATCAGATGCGGAGTATCAGCCTCCCGGGCAGCCAGGCTTCAAAGACGCTCCTGGAGTGATAAGGTGCCCTTGTTTACCAGCAGACAGGATCAGGCTGTACCTGCTGCAGCAAAAAAAAACAGCACACACACACTGGCCTCCAGCCAGCACCCCCGAATCCGAACGACACAGCACATCGGGCTGCATGCAAATACACATAAACGCATAACACCGGCAATCAGCGACCTATACAGACTGACGCGACTGTCACGCCTGATATACTGCACACTCACCACACCCCGAACGTGCCATTTCAATTTGATTAATGAGTGTCAATCGATGGTGTTTTGTCTTTTTGGTTAATAAGCCGCAATCTGGCACGCATAATAAAGCTAGTAATGTCATTTGTTATGAATTAAGCAGGTGAAACATTTCAATTGCCATCCGCTAATGCCACAGACTGGTATAATTGAAAGGGCAGAGGTAACAAAAGCCAAGAGTTAACATGCACACACAAACGAGATACTATAAACACTCAGGAGCACACATATAGTCATGTACCGCACTCTCATAAAGCTGTCAACAGCAACAAAGAGTCACACCTGCGCTCAAAACAAACACACTGTCAAGCGATTAGCCATGTTTATATATATATAAAAAAAATAAATGACAAAAGCATAGCCCTGGGGCAAACTATTATGACTATGTGCGTTTATTGTATATATGTACAACGTCTTACGTTTACGTACAGTAAATAACCTGCGTCCTGTCATTCATTAATTCTGCACTAGAATTGCATATGCGTCTAGTCGATATTTCAACAGACAGGTGAAAAATGTCGTCATGTGCTAGACACAAAGCTTCAGAAATGCCTGGGAAAGGGCTTACACGGGAGGACCTCGGCTCTGGCCCTGTTCTGCAACCCGATCCGGGCCCAGGCAATTGGAAAGCTAACACATCACCATTTAAGGCAGCTCACACAGACCGAGCAGCCGCGACTGCTCAGCTACCAACTGCGCACATGTGCCAGTGCTCAAGCTATATTTGTACGCAGACTTTATGAAGGGCTGCGACAGAAGTAAGACAAGTTGCCCCCCCCCCCCCCAAACCCCTCATGTTTTGACACTATAAAGAAATCCAGGGTATAACTCTGGCTAGGATTTTGATTACGACTGATGAGCTCAATGTACGCATATAAGTGATGTCTGTTTGAGTTGATTGTGCTTGGTGCTGCTGTCAGCTTACCTGTTTGATGCACAGCAGTCTGTCATTGGTCTGCTGTATATGCCTGTCCATCGAAGGAATCGAATTCATCTTGATTGCTGTCTCTTTCTCTCTACCTGGAAGCCATTAAAGTTCTTCTCTCTGAGGATCGGACAGACAAAGAGAGGAATGTGTCAGCGGAGAGGGAAAGCACTTCAGTGACGATCACCTCAACAAGGACATTAAGTGTTTTTTTGTTGTTGTTTTTTTACATAGGATTTCAAGGATAACCAATGTACACATCTTGTACATTCATATTGCATAGTGGTATAGCAGCATATATATATATATATATATATATAAATAAAGAGTTACATGTGAAATACCGACGCTGGCGCTGTATAAGATGAGCCATCTCTGCACGGTCATACCCGTGGAGTCTGTCATGGATACGCTAGTTTCATGAGCATAGGCCGTCCACGAAAAATGAGATGTTACGGACGAAGATGTGCGCCGCACGTGTATGAAAAAAGCAAAGGCTGCATCCCATCAGCATGTCTATTACATGGTGTTAAAGGTATCATACATTCCATTCAAGGTTATCAATTCTGCCTTGCTGGCTGATTTACAGTTCTATTCAGCACTGAATAAATCCAGGGCGCCTGGCTCGGAGCCGTAACTCATGTGCCAGAGGAGACTAGGGGCGGTAAGGCAGGACTTCATTCCTCATCAGCCCAACTTATCACCATCACTCTTACAAATTTCCTGAATCCAAACAGCCAGGCAGCTGAAAGAATCCCCCAGCATGCAGCCCTGTGGCAGCCAGATAAAAGCTCGCTTCACACGCATTGTATATACGATCTGGGTGCTTAGCATGCGCTGGAACGTGTTGCGTTTAGATATCTTAAAGAGAAACAGTTATCCGTGAACTGACAAGCTCATTGATGAACCCCTAGACGTGTAAGTTAAAACAGGGAGACAGGTGTGTAGCCCCTGTATCAGACTGACTCGATTATACTCTAGTAGGTCACTGTACAGTAAGCGAAACAGCACGCGTTTATTCCAGGATATACAGCGCTCTGGGAAGTAAAGCCAGCGAGTTAACCTAAAAACAGCAGTTGAGCTCTGAGATCCGAGATGTGCAGAAACAGGATGTTTCCAGCAGGGGTCTCCCTCCAACACTGCAGTCTCGGCACTATCGGTGCACCGCTTGCCCGTGTTCCTTTAAGCCTTTACAAGCGCTACAAATCCTCTACTCCTGCCCGCTGACAGGACACTCTCAAACCTGCCGCATGCCCAGTTGACCTTGTGGCTATTGATTAACCATTTCCTACCGATTCCTGCTGTCTCTCACCTTCAGCAACCAGCTGAGATGCGATAACAAACAGTTAAGGACAGATAGAGAAGGCTGGGGAAGAAGGAAGTAACAAGCTTGTCTGTGTCTCCCTCACACTCGTGGGTTATGTTTGTTGGAAGGACGACAATAACACGGAAACACTGTCGCGGCGTATGCCGAGTGTCCTGCTCTCTGACGCAGGCCAGACGTGGAGCACAGCCCAGAGTCCGGCGCTCTGCTCCTCCCCCGACTGCTCTCTCCTCTGTCCCTCAGACAGGGAGGGCTGGAAAAACACTGGTTATATAACCCGGCAACTACCTCAATGAAAACAAACTCATGTCTTCATTATCCTGAGAAAGCACAACTTAGTCAATCCAAGCACAAAGGCTGCAGTCAGATACTCAGACGGTACCAGATTCCAGCACAGGTACCCGTAGCGCTAAAGATATGCGTTAGCATTGAGATAACTTGCATACTGCTCTGGATGCGGCCATATGAAAGATGTAAGAGCGTACACAATTAGAGGAGGTGATACTCTGGGATTACAAAACCCGACCCATCTGGGCATGAAACAGCCCTCCGAAGCGGAAGGAAGATTAATCATATCAGAGAAGCGGCCCTACTAATAACGCATACCACCAGAGCGAAAAAACAAAAGCCAGGAAGTGGGGCAAAAAATTACTGTGTGGAAACCCGTTCCGCCTTAACAGAGGAAGCAGAGGAGCAGGGAGATAGAAGGAGGAATAGAGAAAGCGCAAGAGCTAGAGGTACAGGGGTTGAGAGAAAGGAGATTATCTCTTTATAATCAGACGCACACTGCATGACTGAGTTCTATATTTTAAGCTCGCGAACGACTTCTTGCTCTCACTCTCAAAATATCATCAGGGTTAAGGACACGGATTGAGGAAGAGCGATACCAGCACACACGATCATATGGGAGAGCAAAGGCCAGGGTAAAGCAGCGCCTGTAATTACGCATCCGAACTTCTCAAGCACTGTTATACGGTAATGTCCTGGGCCGCGCCGGCTTCGTCAACATTGTAGAGGCTGTTATCAGTCACCTCTCGTGCTGGGTACAAGGGTGAGGGGTGTGTTAAACAGTGTGCCAGCAGGGGCTGAGAGGCTCGACTCCCACACTGATCGATCAGACCAGAGAGCAGAAATAAATAAATAAATAAATAAATGAAAAAAATAAAAAGTCTTCACATGCTACAAGTTAGGCTGAGTGCCTGCATGCAAACACGTGTTGGCTGATGAACACTTTAACAATTAAAAAGGATGGAGAGGAAAAGAGTCTCACTGTACAAGTCGCAGCAAGTTTGTAAATGATTAAAGCATTTTACAAATACTTCGCCGTGGTATGTCATGACAGAGTGTAAAATCTGGTAAACGGCTCGAGCCATGGTTTAAATGTGTAGATGGGTGTTTTTTTTTCTTCCTGGTGCTCCAGATGCACGGTTCCAGTGTGCAGCCCCTGCACAGAGTATAAAGCTGTGTTTGTTGTGTGTGTGTGGGGAGTTGGGCTGGGTAAAGGCACTCCACTGCTTGCCATTGTCCTGTCCCAAAATGTGCTATAATCCCCTGAACAGTCTCTGCCACTCTGTGTGCGTGCGTGCGCGTGCGTGTGTGTGTGTGTGTGTGTGTGTGTTGGCCTCCGACTGCCCCCGCCTCTCCCTTTCTCCTCTCTTCCCCATTCTCTCCTGCCACTCATTCGCCCCCTCCCTCCTTCTGTCTCTCTCTCTCTCTCTCTCCAGAGCCCTGGGAGCATGCTGCTTTAACAGGCTGAGGAATGGATTCATTTCATCTAATGTGGTTTGGTCTGCAGCAGAGCCACTCACCCTGAGCAAGAGGCTCCCTACTGCAGTCATGTGTTTTCATACAAGCCAATCAACACGGCTGCACCAGCCTGGCCTCTTTCCCTCCCACAATCTATCTCTCTCTCTCTCTCTCACTGTCGCTCCTTCTTCCCTCCTTCCATCCCTCCATCCCTTTGACTCACTCCAGCCTCCCCATTCTTCCTCTCTCGCCCACCCCTCCTCCTTTTTCTCCCGCCTTTCTCTTTCACTCTTTCCATCTGCCATTGGCTCTCTATTTCACACTGTCCAGCAGCTGACTTCCCTCCACATCCACCTCCTTTTAAACGAACCGACTTCTAGACAGGGTCTGTTAGGAGTGTGCCGATTATTTTTTTTTTCTTCTTTTTTTTTTAATTCATTCCCTGGCTTACTGGACGAGAACTAACTCACAGTCTTTGTAAATGGAAAAGAAAAACATGCAACCGGTCTTTCAATACACATTTAACATCGCGATTAGCTCTGCCAGTAATAATACTAGAACCTACTATGCAGCATCTGTCAGTGGTAACATCGCTACTGCTATTTTTTGCCACCGTTCACCTCTTCCCCAGAGGGACTGATAAGATTGGACATTATGCACTCAGCTCCTAGCTAATGCTTAATCCTGGCCGATGCTCTGTGAAGGCGAAGAGAGAGAGAGAGAGAGAGAGAGAGAGAGAGAGAGCACTTGGTCTGAGATAAAACAACGTGAGGCCACAGAGTGGCAGTAACATGAAGGTAAAATCCTAGACATATCAAAGCAGAATGACACAAAACTAATTGTTTACTAAAGCTGGATTTATGCGCACTAATAGGCCAAATGTCTTACAAGGTTAATTAATTACATTTCATTATTCAACCGCGCGTTAACATGAGAAATAAACAAAATCCAACACGACTTCTCAGATCACCCATGCCAAAGTCACACACTCCAGTTCTTTGTGCAGTATATTTCCTACAACACCCCAGGAGATGCAATGACCTCGGCGTGTGTGACCTTGCCCCCAATCGCGTCAGGGAGGCATTGTTGAAAAGCACATCACTAACACGGGGCCAGTTTTCGCCACGCTGAAAAAAAATATATTGTCAAGCCAGCATTTCTCACATACAGCCAAGCGGTTCCTGCCCCATGCTGCTGCTGCACCACGAGCAGAGCTCAGATAATATCCACTTTAACTTCTCACCTGAGGGGAAGTGCTGCAGAAAGAGCTAGCGTCAGTGCAGTGGCCAATTTTAATGCACAAGCTGTGACTTCTGGAGCCGCTCCGGGGTCAGCTCGGAGTTTTAGCTCACGGCGGGCGAAGCACAGTAATTCACCCGAGACGGTCGAACTTGCACCAGCAGTTAATGATGAAAGTGCTACTAGAATATATCCGTGCAGCTGATGTGCCAGCTCAGACCTTTTAAATTAAAAAGCAAAAAAAAAAAAAACAATTGTTTTAAGTAAACTAATTATCTAATAAAGGGACTAATTTGAACACACAAATGAGCTATTTTATATAGAGACTATTCCTGTGGTCCTGTGTTCTGCGCTTCCCAAAAGGGAAAAATTGAGAGCAGCTGTTTAACAATTTGATATTTGAGAGCATTTGGTGGCTATAAATATTGAACAGCAGCACCGTGCCAGAGGTCCCTACAATGGCAGGTATGTGCAACCAGATACCCAAGGGAAAATCCCATCATTCCATGAATGTGCTGAGGGGAAAGGGCCATGGGTACGCTTGAGCTCCGTGATTCACTGCGCTGAAGGGAGTCTGTGAAAACATCCAGCAAGTTCAGATAAGAACAAGCTGCCCTGCTGTGGCGCTCGGCCTGCTCGAACCGACACAACCACGAATCACTGAGAGAGTCTAAATCGCAATTTACTCTTATCAACTGTCAAACTGTGTGTATGCTTGTGGGTGTGTGTTTGTTTTTGTGTGTGTGTGTGTGTGTGTGTGCGGCATGGCTAAAGCATGTTTGGCAATCCAGACAATTCTATTTAACTCATCCCAAGATTCTTACTCATTTGTTAAAACTAGATTATGGGTAATATGGTGATATGGCATCGTTTCTGTGATAGATTTCTCCACAATACAACACTTTTCTGAGATGATATTTATTCTTTCATTCATCTTTTACAGAGCTTATCCAGTATAGAGCTGCTGGAAGCCTGGGCCTGTATTCACAAAGCTTCTTAGAATTTTCTCAGAGAGCTCCTATCTTAGCCTAAAAAGTCCTAGCTGGGAGTCCTAAACTAAAAGTGATTTAGGAAACTTCTCAGAGCAACTCCGAGGAAGGAAAGTACAAAAAACCTTTATCTTAGTCAGGAGGTGTGGTTGACCTTGTTGCTAGTGATGACGCAGCAATTCAAGAACTGTGATTGGTTGATAGAAAATCTGTAAAGGTCTTAAAATGCGCTCTTTGTGAAAATAGAATATGATAATAGAATAGACAGTGAAATCATAATGTTTGTATATAAAGAAATTGTATAATCATGACTACAGGTCACTTTATGAAAAGTTTCTGTTGTTGACTAAATATCTTAAAGATAATTAAAACAGCCAAATGTTGAAAATGTGTCTACTTTTGCAGCAACCAATTTCCATACAGTAGTTACTATATTAGAGTTCTTACATTTATTCACCATAATGATTTTATCACTTGTGATCTATTTCAGATTGATGGAAGCAAAATGGCTCACCTTTCACCAATTTACATGATTGCAGGACAGTCTTTTGAAGTTGCACTTTTGGATGGTATGTAGCCAACAATTCAAGATGGTTGGAAGGAAGTAAAAGAACAAGAAAATCAATTTGGACAGATTAGCAGTGTTTACGTTTAGCTTTACGTTCAGTGTTTGGAGAATATTTCTTCTTTCCGCTATTTTGTCCTCTGCTATAGAAACTTCTAAGCCTCTTAAAAGTCCTCCTCTCTACTCTTAACAATTTTTACCTTAGGAGTTGTTTTAAGGGCTAAGATGTTTCTTGAATCATTTTCATCTTTACTAAAATCTTGTCATAAATTTAAAGGGAAATTCTAAGAAAATGTCTTAATTCTAAGAATTTTCTTAGAATTTCGTCGGTAGGAGCAACTTTTAGGCCTAAGAAGCTTTGAGAATATGGGCCCTGAAGCCTAACCTAGAAGACTTCAGGCACAAGAGGGCCGACACCCTGAAAAGGGTTCCAATCCATTGCAGGGCACACATGCACACAAGGGCAACCTGGACGTACCAACCTGGACGTACCAAGTAGCCTACTCTGCATGCCTTTGGACTGTTGGAGGAAAACAGAGTATGCAGAGAAAACCAACCAAGAAGTGGGAGAACTTGCAAACTCCATGCACACAGACTTGAGGCGAATCGAACCCTCGACACTGAGGTGCGAGGTCACAATACCAACAACTACATCCCCGTGCAGCCTTCTGAGCCGATATGACATGTGTATTTATTTATTTATTTATTTAAATTGCTAAAGGTTTTATCAAGCTTGTAGTCCATAAGTGTACATGAAAATATCTCCAAGAACCATGATCGAGCCAATCCGCACTACCTGAAGCCTCTCCGCACATCCTTTGTCATTTCACGCTGCTTCTCTTTGTCATGCATTATTTGTGGAATTCTGCACCAATCAATGGAGGTGGGTTTTGCATTTTGCTTTCATTTCCACATTATGAAAAATACTGTCTAGTCTGTGGTTAATCGATGTAAGGGAGGAGCAGTACATTTGAAAAATCAGGTCACACTGAGCTCATGACCACCAGTGAATCTCGCATGTGCTGTTCCAGTCTAAAAATAGAGCTTAATGCACATCACATCGAGGCAGCCACTAAAAGTCTCTCAGCATTAGAAAAAAAAGATTCCAAGAACAGTGAAGCGGTGTAGTAGTCAGGGTGCGCAGAGCGATCCTTCAGGAAGCGTCCGATGAAAAGTTTTGTACATGTAAGTATTTACCTCTTTGAAACGAGAAGGACTTCAGAAGGTATTTGAAATATTTCAGGATGCGTGCATCTCTGCCAACATGATGCACTATCAGTTGAAAGGCAGCGTTCTACAATCTAAAAGCCTGGCCAGCAGAAAATGTGGTTCCACTTTTAAAAAGATACTTAAATCTTAAAACGTCTAATTTAGGGTGACAGCAGAAAGGAGAAATTCCAGGCCCAGGCTTTTTGGATACACTGTAATTTACATTCTTGCAAAGTTCATCAAAGTGAGAGGTTGTATTTCAGGCCAGGTCTTTATCTCAAAGCCTTTCAAACAAGAGCGGTCTGAGTCAGGAGACTGGTGCAGGCAGAAGTGCTTTAAAACCGAACTTGGCAGGGCACAGATCCAGCCCTGTGCGCTAGCTGCTTGAACAGGTACCGCTGAGAAATTCCACAGCCTTCCGTTTCACGCCAGGCTCAACCTAAAAGTGCTGAAAAATCAGCTCCTGGATGATCTACGCTGCACGGGCCAAGGAGTTCATCGCCTCTTGTGCTGGACAGAGAAAGAAAACCATGTCCACGCCTGCTGCCAAGCGCTGCACAAATACAGCACGCGCACACACACACACGCTACAGCTGCATGCAGATTTTATTACACGTTTATTCGCTTACACTAACACATGAACGATGCAGGGCCTCCAAAGAGAATGTTCGAGCCTGTATGAGGGGATATAACCCAGACAAAGGCTGCACGAGTAATAGAGATATTAAAAAGAAACAGAGATGAATGAGAGATAAAGAGGAAACTGTGTGAAGACGCTTGTGCTCACAGACAGACACAGCTAGACTGTGTCTGTCTCTAGGACACCGGTGTGGTGACCCCTAGTGTGGCAGCGTTTTCTTCTTCTGCTTTATGAAACAAATCTAATTACTAAGAAGCAACCAATGAAATGAAAAGAAAACCAATTAGAGGCGAAAGTAGGACTCCATGAACAGAAGTTGTCAGTCTCAGCCACGGCCTGAGCGCCCAAGTCTAAAGCGGAGAATCTGATTACCCTAGCTCGCAGCAAATCACGCTTCCACCATAATTAAAGGGATTCATCTACGGCCGTGCACGCACCCACCAGCGCCCATTACTCCAGGGCCTGAGTGCAATCAGAAGCGAGCCTCGAGTGCAAAAGGGCAAAGGGGAAGCGATGAGGCTCTCTCGTTTTTGCTGCTGGATTGGGCAGAGAGCTAATGAGATTAGGCTGTAATGGACTGAGAGTAAACTCACACTTAATACAAGCCCTGCCGGACGGGTGCGAGCTCAATCGGCACTCGCGGCAACTGTGCTGATCGCGGAAGACTGGCATGTAAAGGGCTAGCATGGGAAAGGTTGGCACGGGGGATCCTGAACGAAGACCATGCCGGGCAGTAAGGGCGCCAGCGGGCATAGAGTAACAGCACCGCAAGGCTGAGCTCGGCGCTTCACACAAACACGGCTCTGTGTTCACGCTGAGGAGGCTCATTCACACACACGCAGCTCCAGGACTTTCCCTTACAGAAAAAAAAAGAAAAGTCCTGAAGCCAGGCGTGGGCACTACTAAATATTTGTCAGCAGGAATGTAACCACCGGGTTCTTACACAGCCTAGACTAAATTCTGCCGGTTTATATTCATTGTTTAAGGAATACTCAAGGTTTTTTTCTTTTTTTTTTTTGTATATAAACTGATGCTCCATCTCCCACATCAGTAGCATATGTGCGACAAGTTTCCCTATTCTGAAGGGAAAAAAACACAAAACTTGTAATGGAATAGATGTCTAAAGGCACTTGTTCAAGCAGTCAATGTATCTTCATGCATAACACATTTTTACAGAACACTTTTACAAGTCCTTCAGTCAAACAGATTCATATTGTCCCTGCAAGCCAAAAAAAAAAAATAGAATATGAATTGCGGAGTACATTTGAAGTATATTGCACTGCTGTGGCATAGAACCTTTTTTTTTTTGCCATTTTTGTCACTAAAATGTTGCTTGTGATCATTCTTGCACTCAAAATTGCACGACATAGATGCTGTTGGTGAACCATGGGAACGGTATTTTTAGTGTAGTTCTTCAGGACTATTCCTTTCTTTACAAATGTACATAGCCTTCTTGGACATTACTTGCTGGGAACTTGCTCTATGAATTGACCATACTGGGTGAGGAGCCCCATTCATCAACTGCACCATAGCGGAGCATAAGATGCGTGTGTGGAGGATGGTGGCAAAATGTCACACTATCACAGAGAGAATCGGCGCATGCGAGGCGGCCTGGAATCAATCCTGCCGGCTGCCACTCAGCCCCTGTGGATTAAGATTTAAATTGGAGCCCATCTACGCTGTCACTAAAATGGATACTGTATCCTTCATGCAGGAAGTGGGGAATTACTGCGCCTCCTCCTTGTTCCTCCCCCCCCCCCCACCACCACCACCACACACACTCACTGCTCTTGACAGATAAGTGGTGCAAAGCAAAGCTGCGTGGTGCAGACAGCGCTGCTCCAGACCCAGCGGCCGCCTTCATCTAGGAACGAGCAAATAGAGCCGGAGACGCGTGGCTCTCCGAGTGACACGCTATTGCTTTCACAACCTCACACGCCATGAACCGAGCGCAAACAAAAACAGCCAAAGGCAGTTCTCGCTCAAACAAAGCTTTCCAAATAAGAGAGGCAAATCCAAGCCAGGAAATGGCACCGCCATAATACTCGTGTAAGTCTCCATTCCGCTCTCCTCTACTCTCCTCGCTGGGATGATGTAGCTGAAAGGTCAGCGGTGGGTAATTTGTTTTTAGCCACGCGGACAGCCTCACAACAGACGCAGGCAGGTAAACCAATTACGCCGTGACATGAATCACCATGACGAAGGGCAGTGCAGCCATTAGAGGCCATGTTACTGTCCTCCTTCTCCTGAGCACAACCATGTCCTTGACACCCAGGCTGCCTCTCTTAGCCTCCCTCATTAGCTACCCTAAAATGTCATTTTACGCAGAAACCCGATTTAATGTCCAATACTATTTTAACAAATCGGCAAAAGGTCATATTCCGCGAGTATGACTGCTCTTTACACGGGCGGCGATCATTCGAGCCAGTCGATGCATTTATTATTTGAGCAAATCAAAAAGCGAAAGCTGCAACAAGCCATGTCCTCAGCCTAATGGCATAAACAGTTGTGCTGCTCCGAATAAACCATTAGTCTCTCTGGCTCTGTGACGGCTTGAAAAGAATGTCCCGTCGGCCTTCCACCGGTGCACTGAAACGGGAGAGATCTGTAAAGATTTGGTGGCTTTTTGTAAAACAAGCTTACAGAAAAGATGATATAAAGAAGACCTGATTTTTCTTAATAAATATTTCATAAAGCTTCGCAAGTCTGACAGTTTTTTTTTTTTTTTTAGTTTTTTTTTATGTCTGGTCTCCACCACCACCTTGCGAAAAAAACAACAGCTTTCCTGGCATTCATTACCAGCCCTCCAGAGGAAACCTGCAGCTCTGTCTGGTGGCCATGGCGGCTTTATGGATGTGAGCAATTTCATCCACGTCCTTCTCTCTGCTTTTAATCAAATTTACTCCCTCATCTACCTACAGTAAGGACCGCTCCTTCTCCAGGCCTCTCTCACACATACACACACTCTACCATTTGACTTGCAGCTGGCCTATGGGCAGAGCAGAGCTCCTGTGTGTCTATGTTAAATACGCCACCTCTGAAATTATTGATGCAAGCGAGCAGCGAGACTTTTAGTCTCTCTAACTAGCCTTTTCTGCCATCTGGCTCTTTTGCTCATCCACTGTACTCTATTCACCAGCCCCAGAGCAGCCCTCGGCCTCGGCTCGGCTGTTACTATAGCAACGGGCCTCTTTCAGCACTTGCAAAATAATGAAGACAATGTGTTTTCCATTTAGATTAGTTTTTGGCTTGGCGGAGATACAGAGTGTCCATCTTAGCACCTCTTTCATGGCTGATACAATGCAATAAAAAATGGCTCTCCCAGTCACAACTACAGGTTAAGGTTTGCTATCGGGCAGATGGCTGACAAAAAGAAGCTTCTGTTTTAGCAGCGCAGAAAAGTTTAACACCAGCCTAAAAGATGAGATCTTTGGCCAACAGCAAACAAGGAAAACGGATATCTTTTCCAGCTTAGATTCGGTTACCTTAACATCTGTTTACCTGCTCAGTCATGTAGTGTTTAATGAGTGTCTTGAGGGACTAGAACTTTCTCATTATATAAAGGATAGAACTGTATTCTTCTCATTTTAACACACACCTTCTTTTTTCGTTCATCTGAACAAGAATAACGAAACAGGTGCAATGCAACTGTTTACTTTGGTGACTTCCCAAAACTTTTTTTTTTCAAACCGATACTTTTTGTCAGCAAGCAACAATCACGCCGAATGTACACAGTCTTACATCATGACCGATGTGGAAATCAGGCAACAGTGAAAAGTAACTGGCAGGTAGTTAAACATCTTCGCTCTCAGATACCTGTTAGTGCTACTGATATAATGTCCAAACAAAGTTTTTGCCTGATTTGGCCTTTTCTCTGAAAGGAGCCTTGGTGGAAAGAGCTTAGTGCATGTTTACAGTGGAAACAGTGAGTCTGGGACATTTTCTTCAAGTCCCTTTTCCACTGTTTATACAGAGGGGAGAGGAAGAACACTTCCTGAAAGGAAAGCCAGCTTTCCAAGCCCAAATGAAATCCAAGCGTTTCAACAAAACTGCAGACAGGGGAACACTCTGTATCCAATTTTTGTTTTCCACTTATTGGCCAGTAAACACATGCACGCACCATTGGGCCCCTGCACATGTGTATGCCTTCTTTCTCTGACACACACACACCATACCACAACACACAAATAAATGGTACATGCAAGAGATTCCCCTTTCATTCTAATGAAAAAAATCCGCAGTTCCTCGGCTAAATGTTTACTAGCTCTAATAGGTTTTTGTCATGCAACAGAGTTACAATTTATGAGTTTGCAACAGCAGTTTATCTGTAAAGAATGTAATAAGCCACTTCTTAGATCTCCTCTTGCCTGAAGTAATTGAGTCGCACATGGCCCAGCTCTGATTGTTTTTCACAGTATCTCTGGCATTATTAAATAGAAACGCAAACAGTAAGACGCTTTCCTCTTTAATTACCCCGAATAAGTCTATTAACAAACAAGAACTGCTTCACAACTCCTCCTGTACATAATACTCTTATCTAGCTTTGAGATCGAATTCAAATTAAATCTCTGCCGAATACAAATGATTACACAATGCATGTGAATATTTAGACACGTGCTCAGATGTCACTTTTTCTGCTTGACCAGTTATGTGTGTAAACACACACACACACACACACACAGGTAGCACTCAACTACTAGAGGCCTATGTACAGTGGAGGAGACAGGTCAGGGCAGATGAGGCACGTTCTAGCAAACCTACAGTCTTATTCTATAGCATTTCACAACAGCGTGAAGAATCATTTCAAAGTAATTTCAGAGGAGCGAACAGAGGAACTGCTGGGGACTGCAGCGATATTGCAAACAGTAAGCAGTTATTAGCGATCGAAAACAGTCCCAGCTAATTGGCTAGCTCAGGTCAATACACAGCATGTATATTTAATGAGCTGCTGGGGTTCATCTGATCCAAAAAACATCACAAGGGGATCAGTGGTCAATTTCACGTGGAGTAAATAACCATTTATAATGATGCGTTGTTAATGTTTCACTGCACCAAACAACAGGAGATTCCTCTGATTCCATCTTCTACTGATTCAGGATGACGTGTGAAATGTATCAGTGAGCCGTAGTACCGCACTTCGGGGGAAAAATGGTTTATGATTGTGATGAACTTGGCGGGAAAAAATGTGTATATGTAAATCATGAACACGTTCCCGTAGAATTTAGTACCCCGATCAGCCCTTACTAAGGTAAGAGCTGGGCCACACGAAGTACCCAATTATGTGTTCACTGACCTTAGAGGTAAGTGTCACTAACTCCAGTATTAAACAGCCAAAAGCAGTTAAAACAGCAGTGCAGGGCAAAGGCCTACCATATTAAGTGCATTAAACAAGTTATATCCACTTACGGCCTCTGGCTCATTAGGAGAGAAGGAGGTTCATTTCTTCCTCCAAAACGGCATTAAACACCTACAGCACGATCGTGCTGATATTCCCAGCTTTAGCTGTAAAATGGCCACTATGTTTGGAAGTGTCAGCCATGCTGGCCTTGTCCATTCTCGGTTAGAAGAGCCCTGCTAAAAGGCCCATTGTTCCAAGTGACAGGCCTGCTCGGGAATATGTAAAGAGGAAGAAAGCGAGCGAGAGGCAGGTGGAGAGGTTTGATTAATGCCACACGCTGCCTGGGCTGGGCTGGTGGGAGACCCCCACAGCGTAGCCTGCCAGCCCTCACAGAGACCACCAGGTGAGCGCCATTCATCATCTGCAACTAACACAGCCAAGCCCAGCCGAGCCCAACCCGTTCCAGATCGGGCATCTGCTCACAGAGGGCCCACTCGACACTGACGCACACACAGACACCCCATGTGTCTGTGTGTAAAAGCGACACAGAGACAGAGAGCGCAAAGGAGCGAAACGCCCCTCTTCCTCCTGCCCTCCGATCCCGCTGGGGTAGATACTGCGGGGCCGCGGCTTCCAAGCCCAAATCTGTAAGGCTGGTCTCGGCCAAGTCTGGCTCAGCACGCACTCATTAAGATGCGGCCGCTTTGAGAGGAAAACACTCGGACTGATGTCATGGGGTTCTGCGCTGCCATAAGGTCACGCTGCAGCCCATGCCACTCGATTTACATAAATGAAACAAAGGCGCATGCAGTTGGCTATGAAGCATGTGCAATGAGCCATGCATGACAGCAAGCAGAACAGTGATATGGCCCTGTTCATTATACGAGCCATGTGGCGTCGTGACGTGCCGCTGAATTTGTGTCATGTGATTAAGACTATATGAAACTATTTATTCACTTGTATTGAGTTGTAACAGCAACGAGCCCTCATTTCGCTCTAATGAAGTCAGATAAATTGTTTCCTCCCAAATTAACCACTGGGCAGATTACATTATAAGATGATAACTGCTGTAAATGCGTATGACAAAACCACTAGGCTTTCAACTAATTATCACTCGATTCCCTGCTTGCGATCACAAAAGAAGTATGTTGATGGCTTTTTTGAATTCAATTTGAAATTGATTAAAGTTACAACACTGATTTTACTTCACATTACATCGAACAATCGGCCGAGCTGTTTTATTGCCGGAGGGTGTTTATTTCATGAAACACATAGCGGATCTGCTATGTTTTATTCTTTTCAATCCACTCCATTACTTAAGGCTTGCTGATTTCATCCATCTGACATAATGAACACAAAATTCGCTCCTTTGCCATCAAATCAATAAATTTGCCTAATAACTATTGACAGTCTCCATTCAAAACAATATGACACACAGGCCCATTTAGCTGCATTAATTGGTGTTTAGAACTCATCGATCGAACTTTTTCCTTTTCAGACATAGGACATTGTGTGCCATGGCCCTTTCTAAGAAGGTGCCATGGACAGAGGAGCAGAAAAGGGGATTGTTTAATTATACAAGCTGAAGGCTTTTTCTCATGCCAGCACACAATGGGCAATGATTAGCAGAAGGTGTGTCGTTGCTGGTCAGGGATGCTAGATGTTGCGTGAGCATTGTGTTTGGCTGGCAGATCAGTGCCAGGCAAGACCAGGCACTCCACGGAAAACACAAAAGCTCACCCTGAGCTGTCTGACCACCAGCCAGATTTGACACACACCAACCGAGAAAAAGCATCTGGATTACCTAAATGAATTCTGCTTTCTGACAGTTGACAGAGGAAAGACTGCAACGGCAGAATTAACCTTTTTATATAGACTGTAAAAAAAAAGCCTGAAAACACACACACACACACACACACACACACACACACACACATACAAACAAACACATAAAATTAGAATAAACAGATGTTTGTCTTACTATCCTTGTGGGGACATATGGTTCTCTACCAAGACATAAACACACACAAAATTAGCATATTTGCGTAACAAGAGTAAAAAAAAAAAAAGTCACATTTTATCCTACAGGATGGACTGAAATCAACTATATCATATTACTGTGGGCCAGATTAGGGCAGTCTGAGGGAAGGGAATTAAACGGTGCTGTTAAATGATTATTATTTTTTTGGACTTTCAGGTCTGTGGACAGCTTACAAAGCAAACAATTTAGCATGGAGCACAAGGATAGCTTTATTGTGGCAACACACAGTCAGCACAGTGTTAGGGAGCAGGAGCAGGAAAAGCTGGAGGTGTTTTATACTCGCTACGGATAATGGCAGCAGGTTATACCCGAGGCAGGGAAAGAAAGAGAGGGAAAGGGACAAGGGTGGGGGCAAGCATTGATTTTGCACACTGCCCCTCTTTCTATTACAAGAAGCTGATCAATATGCTTGACACAGTGCAGCACAGGAATACTGCTAAAGCTGCATATCTGCACCGAGCATGTGGCCTGTCTGGTAATCATTCTTTTCTGATTGCGTCTCCCCCACCACTCGAGTCTGTTTAAGTGCATCTGTAACCCCCCCCCACACTACACACACAGACACATATCTAAAGATACATGTGCACACCATTCATCAGTATTTTCATGGAAACACACTATGAGAAGCAGATTTTTGTGCTGGAAATGCACGGATGTACGACAGACTCTTGACGTGACAGCTACGGGTTCATTTCTCAGACTAAATGCGTGTGGTTTGAGTGGATAAGTCACTAATCAATAGTGCACAAGCTCTACGGTCCGGGCCAGAGTACTGCAGGTCAACCAATCTAAAGCACTAAAATCTCAAACCTCATGGTGTGTTTACGCTCCCCTCCTCTCTCGCCGTCTCTCCATCACTCTCTTTGAATCCATAGCCACAGACACGACAATAATCAGAATCGTACACAAACACCCCGCCCTGTTCGGAATGTAATTGTTGCAGCGTGCAGAAAGTGAGTCTCTGCGGTCTGGTCTCTGCCGGGGCTCGCACGGTATGCTGCCTTTGATCAGATAATCATCGCCCGGGTGTTCGTTTGCAGAACAGGACATCGGTTGCATCTCAAGGATCAAATCCGCCCGCTCAAAAGTTCATGTCGGCTACTGAGAATGAAACTAAGTGGCGCGTACACGCCTCGTACGAGGGAGAGAAAAAAAATCCAAGGAAAGTGAGTACGACAGCACTGTGTGCCCTGTGTGTGAGCTTTAGCTTGTGTCAGCACACTGATGTTATGATAGTGGCATGCGGCTATTGCTGTTGGCATTACGTGCTCCTGACTAGCTGCAGATTTATAAGAAGTGTGCAGCTTCTGGATCCTCGGCTAGCACAGCACCTGAAAAGTAACCAGGCTCGAGCACAGACTCGAACGCTGAGTCAAGATCAGGTAATAAGGCACTTCCTTTCAGCGTCTGAATAGAAACAGGCTATTAAGTCTAGGAAGGTCTTATAATGCCAAAAGCCGTCTTTAAGAGCTAAATAAATATAATCAGTGACTACACGCTGCTGTATAACTGCCTTCTGTGATGAGCTATTTTGTCAACGTAGTCATTTAACACAAAAGAGGTTTAAAGGCTTCTGAAGTGCTTTAATGGTATAACTCTATGTTCATCACACTAGCAAGTAAAAAAGCAACAAGTCACTTATGCAGTTTGTAGTTTGTCTTTCATGACCATGCACTGTGCAACAAGACTTTCGCTCCTAATGAGAAACTATATATATATATATATATATATATATATATATATATATAGTGCCTCTCTATATACACA
>JAQMYJ010000039.1:16443218-16495088 GCA_030014305.1 Clarias laeviceps | reverse complement strand
ATGCAGTCTAGGCAGATTTAGGGATAGTAGTTATGTGCACACAATTTCCTTTACACCATGGATTGATTTTATACACAGTATATACTGTGTGTGTATATATATATATATATATATATATATATATATATAGGCACAAGAGAGGATACACCGTGGACCAATTAGCATAATCTGCGTGTCTTTGGACTGTGGAAGGTACCCGGAAGAAAACCTACCAAGCACGGGGGGGAGAACATGTCAAACCTGTGCTAACCACTACGCCTCCATGCCATCTATGTATACAACACGTATAGTAGCTATTGTATCTCTTAAGGTGGAATTAAATTCATCAGTGATCAGTAGGGGGAGGAATAACCAGGGAGTACCCGATATGATATTATCACAATACCTAGGTGCCAAATTAATTTGTAATTCTGTTAGTATCACCATTTTATAAATATCATTATCTGATTTTAATCTAAATAAACTTTAGTTTAGTCAAATAATTAGTTTGTCCCACACGGGACCCTGTGCTGCCTGCCAATGTGTGAATCATTTGGAATGCACCACCTGTAGGATCATAGAGGAACTGCAACATGGTACCACCTCAAATGCAAACATATAAATTTTAAAACATCGATTTTGGACTCCAGAAAAGAATCACGATACATCACTGAATCGATTTTCTCCATCTCTACTAAACTGACTTATTACATGCTAGACTTCATATAATTTTTTGATATCAGTTTAGCAAAGCAAGCAAGGTATATACAGTACACTCACCAGAGCAACTAATGATCGGTGTAAGAAAGTTCTTTACAATGTCTCTAACCACATTTAGTGAGAAGTTATACTCTATATATAGGATAAAACAGTTAACAGTTTACTTCCAATGTTTTTTTTGTGCAAACTGTAAATGGGAACTAATTAGGGGTAGAAACTAAAGTGAGGAGAGATGAGGAGACACGCCAGACCACATTCATCCTACGTCTAAGCAATAAACCAAATGCAATGTGTGTACGTATGTCATACCTCATGTACAACTTGGACAGAATTATAGAATAAAAAAATAATAATAATAAAAAAAAATAATAATAAAAAAAAATATATATATATATATATATATATATATATATAATTTATGTTCTTTCTTTAATGGGCCAGTTTTCGAATCAGTTTACACTTTTTTAATTATTTAATTAAACATATACAGGTCAAATGATCTAAAATTTACTCATGCTTTAAGGAACATGCCACAGCTTTTGCTGAAGATATAAACACCCTCCATTTTCCTTAAATACTCATGTTGAGAGGAGTAACAGTTTTTCATTTTGGGGGTTTATGTGCGGTACCTCCTGGAGTGTGGAGCAGAAAATGGGAACAACAAAAAGAATAGTGTTCATATACGTTCAGTTATTTTTAATACTTTAAAGACTGTAAGAAACATAGCTGCTTGAGATAATATAGGCTATAATAACGCATTATATTATAATATTCGTGTTATTGAATTGAACTAAATAAAAAAAACATAATGCCGAAAAATATAATTAAAATGTATTTGATAGTCTACCTGATTCACAGCTCTATAAAAAAAATCTAAGAAATTTTTTTATGATATGCTAAAAATATTGTCAGCAATGTTGTAGCTGTGTCCTTCAGGATACTAACCCTCAGTCAGATGGTAAGCTTTTAAAAGTAGCAGCCAATAAAAACAGAGAGGAGGCAGAGGCTTGAGTTAAATGAACACAGAGTCTGATGTATTGCTGTTCTTAGAAATGAACTGAAACAAGTCTGAATTCCTGCTGTTGTTTAACCAATATGCATATTTTTTTTATTTAACACTGTACTTCACTGTGTAAGTGCTCCAGATAACAATATCTTGGAAAATAAAGTGATGAGAGTACATGACACAATATTAATCACCATAGTTTGTATTTTTCACATCGCCCAGTTCTATTACACAATCAACATGGCCATGTGTTCAGCTATCGTTTTGGTCCTCCATGCTGCTCTGAGTCTGGCCTCGTCTGTGTCTGACTGATCAGCTCTGTCTACACGCCGGAGAGTGAGTGGAGATGCTGGGCTCAGGTCACAGCCCATAGCGGTAACTGATGTTTCAGGCAGCGGCTTGAGCTATGCATTAGTCAGACACGCTCCCGCATGCTCCCAATGCTCCCTATGCTGCCGCCCACCTTCGATCAAAATTCATACCCTCTTCATTATGATTTAATGCTCCACACAAGATTCTCTAAATGAATCCTACACAAATAACATGGCCATTAGGTCATTTAATATCCTGAGTCTAAACGTGTGGGGCCCCTGGGGTTCTGCTCCTGTCTAGACATATGGAAGCACTCACACATGCACACACTCGCTCGCACGCACGCTCACACACACACACACACACTCAAAGCAATCCACCCAGTGCACTGAGGTCCCCCAGGAGTAGCAAGAGAGACAGAAACTGCTGAAAAAGACCAGGAGCAGAGAAAATAATCAGCAATGTTCGACTCTGGATTTATCAACCCAAAAAAAGAACATCCACTCACACTGGCCAGTGCCTGCTCCTTTTTTACCCAGACTCATCTCTTCTGGGAACATTTCCTTGGTTACAGAGATGGGTCTTAAGTGATTAAGAAGAAGGAAAACAAAAAGGAGTTGCTGATGGACATATTGTGGGAGGCTGGGCCCTTAGAGCGGCACTCCTCCTGCCTGCCTGCCTCACAAGCATGACCTCTGAACCCTGCCAGGGGCCCAAAGCACAGAGTCCCAGCACAAGCTGAAACTTAAACTCCTGTGTTGCCATTCCTTTCAGGCCACAGCTGACAACTGGCCAAAAGGAACTCTTTTCGAGAAAGACAAAGACTTGAGCTGCTCCTCACGCCGATAGCACCGGCACGAACAAGCACTGTGCAAGCACAGAGGCACTCTGCTTCTGTAGTTAACACTCCCTTTGGTACACAGTGTTGTAAACACATGCAAACACGTGCAAGATCGCTCAATGGCCCCATTGCTTTAGCGGCAACCATTAATATCAGCCGAGCAGGAAAGCAAAAGCTCCTCTCTTTTCACACCTCAATAATAAGCTGTCTGATGCTTTGTTAGAAGATGAACAGATTTAAGAGGATGGAGAGGGCAGAGGAGGAAGGGGGTTGGGGGGGGTGAGAGGGGCACACATGGGGAAGGAGTGACAGAGAGTGTGTTCTCAGCACACAGCTACATAAGGAGACACGATGTCCTGTTTTGGTGCGTGCCATTCGCAATGGCAAAATGCAGCGTGTCAGCTCACCGGCTGAGTGCGCTCGGGAACAAAGGCACAGTCAAAGGGGCTGGTAATGATCTGAGAAACCTGCACAATGTCTGCAGAAATTCCCCTCGACGCAGACGCCAGCCACCCAGAGGAAGCTTGCGAGTGCAGGACTAGCCCTGGTAATCTGTCTCCCACTCACAAAAAAAATAATAAAATGAGAGACAGACACAGAGAGAGAGAGAGATCATACTGAAAGTCTACTGAGGGGGTGGTTGCTAATGCTACAGTGGATGACATGGAAAATGTTTCTTTTAATGTGTTATATAAAATAAAGACTAAAATCAGCCTACAGATAGTAGAAAAACACACTCTTGGCCTCAATGTAAAATGAAAAGAGCAGATAGTTGTTCTTTCTATACTGTAATCAAGCGACACAGTGGCGTAGTGGTTAGCAATGTGGCCACGCACCTTCAGGATTCCGGTCTCGAGTCTGTGCCTGCCCTTGGTGGGTTTCCTCTCGGTACTCCAGTTTCCTCTCACAGTCCAAAAGTATGCAGATTAGGTTAACTGGTAAACGTGTGCGTGCGGTGTGATGGATTGGCACCCTGCCCAGGGTATACCCCGCCTTGTGCCCTAAGTCTCCTTATTATGTAAAAACAACAACAGCAACAGTCTGTTGTTATTTCCCAGCTTTTCTGGAACAGTTCTTGCAAGAACAGGATTGCCAATGCATTTGCAAAACCCAACAAGCACCATGATGAAACTGGCTCTCATGAAGACCCTCACAGGAACGCGCGACCAAAATGCTGAAGAGCAGAAGTTCATTTAAAGTTACCAGCCTCAAAAATCACCAACTAACAGCATCTCGGATTAGAGCCGTTGTGAAGGATTTACAGAGCATATGTAGCAGACGCGACTATTCAAAGGAGATTATTGCACATTTTGTGCGCCTTCAGCATTGCTGTATAAATAAATAAAAATCAGGAACGACCATGCAGTTAGAAAGAGATCCCAAAGAAAGAAAGTGATCCTTTTGAGCAGAGAGCAAAAGAGCTATTATTATATAATCAATATATGTACACCTGTGACCTTGCCCTGATAACTCGATTATGTTTTAATGTACCAAATTAATATACTAATATACATACAAATCTCTTATACAGTAATATTGCTTTAATATTTCTATCGCACATGATTTTTAGAGTTGCTGTGCAGCTTACACTACACTACATGACATTTATCATTTGGTCATTTGTCTAAACACCACTCTGCGTTGTGCCTACACTTTAACCCGTCACTATAACAGACACTCGTAGTGTACTGCTTTATTACATCTACATCATCGTCTATACCAACTGCTACGGCAAAGGAGCTACATTTATCGCCTGGAGCTGCAACACTAGCAGCACTGCATCTGCATTTCATGCCTTGTACTATGGTGCCAAATCAAGCCTTTAAGTAATGGGCTAGCTCAACTTGGTGGCAGAACATCACAGGCTTAGGCACGTGGTGCGGAGACAAATAGCGGCTCAGACGTTCCACCTCATCGAGGCTGCACGGATGGACTAGACTCGTAGTAATTAAGTTCATTAAGGCAGACAGGAAAGGCCAAGATAACCATAGGGATCCTACTGAATTGGTGCTTAATCCGTATAGGGGAGGCAGTAATCCTTCAAGGTAGCATCATCCCTACACCCTTCTTGACTGATCTAGATCGCACCTCCACCTTCACCTGCACCCTGAGGCAGAGAAATGAGAAGCAACAACCAGCTACAAGCGTGTGGTAATGAGAGCGCCGAAGCCTCAGTCTGAGGCCGCTGGAGTAATTAAACTCCCACACGGCTTCTTCAGGGGATGAGGAGGTGAAATCTCCTGAGACTGACGCCCATTTTGCGTGGGCTACTGGGAGCTGCAGCACATCATGCTGCGCGGGACCAGAGGGACGCTAACAGATGAATGCCTGTCACTGAAATGGAGCTCCTGCCTTGCGGAAAGCAGCTATAAGCACCGAAAACTAATCTGGAAAAGGAAGATGGGGGCCATAACAGAGAATAGTGAACACACTCATTCACATTTACCGTAAGCAGTGAAAAGAAAAATAAACCGTTCTCAAGCCATATTCATGCAACAGCTACTTGTGTGATGATTTATGATATTTTTTTATTTATCATGCATGCAACATAAACTTACATGTAGAGTTTATTTTAACAAAAAACCCTCACTGGTCCACTAGCGTCCACCGAACTGTTTCCGTAATTAGTGCTATTGTATGGTGTGCTGTTTTCTCTACATGGAAGTGAGCATGTGGGAGGTCAGAGGCATGGTGCCCTTTCCAGCTGTCGATGGGTCTCTGTATACATAGTGGAAAATAGGCTCAATCTCATTCACAAGAGATTTCCAGGCAGCAGCTGTACCCTTAAGAATTAAAAACTATGTGCGGTATTTAAATTAAACTAGCATGTCTAACATATATATATATTAGCAAATTGGTACACCATAATAAACCATACAACAACCAGAGAGCAGCATATGCTCGGCGGATATGCAGCTGACAAACTTCATTATGCAACAAGATGATATATACATGTTAAGGAGCAAAAAAAGTCTTCATGTCCCTGGTTTTGTATATTTTCAATGTAGGTTGGGAGGAATCGGACTATCAGGACAGACCATAAGCCCATATCAGGAAGCTAATGCAGCAGTGATTGCAAATCATTTTTCATGTACAAATCTGCTTTAGCCAGGACATGCAGACAGAATCCGGAGTAGTAGCAGCAGCAGGCAGTGCGAACATGATCCTGGCATGGGGAGAGCATGACAGCAAAAGGAAAGGGGCATTATCTACTATCAGTCCGCTCCCTTCACCCACATCCCCGCCTTGGGCCTTCCTTCCCAGTTGCTTGGCCAGCTGAGCAATCAGGTCAGTCGGCTCTTCCTGCGTCGCCCCTGGTCAATTGTTCCCTCTCTACGCCTCGTGTGCAGCCCACAGCTCTGCTGAAATGATGTCATATCTGTTCCTGCGGCAGTCAGACTGTGCCACGGCGTAAACACACAGCGGAGGTGGCTGCGACTCTGGCAGGAGACAATGAGTCGGGTTCGGTTACGCCAACATTCCTGATGATCTCTGCACTTCTGACAGGAAAACGGATTGTTTTTGAAACGGCCCAGATGTCATTTCTCTTTCTGTACTTTGTGCATCAGGTGGTTCTCGAAGCAATAAAGAAAACAAAAGAACCGTCAGTGGTCCATTTCCGCTTTTTTTTTTCTCTCTCGCTCTGTTTAGAGAGATGAAACAAAAAAATTATTGCTGTAGACAATATGTGCTCTCTGAAGCCTGCTTATTGGAATGGTGTATATATATATATATATATATATATATATATATATATATATATATATTAGCAGTAGTGAAGCCATTGTGCAGCCATTATATTCATGAAATCATTCCTCTAAGAGATAACAGAGGCATTAGGATTGCTCAGAAGCACCTAGCCAAGCACGCACAGTAGTCTGTCTCATCAAACAACTCCAGACTCACAGAGAGTGAAGCGATGTAATGCAGTATCTATAAACTCTCTGCCACTGATTTAAAAGAACGCAAACTCCAATAACACTCTAAAAGCAGAAAACACAAGACAGCTCCCCTGCCACCTAAAGTGATTACTATGCACGTCACCAAGAAAGGGATTGCAGATGAATAATTCACTGCTTCAAAGCAGGAAAACACAGTCAGAACTTACAGCACAGACAGAGTGCTTTCCAGCCAGCAGTGTAAGAGAGGAAGGTGGTGAATGAGAGGTCAAGTCTCCAAGAGCACAGCCTCAATGAACGGGGGGCTGTTTTTTTTTTCCCTCTATGGGAGTGCAGAGTGTATAAACAAGCAGGCGATTTGATTAAGTGTGTAATCGAGTGAGAACCGGAGCCCACACAGGCCCAACACACTACAACACTCACACTGCTTTGACACAAACCAGCTCACAGGGCTGCTAATGAGGGCAAGCTCAGAGTACAGACTACACACCTAACACACCAACACATGTAGCACGGCCTCTTTAACACCTGTGAACAGCCAAATATCCACCGTATAATTTATTTACCTGTGGCCCTTAAATAATACAGGTCAATAGGAGTCTTAATCAGTTATAATTTCATTACTTTCCCCCAAAGTGGCACAATCAGAAAATGAGAACAAAAAAAAAACAAGGCAGTGTAATTCGACGGGAGGATAAATTACAGCATGGTACAACAGTAATAAAAATGACGGTGACATAATACAGGTTTACGCTGTTTTTCAAAACTGTAAATTGTTTTCATTCAAGTATACATTTGATCATTAAAATGTATAATGTGTGAGTTAAAAGGTTTTAATTTGTTCCCCACAAATAAAAAAAAAATAATAATAAAAAAGCAGTTGCACACACTAATATTTATTCAATCAATTTATTCAAGCCTGTGTGAAAATGATTCCTCATGGTCCCACAACCACTCTTTGATAATCTGAGTCCAGGAACATGTCCACACCATCAGGAAAGAAAATGTGCTTTGATGTGATAACCTGGTCATTCAGGTTGACTTCATTTTATTGCCACAAAACATTGCTGTGCCTGGACCTGCCTAACTGAAGCAACCCCAGATCATAACACTGCCTCCAGAGGCTTGTACAGTGGGCACTATGCATCATGGATGCATTGCTTCATGCCCTTCCCTTTTTACCCTGATGCGCCCAACCCTCTGGATCACCATGACCTTGCAAAGTCTTTTTTATTAGCCTCACTAGCAAGTGTTTTTTTAATGTTCATACAAAATCCTGTGAGTTCCCATCACATTCTCTTAGTTTCACTATTAAGCACAGCTATAATTTTTATTGTCCATATTGTCCACAATGTCCACAAAGTTGATGCTCCTGCACTATACTTCCAGGTTATAATAATATGTTGGACCGTTCTTAGCCCAATTAGAGTAATTTCTTTTTCTTTGCTTGATGCAGGCCAATAATTTAATGTTTATGAAATGGATTTTTTTCGGCCAGGCAGTATCTTCAAAATCATTAGACATAATGAAAAAATCTGAAAAACTAAAATAAGCAAACATAACTAACTTACTCACAAACCATCTATACCGCTTTATCCTGTATACAGGGTCACAGGGGGCTTTGGGGCCTATCCCAGGAGACTTCGGACACGAGGCGGGGTACACCCTGGACAGTGTGCCAATTAATCGCAGGGCACACACACATACACAATCACATGCCACACACTACGGGCAGGTTGGTATTTGGACTGTTGAAGGAAACCCTCCAACCACGGACCGAACATGCAAACTCCATGGACCCGAGGTGAGAATCGACCCCAGACCCTGGAGGCGACTAAGCCACAAACATAATAGTTACATTGAAATCTGAACTGATTCCTAATTCTATGATATCGATGTTGAGAACTCGCCACTAGCTTGAAACAAATGTACATAGGTGATGTTAAACTTTATAAACACATACACAGTTTGCTTTTAAAATACATAATTTACATTATGTAAATTATATTACTGTATATTATATTATATTATAATAACAATTATATAAACAATTATATTACTGTATACAACTCATATTTAGGTTAAATCAAAATTTTCTGAGCTCTAAACGTAATCTTGGGCGTGCAATTCCACTAATGATATGATCAAGAACCTTGACCTGAAACACTCTGTAAATGAAAAATCCCGAAGTGCGTCTGTCCTTATAAAACACGCATAACCTATTAGTGAAAGGTTTCTCGAAGTTAACCATTGACAGGAATGCAATCTTCCTTTCATTGTTTATCTGGTGTCTAGGTAAAGGTAAAGGAAAGAAAGAACTACCTTATGTTTGTGCAAGTGTGACTGCTATCTCGGAGATCCCGACCGCGAGCTCCCGTACGCCCTTTAGATAAACACTACAGATTCTCGTGTGCCACGCTACGTTTTACAGCCGCAGAGTGTAAAATCCGATTTGTTCTTGTTTTTTTTTTGGTGTGTGTGGAGCAAATGGCAATCGTTTTGATATCACAGAGAGATCTTGAAAAAAAAGATAAATGTATCAACGTATTATAGAGTGAAAGAAATAATTGATGTTAATGTAGCTCATTAACATTAACTACCAGCTTGTCATTTAAATAATGCAATTTGCGGCAGCCGAAATAAACAGCGCAGAGGTTGTAAAACAAGTTCATAAGATTACCTAAAAGAAACAATAGTAATCATCATCATTATTACAATAATAATAACTGCATTGAGAAGCATATTTATGACATTTTGCTCTGAAAGCACTTCTTGTGCTTCATGTTCCACAAGCACACAAACGAACTGAAACACACACTGATTTTTTTGTGCTTCCTTAATATTGTCAGATTTCTATGTTTGTGCCGAATGAATTTAAATCTTGATGGACAAAGAGAAACAGGTGCGATATACATATTACAATATAAATTTCACAACACAATACAGAGACTGCATTAAGCTTAAAAAAAAACAATAAGTGGTAAGTAATATTAATTAATAATTAGAAAAAATAACATACTTGCACAGTCCCACTGTGTACTTCCTGAAAGACATCTGGTGCAATTACTCTGACTAAAATTTGCACTAGGTCTGTCGCAGTATCAGGGAGATAAACTGCTGAAAATCATGGCTCAATGAAATGATTAGGAAACGCTTGTATGACGATAGGATGATTTACGAACACATTCGTTTAGAACCAAGGCTTGCTACGTCCACCTCGTTCCTGTCCGCGTTAGAAAAGTCACTTTAACAAACCAATTGAATGCATGGTGATTTAAATCTGAGCAGCCTGTGCCTACATGTTGAAGCCTTGGCACTGGCAGATGATATCATGTCTCGGCCTGCTATGAAGTCACGAACATTTACAGCAGTTACTCAATGGCAGCTGTGCATCACGCATCGGCGAGATGCGCCTCACACCCATTTCTGCAAGCATGGTGTAGCAGTTTCTTGAGCTTCAGTGCTTCAGTGCTGCAGGTCAAACCACAGCTAACAGGTAACATTGGAAACCTCTAACATCGGAGTAAATGTTATGATTCGTCCCAAACAAGATCAGTCGGATCGAATCGCTCCATGGTTACATGCGTGCCTGTGCGCTAATAGATCCCGTGACTGCCTCCGACCCGGGTCTGTTTTTCCCCGCTAATGCTATTTGTCTCTGCTTTACATCCTCTGAATGGTGGACTCAAGCGCCATTTATCTGCATGATTAAAGGTTAAAAGTATCTAAGCCTGGATGTGGCTGGAGCTCAGGGGCACCAGTGCACAGTGAGCCTGGAAGGTTCATACACATTATTTATTGTCCATCTGACCACTAGTCACACTCACTTAGTCAAAGCTGACGCCCATGCCGTGAACACAACGAAAGTCCCCGTCCTGAAAGAGGAACGCCAGCAACAGCCAGAGAGGTTTGATCGCAGGTCTTGAGCGCATTCTATCCGGAATGGACTTATTTGATGGAGTTCATAATGAAAACCAGAACCAGAAAGGATTTCTGTTTAACCAAAAAAAATTATGTTTTGTTTTCATTGTTGGTGTTCTTCAATGATGCCATTTGTAGATTGCCCTCTGTGAATTTACACCTATATTTCCTCTTCCTGAGGTTACCAAGTTTGCAGAAGAAGAAAAAGGCAAATCCCAGGTCAAACATGTGGCTTGATATAGAATTCCTATGATTTTCATCTAATAATTTTTCATATGATTATCTTGATTTTTTTCTCCCATGACAAGCCTCTGCTCCTGTACATGATCCAAAATCAATGGCCTACCAAAATCATCTTCGGTCACAAGCTGGCCTCACAGGCTAATATAAAAACAATCTTAAAATATTGAGCAGGGTCTATTTCACCACCATATTTCATGCAGCCACGTCACTCAGGATTTGGTTGAATGGATAGCGTTGGTGTTTTTAGTCTCGGACCGTAGCTCTCTGAGCACAGCTGAGGGTGAAAGCTATTTAAAGGAGACCCTAGAGCAAGCCCACTGAACACACCACCACTGTACAACAGCAGCTCCCAGACAGCTGAAGAATGGCTCTATTATTCATACACACACAAATACACACACACACACACACACACACACTGAGGTACAAACACCACTGACCTGCTCCTCGTGTAACCCATTTCTCTCCCTCTGCCTACTGGAAATTCCCCTGCTTGTGGACGTGAACATTAAGCAGACCACATTGTTATACTACAAGAATTCCTTACTGATAACAGATATATCACAGCATGCCAGTGCTTCATTTTCATTACTACTAAAGGACCTCTAATTAGTATCTTAAACCTTTTAGGACTGCACACCGCATCTACACTCAAAACTTACATAAATTATTGTAGCTCTTAACAAAGCATGGATAAATTTAATCATGCTTTATCCCGAAATCATTTCTTCTCTTTTGAGGAGTCGGCTATGTATAATTACAAGGCTAATTGGTTTATAATCTGTAGCAATCACCCACTGCAATGAGTACGAGCGAGGCGAAAGCTTCTTTATTTAAGTTGTAACGAAAAAATATGCTCGACGAAAATGAAGGATGGTGTAATGCGAGTTCATGTAGTAGCAGACGGAAGTCGCTGTATTTTTCTAGCAGAGAATTACAGGCAGAGTGGGATCTTTCTTTATATTTGAGAGGATCAGCAATTTACACTCTGAGTATGCAGAGTCAAGAGGATCATACTGTAAAGTATGCGCTCAGCATGTCAGGCGGTAACAGCATTGTGAATTATACCTGATGATTAAATACAGTTCACTCAACTGCAAATCCTAATCCTAGAGCAAGCCAATGGAAGCTTACTTATTTGGCTATTCTGTCACAGCCACTGTCTGTAAATGAACAAACTGTGCGTGTGTATGTGTATGTGTGTTTATGAAATATCAGGAAATACCAAGCCGGGCATTCCAGCTCGTCAGCACCTCTGTTTCTCATGTGACTCGAGACACACAGCCCAGATTGTGTGCGAGTTTGCTCGTCGAGGACGATAAGAGAAATTTGGTAAAGTGAGAGAGAGGACGGGGAGGGGGGAAGATAATCTGATATGCATGACTTGAAGTTCTTCCCAGCTTCTCTCTTTCTTCTCTCTGGCACAAATCACAGGTTGCATCCATAATTTAGAGGTCGCTTCTCTCTCCTAGAACCCTGGCCGGTGCGGCTCAGGCATCATGCGGTCATTAGCATAATGCAGATGCCGCGTATACAGTATACCCTTGGTCATATACAAGGTTGTGGCACCGGCAGGGTTTGCATTCCTGAAGAGGGCCCAGACTGGTTTCAAACTAATTAGACACTGATGCAACCCTGGCATTTATTTTTTTTTAAACGGAATCTCTTATCTCAATAATTCCGCCTGTCATTAATAATGATGGAGAAAAAACTGACACTAGCTTTGTGAAGAGAAGCAACAAAGAGGCAGCGCGATTTGAGAGTCCCTGCTGATAATTATGACTCATGTTGTACAGTGTGTTCTGCTGTTATTCTAAAACACTAAATGAATTTGTCGTTTGCCGGCGCTCAGGAAATATTACCTTACACAACACAATCCATGCATCGCTGTTTTAACCAGCAATTACACAAGCAGGGAAGGTTGAGAAAGCAATCACGCCATGCAAGAAGCACGCATGATTGTAAATCTGTGATTGGAGTGAGAGTCATTAGGAGAAATGAGCAGTGAAGGATCATCAATCAAGAACCTTACCAGAGGACGCAGTAGGTTTCTTTGTTTAGGGTTTAGCAAATCCACTCTTATATCCTCATCAATCATAGAGCTGATCTGGAATGGAGAAACAAAGCAGACTGTGTAAACACCTAACCAAAGCAACACCATTATAATAATTTAAATGTGCATCAATTCGGTATAGTTTTCCAACTTGGTGTGGATGTTTAACCCGATTAAAGTAAGCAGAAGACCACAAATACGCAAATATGGCAGAATATCGCATTCCGTAAGTTGCCGGCGTGAGCAATGACGGAAAAAACACAACCCACTCTTCCAGATCAGTTTCACATATGCACTAAATATTTGAAATGATGTTTGACAAATTCTATAACATTATATAACGTTTTGCATTGTTCTTCTCAGTGATGTATAGTTTTATTAAATAAATGGTGTGCGTTATGTCAGCTTTATGGTGTAGAAAGTAGTGACTCACACGGGACCACTTGATACAATATTATCATGTTACCAAGTTGCTGATTATATAAATATCCCAATTCAATATTTTTCATTCGGTCATCTTCTATAACGTTTATTCCGTACAGGGTCGCGGGGAGCCTGGAGCCTATCCCAGGAGACTTTGGTCACAAAGGCGGGACACACCCTGGACAGGGTGCCAATCCATCCCAGGACACACACAATGAGCAATTTGAGAATGACAATTAACCTAAGTTAAATGTCTTTGGACTGTGGAAGAAAAAGAAAACCATAGTACCCGGAGGAAGCCCAAAAACAGGGACCCGAGGCACAACAATTTACGATAAATTTTTTTACAAATAATTTGCTCCTTCCACACAAGATACTGTGCAGCCTGCCGATGTGTGAATAGTTTAGAGTGCACCAGCTTTAGGATTATGAAGGAATGGCAACATTTTTCCATCTGAAATGTAAACACATATAAATAAAACATAATAATAATAATAAAACATTTTGCAGTCATTGTGAGGAAATTTCCAAACAAAAGAATCGCAATATATTTAATAATCTCCAGTAGTTAGATAAATAGATAGATAGATAGATAGATAGATAGATAGATAGATAGATAGATAGATAGATAGATAGATCCTGTATCCCAATAGCAAGCGCACTTTAATGATGAGTAGTACAGAAAAATATATTAGCATCAATCAAAAAAAGTCAGATACAACTCATGCAACATCGTAAAAAATTAAAAAGCTGTTACCATCAATCTTACATCCCCCTCATGTGTGCTTCTCATTGAATTAAACATTTTGCACGATCATTTAAATATTAATTCAAGTCAAATTACTTCATAGAGAAAAGAAAATAAGCCTGGTGTGTATAACAATGTATGCAGTGGATGAGGAAAATAGATCAAATATAACAATCTATTACCGATCGAGCATTTTAAGCCAAAGTTAAATCAATTATTTTTATAACTTGAGGCTTCTTTATTACTTTATTAAGTATAACAATTCAGAAATCCATAATCACAATTACTGAGATGATACAGCACCCCTGAGCGTCTCTCAGCAAAATAAAATGTCAGGTTTCCAGGTGAGAGATTGAGCAATATGGCAGCATGATTATGAAATAGGGGGCTCTTTAGCACCATTTTAATGAAAAATACGCATATTCATTAGATTTAATAGAACTGCAGCTAATCATGTAAGTGACATGTTTTTAGTGAATGATAACCTGCTTGGATTTTGAAGTACTGATTGAAAGGCATGG
This sequence comes from Clarias laeviceps, assembly GCA_030014305.1. NCBI lineage: Eukaryota > Metazoa > Chordata > Actinopteri > Siluriformes > Clariidae > Clarias > Clarias laeviceps. Next base: position 16,480,422 of record JAQMYJ010000039.1, on the reverse strand, counting down.
AAGTTTTATTGATCTAAATCCTGAGTCAGTACACGTTTCATTTGGTATAACACTTCAGGTTAATAAGCAAGGTTTAATATTAACAGGTAAAGTAATAAGCACGTTCTGGCAACATTTTATTTATTTTTTTATTACCCATAAGCCTCATGTGAGAAAACCGTTCCATGTGTGATGTGTCACTATCAGTTTGGAGTGAGACGGCGTGTGGAGCCGGGAGCCTCGCTCACCCTGTTCGCTCAGTTCACCCATTTTATTTGTTTAGTAACTGAGAAATGATATAATCTGTACACAATAACAAACACTTGTTGAAGACAAATCCTCACTGCGAGCAGGCATCTGAGTCATTTTCAAATTCAAGTAGATTTGCTGTGTGAGTGCACGGGTACAGCGGGAGTGGACTCCGATCGCTGTGAGTGCGAAGGGGGAGTGTAGTGGGGCTGGATTTTACGTAATGGTTTTCCCGAGTGAGGAATGAATGAGGAAATGAGGCTAAATCTACACTGTTTTTTTAATCAAAAAGTGGCAAGAAAATAATCACCATCGCAAGTTGATTTTTGTGCGGTTCCACTCGGCAATGGTGTTTATTTCTTCAACTCGTCATATCTTCATTCCCACCCTGCTGTAATTACATATAAATATTTGAAGTCAGCTTTTGGATACCTGAAACTGCTGCTATTCTAATGGCCTCATGCTGAGAGTATTAATAGCCCTGTTTGTGATGCCTGGATCTCTTACTCATTTGTGATTGAGCATTTGAGACATGTCAGTCCCTGATATTGTCTGAGAATTTATACAGACACTGGATCAAGTCTTTCTTCACAGAGTCACGTTAAAACTGTATATACAGCATTCATTCACTCATCACAAGAAGTCTGTAGCCTGTCCCAGACACAAAGTGCGGTATACCCTGGACAGGTGGCCAAGCCATTGCAGGACACACACATGCACACACATGCACACACTCACACCCTCATTCTCATACTACGGGCAGTTTTGCGGACAAACCCTTAACCATGGAGGTGCGAGGCCACTACACCACTGGCATGAATGTATGTATGTACAGTGTGTATGTATGTATGTATGTATGTATTTACAGTGTGTATGTATGTACAGTGTGTATGTATGTATGTACTGTATGTATGTATTTACAGTGTGTATGTATGTATTTACAGTGTGTATGTATGTATGTACAGTGTGTATGTATGTATGTATGTATGTATGTATTTGTATTATTACTTTTATTATTTCTTATCCATGAACACGATTCCCATCAGTGTCCCACTGGTGTCAATTTTCTTCATCTTTTAGCTTTTTACAAAGGGAGGTACCTGCACCCCTCCCCACCATTTAAGCCTCCTCTTTTTACAGGGCTGGGGAAATCTAGACACACTCACACACTACCAACGATTTGGAAACACCAATTAGCCTACAGTGTACAGTATAATTATACACAACATAATAGTTATAATAAAAAAAAAATCTCTCTGACTGATGTAACCCTTTCATATGTTTGCTGATGTTTAGGATAAATTCAATTAGACATATTTCCTTAATTCGATCCATGTCCTATCACACCCTGAAATGGTTCTGATGTGTGTGTGTGTGTTTGTGTGCGTGTGTGCATGAGTGTGAAAAATATGACAGAAGAGAAACCTCCATAGGTTTTATTCACACCCCCTGGAGAACGGCGTCTACAGGATTTACTCAAGGACTTGCTGAAAATAAGGTTTAGGCAAAAGAATCCTAGTTACTCCCTAAGGACTGCTACTGCTACTGCTCTAGATTTCACACAAACCACTACTGCCTTAATTGGCTCAATTAGGTTATTTAAGCGGATATTTAACGGTGCATCCCATATTGTCTCGGAGTGCCTTCGGCTGGTTATAATGACAGAGTTATAACGCCCGTGAGAGAGCAGGTTCACCCAGGCACCTTAAGCCGCACAAAAATGATGTGAAGATGCTGAGCAATAAGATATAAGGATAAAGTGTACTGATGATGAAAGGGGTAAAAAGGAAAGTAGAAAGAAAAGGCGCACACTGTTAAGGCTTGATTATCTGCACTTTCGCACTGACTGCACACAAATGGAAAGACATCTAAGGCGGACCTCCCCCGGTTCTTGGACTGCGCCGGTGCTCAGATGGGCTCTTGGATTGGCCTGTATTGTCTGCGCTCCACACTCATTAGCTGAGTCAAGGAGGGACTTACTGGGGTGTTTAGCTCGCCAGGCTTGTGTGTCAGCTCAACAAGCTCTCCCAGCTGGAGCACTGCACTCTCATCACAGCTGCACACATACAATTAGTGCAGGTGCAGCCAAAGGGGTGAACTGGTACAACACACACACACACACACACACACACTCAATCACTCATATATACACACAATTCCGCTAAGGTGTTTCACACTTCCGCTGACCATTAGTACTCATATTGTGTAGTTTCTATTTTCAGAAATGTCCTGGAATATGAGGTGTTTTTTTTTTTTAGCTCAGTTACTAGAGTGTGAGTGTTTAATGCAGCGTCTGGTATTTCAGTACCACACGAATATTCCTCAGATCACAGCCAAAGCTTGGCATTCCATTCTCTCATGACACTACATTAGTTTGAGAGCCAGATAGGTTTAACATACTGACTGCATTTTATAAATAACCAGAGAGGAAATGGAATGTGGGCATATGATTTTTTTTTTCCCTCTGACCTAATACTGATGCTAAGAGCTCTGCTTGCACAACATCATCACAGAGCTGTGCGCAACGGCAAAATTACACAACAAAACCAGGCGATTTGCAAGTTGTTTATTTGGGGGTGAAATAAATTCTGCCTGTTTTGGATTTGTCTCTCTGCCACATGGAGTAAAGACAAAGAGGAGAGACTTTGCTTATGCTGTTATCATCTTACATCAGGATTAATCTCCAATGGATGCCATTAAGCGGAGCGGGCAGCGAAACAAGCAGCGCGTACATCTGAATGATTTGTTTAGAGATGGATAGGCTCCTGTATTTTTCTTTTTTTTTTTTTTTTTACATAAAATCACTCTCAGCATGAGCTGGCCATTCTGCACACATTCAACACTAATTAACTCACAGGTTCCTTTGTGTGTAGAATAAGCTTTTGTTTACCTTCACACACAGTTAAATACACCCGCTGATCATATGAGCGTAATGTGGGCCTTCGGGGAGAGAAAGCGGTCTTTCAGCAGGCGGTCTATAGTACACTGCTGAACACGATAATGACGGGGAGAAGCAAAGCCACAAAGGTCATCAAAGGAGGAATACGCGCCATCAGTCGTGAAAAAATATCAAACTTTGTTGTGGTGTTACATTAGAATTCCAAGCAAACCGTCGTTTTACAAAAGCACATGAAGATACACTTGTGATCTCTTTCACGTGTCCCTGGGTAGGGCATGAATCTCTTCTTTCAAGCTAAGGACTGATGTGGCTCAGTTTATTTCAAAATGCAGAAGACCTTGTACACAGCAGCAACATACACCAATCAGACATAACATTACAATGCTAAACCATTATGACCATTATTCTGCCACGGGGGCAGCTCTGGCTACTTGGGGTATGACTCCATAAGACTCCAGGATTTTGCCGTGTTATCTGGCGTCCTTTGGTTGCTGTGGGTTGTGGTGCTGGGGCCCTCCATGGATCGGACTTGTTTGTCTGGCGCATCCCATGGGTGCGCTATCGAATTGGGATCTAGGGAATTTGGGAGCCAAGATGATGGCCTGCTGGCCTCCATGTGCATCAGGCTGTGGTGCACTGGGTGTCCCGGTGCCTTTTTATTGTGACTTTTTTGTGCTGCATTGTTTTTTCTGTGGGATCATGACTGGACGGACTGGCCTTTTTTCCTCTGTGTGCATGGGTGAGTTTTGGGTGCCCATGATCCTGGCACCAGTTTACTGGTAATATAATTGTTAATCAATGTTAATGTTATTTTGTCTTGATTTTATGGCTGATCGGAGTAATGTGAAATTGAGTCTTACACATTGTCTACACAGTGATGAAAACAAATAAGCAGAACGGCATATAGGTCTCATTTATAATCAATTATTATCTATTAATTACAGTCCTGATATATCACCTACAATCTGCATCTTGCAATTCTCAAAGTTTCTTCACTGAAAAACATATATGTGGGAATTTTTAATTACTTAGCTTGGCAGCTGCAAAATGCCACGGTAGCCCACAAGTTCACAATGGCCCTTTCATTCAAACTCCTGAAAGACAGGCAAGCAGCCAACACTACCAACCAGCAGCACTGGGCCAAGCCGGAGCACTGGGCCAAATCGAGCAGACAACCACAGACATGCACACAGGCAGGGGACTGACCGACACTTTCACATGTGTGACACCAGGCAGGGAAACGCATGGAACTGTAGTGGGCCACCCTGCACAGTTCAGACTATACACACCTAACAATTACCGGCCTATTTTATCTGCAGAGCCAAATCCTGCTTATTGGCATCTAATTGTCAAAGGTTCACGGTGTCAGCCCTCAGCAGACACCTCCCCCACGCTCAATGGGGTGGGATTAAGTCTAGCTCAGCAAAGATGAGCAGGATTCCAGTTTAGACTGCAGCATTCCTCAATCAGGCACCATTAGAGTGTAGACGGCTTAAAACAACTGAGATTCCTGGTGGGAAGGTGATCCTTAAAATGGTCATCTCAGCAGTAGCTTAAAACCTGACAGTTCAAAGATTTGTAATATGCTAGTACAAAAGGTTAGAAGGAAGTATTGGAGATGAAATAATTGCATTATATTAAACTGCTTAAACGAAATGTCAGAAAAATCAACAAAGTTGGATTTTCATCTTTAAAACAAACGTAGCTGATAAGCCAAGATATATCTGGTGTTTAAAGTTTGCTTCTTTATAATTGTGGCGTAGACATGATGCTAACGTAGCTAACAAGTAAGATAAGATTACTGCTTGTTTTTATTTTAGCAGAGAAAAAAATAACACGTCATCACACTCATCATAAACAACATTAAAGGTCCTATACGTTACTATTTCTTTAGCTAGCTAACACAGGTCTCAGAGCTTCCCCAGTCTGTGCCTGTTAACGCTCAAGCTGAAACATTCTTTCAAATAATGCATTTTTTCATACCCCACGACCCTACCAGAGAAAAGCTGAGGAACAAGGAGAGCTTCTTACAGTATATGAGGTCACAAAAGGAGAAAAAGCAGGGAAAATTTTTCTCCCACTTTTTTTTGGTACACACATACTGGAAATCCATTTGTAAAAATGTCTAAAAATGACTATAGGTCACCTTTAAATTTTAAGTAATCACATGTGTAACTGTGTTGATTCTGACACTATATAAAATATTATTATGTGGCCAAACAGTGCCTTTTGAGGTCAGTGTGATTGACGTTGATTTGATTATGCAGTTTGTACAATGGTTAGCTACAGTAACCTCATAGCGCCAGTCAAATTCAATACATCAAACATGTCTCGACAGATTTGAGGAGAGAGAAAAACTGTGTTTCATTTTGTTTAAAAAAAAAAAAAAACTCCCTTACTGTACACGTAAAAAGGATCTACCCAAAAATGTCAAAATTAACAATCGAAGGCTCCAGATTTACTCCTACAGTTACAAATCCCGCACAGCAACAAAGGAGCTCTAATTACACACAAATGTCACAAAGCGGTGAGTGAAAGTAGCAGGAGGGGAAAAAAAGGCACCGAAGTGTTGGCAGTAGCAAACTGCTCCTGCTGGAGCGAGGTCAGCAGTGCAGGCACACAAAATAATTTGCCGCTTTCGGAAAGCTGCTTCCTCCCTTGTTTCATCACCTCATTCTCCCTTTGTTAGTGCACGGAAATGCCTTGAGTGAGGAATGAAAATACTGGCATGTCCCTGCAGCTCGGTGCGAGTGTGTCTACAGCTGCAACACGCGCACGGCTCATCAGAACAGGGTGCCCAGGTCAGGTTTCCCCCACAGATAGCAGTATTAACTCAAAAAAGCATAAACACCCACATCATATTTCACAGTGAAAGCTTGTGAGTCATAAGGGTTACAAGCCGATCTTTAGAAAACAAAAATCGCCCTCCAGTTTTCAATTCCTACAATAATAAACAAGTCTCATACATACACATCGCAACGTTTTGGAGTTGGGGACGGAAGGTGGGATTTATGGCTTCATTTATGAGAAAATGAAGAGGTTCGAGAGTTCAGTGTCAAACATGATTACTGCTTGTGATATATTAGGCATGTGGCACAAAATTCAAGCCGTATATCTAACACTGAGCATGTAAGAGGACGCGGACAAATAAAAACATGCTATTCGGTAGAGATGGGAAAAATCGATTCAATGCAACACGATTTTTCTTTGTGTGCTGATTCATGTATCGGCACTCTGACAGCAAAATCAATTCTTTTTATTATTTCTTTATTTATTATTATTTTTTATTTTTATTTATGTATGTTTGCCTTTGAGTTGCAGTTCCTCTATAATCCTACAGGTGGAGCGCTCTAAGCTACCCATACACAACCAGGCAGCACAGCATCCTGTGTAGTAGGAGCAAATTATTTGCGTGGGTTGTTAAGAATTGTTATGAAATCAGAAAACAAAAATTATCGGCATATTTATAAAATCATGATGCTTACAGAATCGCAATACGAATAGAATCGGCACAAAGGTTTTGTGATAATATCGTAATGGGTGACCCCTGGTGGTTCCTATGCCTACTGACGATGTTCTGAATGTTTAGCTGGTCAACATGACATCACAGCCATGCTACGCCTATCATCCAGGTTTGACTGTACATGTGTGTTTGTAGCTCAAAATCTTGCCCTGCTATGATTTTTAGTTTAGCTCCCACCGTTGAGACATCGCTGGACGCGACTGTAAAAGAGAAACGTAGCGTCGTATGCGGCAACATTACTTTGCCAGGAATGCGAGTAGTGGCAGCAGCCCAGACCTGGAGTGAGAAAACCGACACAAATTTGACGGACACATTTAACTGCGGGTTATTAAGGAGGCCCTATAGAGCCAGAGCATGATTATGATATGCTTATAGCAAATCTGCTTATGATCTTTCTAATCTCCATCGCACATTATCGAAGCTGCATGCCCATGTGCCTCTGCATGTGGTGGAATCATGACCTTACTGTCGTCCCTCTGTGCTTTCCCATTAAGTACACTGCTCCCAGTAATTTTAGATGAGTCAAACTGCCTTTCTGGCTCGCTCCAATTAGGCCTGGGCAGGCCAGGCTCGCACTGCAGGCCTTTTTAGCCAAAGACAGCAGGGTGACGGTGATGACATCGAGATGGCGCGTGTGGAAGCCTGAGGGCCACACTAAGGAGACAGAAATATCCCCCTCTGACAGACAGGGATACATGACACTGCGCGTGCAGCTGTCTAAATGTTACTGCTGCCTTTCTGTCGTTCTTTCTTTCTTTCTTTCTCTTTCGCTCACTATCTCTTTCTGAGCTTAAGCACTTTGACTGCTTGTGTGAGGCTGAAGTGAGAGGTCAGGCCAACAGTTGGACATGAGTATGCGAGATGGATGGGGCTGGAGTGGCTGCTGGAGCCTCCTACATAACCCGGAGACAGCCTCAGACGTTATCAATTAGGCAGGTCACGGTGCTGAGAGTAATTCACTCTCTGCTATGTTGGCCAGGACAGGGCAACGGTGTGCTGCAACTCATCCTGGCATGCAACTATTTGCTTTTCAAAACAGCGGGATTGGTTTTGTCTGCGTGTACGTATGTGCCAAAGAAAATGCATGACGTGTGTCACTCACACAACCGCAAAAGATCGCAATGGTTGGCTTTGAAAACTGACATCAAATGTGTTCACATTTTACAGCAAAAAACAAAAAACAAAAAACAAAACAAAAAAAAAACAGAGCAAATTCATTTTGTGCTAATCTTAAACATCTAAACATCTGTGTTAGTTTAAATAAAAAGAATTTAAAAAACCTGCAGAGCAACAGAATTCCCAAATTTCCAAGAACAACATGTGTTCCAGTCTGTCTCAGTCATCCCACGTTCCTGAAATGCTAACTGCTGTACATTATCCTCCCGATGCAATCAGAGGTTTAATAGGTAGTTTTCAGTACCTTGTGCTAATTAGACACACCATTCTCTCACTCTGTGCTTCATTAACACAAATACGCAGGCCTTTAAACGCAAGCTGGTTGCTTTTCAACCCGTCCCTTCTCAGGACAGAGTGGAGCTGGAGGAGGCCTCGCTGCTGATGAAATCATTTCCATTCAGACAGCAAATCTCCCGCTGCTTTTATAACGCTCACCGCATTCCTCCCTCTTCTCGCGCATTCACACACATCCTTACTGAATCCATAAAATATTTTTCCTTGTGCTGCATCTACTTAATTGCTTTGTTTTCTGGAGATCTGCGAGTGCCGGAGATGGAGATACGTAGCCACATGTGCAGGTGCTGCTGGAAGCCCGGATCAGACGAGAAGCCAAGTCCCAAACAGGAGGAACAGAACAGTCTGCCACACCTGTCTCTCTTTATGGAGTTCATAAAGAGCTCAAGTCTGTTATACAAAGAGCCAAAATATACAAATGGCGAAGCAGTGAATACAAGGCATCAAAATGACAGATGTCAGATACAAGCAAAAAATGAAAAAAAGCTGCCAATATGGCGCACACTGCCTGCTTTGAATCACACATAAAAGCTGGAAGTGCAATAAATTCAGGCCAAAGAGCAAGCCAAGTCATAATGGGCTGGAGCCTGCCATCCTGCAACTATATATGTAAATCAAATAGAGCCTCTCTGTGCCAGACAGTAATACTGATCTCTCGGTTGCCTCAATTATTAGTAAATAAGTAAGAGAAATTCATCATATGTGTGTAGCTGAGCAAAACAGTCTGTTCTCAAAGCTTCAAGCCTTATTAAGCCTCAGCTGGACACAAATAACACAGAGCTCCACTACAGCCAACCAACCCCCCCCCCCACACCCCACACCCCACCCCCCCATCTCTTTGATAGTCTCAATTTCAAAATTACACTCCAATTATACCCCCCTTGCAAACGCGCTGTGCAGTGCTTAGAGAATATGAAAATATCAATCTCCGACTGAACAACCCTGCAAGATTGCGATGTTATCTGAAGACGTATTCAGATAAGTAATTCGCATATCCTGTGCAGATGAATAGCGCGCAGGTTCGCGATTGCAGGAACGGCCGTGATCTATTTCTCTTCAGTCAAACCTCGAGGGTTGGCACCACTCGCTCGGCTCAGGCCGGGGCGCTGCCAGGAACCACACCATTTGTGATATTCAAATGAGCACATTGTTTTCCTGCATGCTGACATGTATAGAGGGCACAGGCAACACAACGAGATTAGATCGTTTGGACGCAATCAGATGTTGTGTGCTAGTAGCATTCTAAGTGTATCGCTCAAATTATGGAGGCCCATTAATGAATGTGTCCACTCCTGATGCACAGTATATTACATTCATTCATCACGGCTGAACCGCCTGACAGGGAAACAGAAAACATCTTCTGTAATCATATAACTTCATGTCAAGGGCAGATTAGGTGTGCGTCCATTTAATGGCTCGAATGTTATTTCCCACTTGTGAGTAATAGACAACAAATGACCACATTTCAGCTTCAAAACCAATATGTTCATACATGTACAATGCCTGGCCATCTGGGTTTATATAAGCGAATACTTAAGAGGCTATAATTAGATAATTACTGTTGTGGTTAATATGTTTCAACTGCCAACAATTTTTTGAACCCTAACCGATGTGAGAAGTGAGTAGCTTTTCGTTTCAAAAACAACCATGTTGGAAGACATTTGCCGCAGTTGTAGAAAAGATGTTACTGCGTATCAAAACTATCAAATTATTGGCCTGCATCAAAGCAAAGAAAACAACTAATAAAGCTGAACTAGATGAAATTACTGGAATTGGGTCAACTATAAAAACGCAGCGTAGCGCTGAATCGTCATCTACAAGTTTTTAACTATTAAAAATTACTTAAAGTATCTTATAAACAGTGTTGGGTGTACTTGGATTACTTTTTGGATTACTTTTTTGATGTAACGAGTAATCTAACGCGTTAGGTCCGCCATTTAAGTACTAAGTTATTTAGTAACTCTTAAAAAAATGCAGTCCGTTATTTAGACAATTTTTGTAATCCGTGAGCCAGACAGCTGTCATTCCCAATCCGTTAGTGTGTGTGTGAAAGTCGTTCTACACGTTATGTTATCTGATTATTGAACTGGACTTTGTATCAAACATTCAAGTTGTAAAAAAACAAATGACTAGGAAAAAAAAGGATCAGCTAACATGAGCTTAAAAATACATTTAGTGTCTTTTTATTTGTCACATGGTCTAAAATTGACAAATTTTATACGTTTTACAGAAAATAAAAGCCACTTCCATTCTCGCATTTTGCAAAATTAAAAAGGAATAAAAGAAAAAGTTTCTAAATATGACTCAGTCGATTTGATTAATTGAATCAATAACAGAACATTGACAAAATGGCATGATTGCTAAAAAGCACAGCACTAGAAATCACGACTATGTTTAATAGTGAAAGTAAGAACATTTTCAAATGAACAATGTGATGAGAACTCACAGGACTGAGACTAGAGGCTAATTGCAAAAGGGTTCGATTTGCTAAAGAGCACAAAGATTGGTCCTTGGAGCCATAGAAAAGTCCTGATTGACCCTATACCAGAGAATTGCCTGCAATAAGGATAAAAATGAAACCACATGAAGCGATGCAAGCAAAATGCATGGTTCCCACTGTCAAGCCTCCGGAGTCAATGTTATGATCTGAGGTTGTTTCAGTTGGTCAGGTCTAGGCAAAAAAAAAAATCAAGTTGGCTGACAACCTGAATGTACCGATTGAACAGGGTAGCACATTTGGATTTTTTTTATTCCATGACGACAATGCCAATATTCATCAAGCTCAAATTGTGACTTTAACCCCCACTGAAAGTCTGAGATGTGCTGGAGAAGACTTTATGGAGTGTCCCATCATCAAGATCTCTGTGAAAATCGAATGCAACTCTGGTTCGGAATAATGTTGTGGCGTCGCATAAGGTTGTAAAAACCACATCAAAGTGAATGTGCAGTGTAGTTAAAACTAAAGGTGGTCCAGTGAAGTATTAGTGGGGTAAGGCTATATGTTAACAACAAAATATTACGGAATATGCAGAACATATTATTATAGTTATACTGAGCATTTCATATATTAAGTATTCTCAAATATTATTCAAAAACAAATAAATAAATACATTTGGAAACAAAATGCAAGAAATATAGAACACTAGAGCCTCATTTTGCAACACCAACCGTTTAGGGTCAGTCTCAGGTGACTTTCCCCTTCAAATTCTGACGTCTATAGGACCTATAAGACGAGCCTCCCTCCTCTCACTCCCTACAGGCTGCTGTCATGCGCATAGAGAGAGCACAGATGCAGCGTCCTGAGGGATGCCATTCTCAGCTTCCTCCTAAAGCACGCTGAAGGACATCCAAGGAAGGAGAGCACTCACTGCAGTATAGAGGCGGTAAGATGGTTAGGAGCGGCTGCACCTGTCCCTCACGTTCATATATGTGGTATTTTAACCATGTTTTTGCACACTAGGGCGCGGGCTGAAACGACCGGTCACCTGAGACAGACACACTCACCCTGCTTCCATATAAACTCAGGTTGACCCTGATTCACTCAAGAAAGTGCAAAAAGCTGAGCAGATAGTGTTAGAGTGCTGCACAAAGTTCTAGTACAGCGTGTTCTGGATAGTTAGGGTGAATTATTTAGTGTAATTCATTGAAGATCAGCTCCATGTCCTCTCTGCTTGTTTGAGTTTCATCCTTTCAGGGCTTGCAGAATGCGTTAACATTTTTCTTTCTGGCCGGGTAATAAAAAAGTTTTATGGGTAGATGTTCAGTCTTGCTACTTCACACACAAAAATGTTTACTTCTATCTTGTGTTTTTTGCTTTATTGAACTACACACTGTGAAAGTGTATCAAACCAAACAGCAAACAAAGCAAGGTTTCAATCACGCTCTGATTAGGACTTGGATAAAACTTTCAAGAATACTCAAACACTGATATATCTATTTAAATATGATGAATCTAGTGCTATGAATAAAAAATAACAGGTGATCATTGAACATATAAATAAAAACAGAAAGAAAGATCAGGGCGGAATGCAAAAATTAGCCTTATAATACACGTGTTTGTATAATCTATATGTTCGAGTTTAGGAAATATCTTGCATGCATAGTTCCCAACAAATGTTAATGAACTGTATTATCTGGCATAATTTTATTGCCGTGCTAATTCGCTACGGTGGTGCAGCGGTTAGCACCAGGGTCAAGGGTTCAGCTTGGTGGGTTTCCTCCCACAGTCCAAAGACATGCAGGTTAGTTTAATTCCCTTCCCCAAATTGCCTGTAGTGTGTGTGTGTGTGTGTGTGTGTGTGACCGGCAATGGATTAGCACCTTGTCCTAGGTGCCCTAAGTCTATCCCCCCGTAACCCTGTATAGAATAAGCACTATAAAAGATGAACGAATGTTAATTCCTGCCATTGTTTTGTCTCTTGTAAAAGAATCGTGCGTTTTACTCATAGGTAAAATCAACTTTCCTTCCAACCAGCACAAGCATGAAAAGTAGAGCAAAAACTGTAGCCTTATTTGTCTCAGATGAACAGCTTGTACTTGAACAAAAATCAAACTGAACTCCTGTCCTACATGTAAGACGAGCTGAGATGTTCACAGTAACTCCTGTAGTGTTAACAACTCCTGTGAGTGTTGACATCCTTTCCCTTTCTCATGTACACCGTGTGGCATGAACACACACCTACGTTCTTCACATCAACCTGACGTCAGCATGCTTGACCTATCATTATTTATACTTTTAAAAAAGTATTTTATATATGGGTGCACAATTGTATTGCGTGGCCGAACACTGGGGACTACACACTACACACACTGTGTATAAAGGTATACACAGTTATACACTGAGGAAGGTTTCAATATCAAAGCAAAATGAGGGGGAGAGACAGAGAGAGACAGAGAGAGAGACACAGAGAGAGAGAGAGAGAGAGAGAGAGAGAGAGAGGGAGGGGGGGTCAAAAGGTTGTGTGCATGAGAGGCAGAGGAGAAAAAAATAGAGAGAACCCCTTGCAGGAAGTTTCACCCCTCCTTCCCTTTAATGAGGTTATCTGTGAAAGCCTGGGCAGGATACAGTACCCTTTTGCTATTCACAACGGAAAGATTTCGTGTCTCCCAAAGAGGCCCCATCTGAGTGCAAAGGAAGTGTAAAATAACAATTATGCCCTAAGGAACAGCACTTTTCATTACACACATTTCGTAATTAATAAAAAAAAGCCCTTGTGACATTTCAAAAAAGAAAAAAAAAAAAAGCTGCGATAAGCAAATCTGTTATCATAAACAGATTGTTCAGACTTCACAGCTATATGTCGCTTTGATCGATATCAGAGCGTGCGGTGCAGCGCTGGTGAAGTGTGTGGCAACAGCCACGAGAGTCACTCAGTGTGTATGTGTGTGTATGTCAGTGCTCCAGGTGGAGTGTGGGAGGAGCGCCTGGCGTTCTGGCTTTTTCGTAGTGAGCGCAGTCTCCGCAGGCTGACGTTAGCACACTAATCGCTTTAGCTGATCCAGCTCGGCTGTGTGTGTGAGGCAGATGTTTGTCAGGCCACGGCACTGCTCTGCATTCACACTACACTAAGCGAGATTAACAACAACTGTCCGTATTTATCTGTTCATTTATTTATTTATTTCCTCTCTCCTGATCTTGGCCTGGCCTCAATCGTAATCCCTTGCTAAAAAAGATAATGCTTAGAAAATCCTTAGAAATGTATTCATTTTAAATGTCATTTAGTCATTTCAATGACGAAGACAGGAAAAACATAATAATTTGCCGCATCAGAAAAATGAACATCTATGAAACACCATCACCTCAGCTGTTCAACAGTGTCAACACACGATAGCGTGTCACCTTATCAAGTCATAACAAATCTTCTTGCCGTAAATCAAAGAGAAAAGAAAAAGCTTGCAGTACAAAGCATAAGCCTCTGTCATTCGATTCTCTCCCACCCCCTCTTTCCCCCCCTTCCTCCCTGTTTTTTTTTCTTTTTTTAACTCTGTTGTTCTTTTCTGCAGGTGCTGGGGCCCCGAGGGCCCGCGGCATCCACAGACGTGAGCCAGATTCAGATGGAGGCAGCAGCTCTTTGCACGTAAACACTACCAGACGCTTTGGCCACATGTTAAGTCCAGGCCCCCGGGTTACTCAAACCAACCCGGTACTTGTCATGCTCATGATACACTGCGAACAAACTTCCTCAAACATTTCACAGCAAATAGAACAGAAAACTACACCGAAATCAAAAACCGTTTGAAGGCTCTGGAGTCGAGCCTGGTGCCACAAATTTAATCAGAAAAACCGCTGGAAGTTTTGTTTGTGCTTGAGAATTTGTTCGTTGAGGAACTTGGACAGATGGAGCGCTTTATCCAATCTAGCACTCGATCCACATGTTTACCTCGATGTATCAGTAACAGTTACAATAAAGCATGAACATCTGCTGGAACTTGAGTCGCTACAAATACGCGGCTTCGAATAGGGATGTCTCAATGGATATTAAAGCAAAACACTCAAAAGATCACGAAACACAAAACAGAACTGAATAATGTAAAGAGAAAGGCATGGCAAACTGGAGCCCCTGAATGAAACGGAACAGCTCCCTGACTTCAACGATGTTTTAAAGCTAGATGAAAAATGGAAAGGCACTCCAACCTGTTCACAGTGCAGGCTTGCGGTGTGGTGAGTGCCCCCCCCTTCCCCCTCCCTTCCCTTCATAGAGTCGGTGGGGAAGCTCCTTCTCTCTCTGCTCGGAGCTACACCGGCCTCCAGCGCACCTGCAACCAGATAAAGCACACGTTACACTTGGCTCAAAATGTAAGCATCTTCCAACCCTACCATGCATATTGTCCTGAAGTGTCCTGCGTGCTTTGGGTGGGGCACATTTTGTAAAAAGCCAAAATTAAAAAGTTTCAAGCATGTCTTTAACTCCAAGCATCTGGCAAGACATGGAATCACATGCAGCCCCCCCAAGGCTTCCTCTGTTCCTACGGTGTCCTTCCATAAAGGTTATCGTAGAGCTGCTTTGTCGCTCCTAATCCCAAATTCATTACGTATAGCAGTTACCACAGTTTAATGTGATAGGTTTGCTGAATGCCTGGCTAAGCTCCTTCACAGTTCACTGCTAACTAAGGACGGCGCCAGTGAGAGAAGGAGACACTTTATATAAGCACGCCAGAGCCGTAAACATGTATGGTGGTGCGTGTCATCGTCAAATTTAATTTACCGATCTCACAACTCATACCAAGTTGACGGATAAGCCTATTAAGTCACTATTAAGTCTACAGAAATATAAATAATGGCAGCGCGAAGACTCTTAAGTTTCTTGGCGCGAGTCAGAGCAGTCGCTTTCCTTCCAATAAGGAAGGTCAAGCCGCACCATGTAAGAAGAATCCGAGGGTGATAATGATGAGCTCTTGGACCAGGCTGTCGCAGGACCAGGCTCAGATAGCTGTTAACTGGAGTGAATGGCCGATTGCCACAGTATGAGGAACATGTGACCAACTTTGAGAGCATAAAGAAAATATGGTGAAAAAGAAAATTAGTTGCATTGCCAAAATCAGTTCACACACAGTAATATGATGTGTTATCTATGGGAAGCTATATCTTTATCACTTTAAAGATAGTGATAATACACTAAATATTCAACAAATCTGAAACCTTTAATCATGAATATGATTTAGATTGGATCATGTACTATGAGAATCCAGTTCCCACTTCTGCTACGAGTCGCATGGTTTTGAAATCATCTTTCTCATCCATTGCTGAGATGTTTTTTTAATACTTTCAAGCAATGGAATAATGACTGTTTAGCTTCCAATCTTCTGGTCATGTGACACCTCACTGTCACTCAGGCTGCCTTGGTGATCCGTAGCATCCTGCCAGCTGTCACAGCCTTTGGCAGCTTGCGATTGCCCTGTGTTTGAGCGCAGAAGTACAGGAATAGGTCTACGGGAACATGCGGTAAACCTACACTTTTGAGCTTGTTCACTAGGCATGCCAGCAAGCTCATCACTCATCACAACCTGTGAATTTATAGCTATTTGTAGCAAAAAATCAGTGGGAAAGTGGAAACTGGGCATATATCATTTACACCTTGATGTGGCAACATCTAATTACTAGGGATGGGAATCACCAGGGACCAGCTGACATGATATTATCATGATACCTAGGCGCTAATTTGATTTGTATTGCTGGTCTGATACAATGATCTTTTTTTTGTATTCTAAACGAAGGACATGTTTGAATAGTTCAGCACACACCACCAGTAGGATTATAGTCAGACTGCAACATTTTACCACCTCAAATGCAAACATATATAGATTAAAAATTTATTTAAAAAGAATCATTTTGCAGTCAGTGTGACGATAAATGAATCGCCACACAAAAGAATCATCACACACATCACTGAATCGATTTTTACACCCATCTCTACTAATTTCTATCTACTCCTAGACTTCTACTTCAAAAATGTGCTGTGGAACAAGATATTTCTTTTCTGGTACAGTACCCTGAAAGTTAGTAGCTACTGCTTAGACACAACATTTACATTACATTTACAGCTTTTGGCAGGCGTCCTTATCCGGAACGACTCACAGAAGTGCTTTGTAGTCCGCATCAAAAAATATCCTCTCGCTGGGTCAAGGTCTGAGAACATGATTGAGCACAATCTCAACAACAGCTATTTTACATCCGACTGAGAACACTCAGTGAGACTGGATAAAAATATTTGAGCTTCAGAAGTTGTTTGTTTAAAGAAAATGATTCATTCATCTTCAATATCTGCTTTATCCTTGTCAGTGGATCAGAAGTCTATCCCAGCAACACTGAGTACAAGGCAGGAACAGAGCCTAGATGTTCCATCATACACATACGCACATTTACATATAGAGAAAAGCAAAATTCTCTGCACATTAATGCATGTAAAAGATTAATAGCTGCTTGTGTCAAGCTGTGGGAAATGTGTTTGGATTGTACGACCTAAAAAGCAGTCTTTATGTCTAATAAGCATGATGCCCACAATAGAGCTATTTACATTACATAATCTGCTTTCCATTATATATGATTAAATCAATAAAATAAAATGTCTCAGGTTTTTATTTCTGAACGTATTTCTCAAGTATCGAAATATATAACGTGTCAATTCTGGATTTTTTTGTGCAGGGGTGAGTACGAGTGTGCAATTGTGATATTACTTGTTCGTTTTTATTCAAAGGTTTTATTAATGTAAAACGCATAACCAGGTGTATGAAAATTGACATTTTCTTAAGTGGATTTTCTGAGAGATCTATATGAGGATCTCTGCCTCAAAGCTTAGAAAGAGGATCATGTATCATTTCGATGCAAAACAGAACCGTTAACCTACGTCGTTCTTTGTGCGAGTGGAACAATTGACCGTTTTGCAGAAACACAATTATAGTGAGTGAAATGAGTACATGCTTCACTCCAGGAGAGAGAAACTGTCATTTCTGCATATTTGAATCTACTAGAAAGCAATCACTGCAATATGCAAACATTCATGAGGAAATAAATGTAGTAGAAAATTTGGTGCAGATCTGCCAATTGCATTTGGATAGGGAAAGTCAGGATGGAAAAACACACTGTGCATACACACACACACACACACACACACACAGAGCAACACTGTAAGCACCACACTATTCCACCGGCACTGAATATTAACTACAGAACAAACAGCTTAAAAACACATAAAAATGTACTAGAACACATGATCAAGTTAACACCCTTTGCATGTGTTATTAAAGTGTGTGCAAGTGTGAAGAAAGATGTTTAACACGCACAATTAGCTTCGTGCATTTATCTAGGGACGACTTTCTAAAGGTTATGAATGTACCATTTCCCTATAAGCCACATTTATTTCTAAATCTCAGCCATGCTAAAGTTTTTTCTTTAATTCTTGGCCAAAGACGATCTAAGGATGGCTGAAATGTCAGCGAGAATTCTGGACTCAAACCCGGCTGGAGCAATTCTGCTGAAATTTACTGGATAAATGCTCCATTCATGTACCATGTCTTCACCTATTGCATTGTAAATAAAGTAAATAAATCAGAACTAATGACTTATAGAAAAGAACAAACCTTCCAAAAAGAGCCCTTGAGAAATTTTACTATGGTATGTACTCTAGTTTACTATAGAACATACCATAATATCACATAGTATTACCATGGTAGCTATCATATAACTGATCAGAGTAACAGGGTAGGTACTATGGCACTTTCGTGGGCCCTATGGCAGCACTATGATATGTAACACCGTAAGTTATTGAATACCATGTTAGTTCAATGGGTACCGTGTTAGTACTATGGTATGTTCCAGAATACTTTGGTGAATACCATGGGAGGCACTATGGCATTTCAGTGGGTACTATTGCAGTTCTATGGTATGAACCACCGTACACTGGTGAACACCATGGTGGGTACTATAGCATTTCAGTGGATATGGCAGTACTATTGTATGTACCACCCAACTATGAAATGTATCACCATACACTGGTGTATAAGTGGGTACCTATCGTGTAAGCGTACCACAATACTCTGGTGAATACCATGGTACTTAGTGAGTACCACAGTAGCCCTCAAAGTTCAGCAGGTATCTAATGTGGTATGTTTGTACATACTGTACTATATTAGATATGTTAGTACATATGATTTTTATAAGAATAATAATAATGATAATAATCATCATTATTATTATTATTATTATTAATAATTATTATTATTTTTAAAAAATTAAACATCAGGTATGTTTTAGCATTCTTGATGTTCTTCTGAAGCACCCACAGAATCACAACATAACCAATGAAGAGTTGGCGTTTCATTCAAAATATACTTTCTACATCTGCACCCTATAATTTCACATCTTACTCATTTCCTTCTCATGTTTTAATACACAAAACATACCTGACTTTATTGATCTAACATTCACCTATCATGCCTTTCATTCAGCTCCCGCTCTAAACGCTTCAGCTCAAGTGGTGGAGTTGTACGAGTCTGTCTGCACTGAATTAGACGTCCTGGAACTGAGAAGAGCATTAAACTACAGCTTACCTCCTCATAATACACTCTCAATTTAAAAAAAAAAAAAATATCCCAACCAGCCTAAGTGCAGAGACATGCAGAAAAAAAAATCAATGTAGCCAGCAGAGCAAACGGTTGGTAATTGCAGCTGGAAAGGGGAGTACTAAAGTGATTTGTTAAGGTGAAATAACACGGCTCCCTCCTAACAGCACTCGCTCATTGGAGACAGAAGTATGGCGGCGGAGGCCTGCCAAAAGCAGTAATTGATAATTTACATGCAAATAGAAAAAGCCACAAAATGGGCGCAATTTAGAAAACGCACTGAGCTCTTTCAGATGCTGTGTGGCACCGGCTTCCTGCGAAATCAATTCACACTCTGAGGAAACCATTTTCTTCAGCCGGAGATAAAGCGCCTGACTATGAGCTGTCAGATACTTATCAATGGGAAATTAGCAAAGAAGTACTATTTCCCCAAAACAAACAGGCCAAGTGTTCCACCTAGTGCCGCTGTCTCTCTTTTGAAATAAACTATATCATCATCTGTTACTTTCAGTGATGCGCCACTATAAACACCAACGATAAAATGTTTAGAGCATGTTTCCCGGAGACAGGTCATTTCTCATAAAAAAAATAATAAATACATATAGTGTATTTTAAATCCTAAATGGCACAATGGCATGTTTTGAAGGAAACAATGCTGCTACTTTCCCTTGTGAGATCCTGTGTGCAGCGTGTAGTAGTAAATGTGCCTATATACAGTACATCCATCCATCCATCTCAATGTCTTATCACATGGAATCATTTTATTTCTTTTTGGGAAATATGTATCCAGTAACATAACTGACGGCAGTGGTGCTAGACAACAGCGTTCTCAAACAGACGACAAACTCGTGGAGCGCAATACGAAGGAACGTTCCCGCTCTCAGTGTGCAGCCCACCTGCTCGTCTCATCTCTCAACACAGGCTACAAACCCCAAACTTAATCCTGAAGTTTTAACCTAACCGCCAGCCATTTTGCATTTCATCTTTATTGAAATGTGTCTTCTCTGCTCCCTAAATGTGGATGCCAGTTCAAAGAAAATGCTTGTTCAGCCAAGTAGTTTCCCTCCTAACCTTTCCATTGCTGTCAGAAATGCTCAATTATACTCGACTCTTGAGTGTAGGGGGAAAAAAAATCGTCAATAAATATTTTTTTGCAATTGAATATTCAGGAAATGGCACCAGGATGTGAGTGAAGATGCTCAGACTCAGTTTTTCATCCATTTCAAGCTGTTTCTGGGTTTTTAATGAACGACAAAGTCGACTGCCAGATTTTACAGAGGAGGAAATGTGGCTAAAGGAAAACATTACAGTTTACTCTGATTTAAACAATGCTTATCAGAATTTGATAAATAATTTAATTGATAAAAAATTTGATAAACGCACATCCGAGATACACATATCTAACAAAACAGCTTGTGGATATGCAATCAGACACACCTCCCGGACAGCCAATCAGCTTTCTCCTGACATGAAGCAGTAAAGAAACACACAGTGTGTTTAGCTCATGGGACGCCCCCTATCTGTTTCTCATGGGAAATATGTAAAAATCAGAAGTGTAAGTAAGCTATAACAGCTACATTAATCGTGTGTTAATCGGCACATCTTACTATTATTTAAGCAGATCTTTCATTTTATTTTTACAATTTTTACATTTTTAAAAACTATATTTAACAGTGGTGCTTAACGACCTTTGGCAATAACACATATAGTATGTTATTATAAAAATGCTTTCGATGATGATTTTTGCATAACTTAGTTATTAGAAATAGCAACAGCAATAGCAACAGATTAAAATGTCTCCCTTTAAGCAAGAAAAATTAATGCTATAGATACTGGAGTATTTTTGCTCAGAAAGTCCATGCATTTATATATTATACAAAAGGTATGAAAATTCAGTAATTGTTGGGAATTTTTTTCTATTAAAAAGTTAAAATTTTATGATAAAATATGTTAATATGCCTATATACTGTAGCTCAAAAAAAAAAATGTGTGTGTATAAGTAGGCCTTGTGATGGCATGGGATATCAACTAATAGATTATCAACCAAAGAAAATCATCTACTAATCAAGTATCGAAGGCTTTAGAAACTCGCACATCAGTGTTTTGAACACAATAACATGGAGCCATTTCAAAATTTAAATCACACTATTACATTTAAACTACAAGACGGACGCTAAAATTACACTCAGTTTACCCTTCTAATTCCAGATACCGTCCCGACACAAATGTTTTCATGCTGAACACATTTAGGCTAATCTCAGAGACGTTGCTTATGTTTTTTTTTTAAGATCAAACGTTCAAAGAAAGCCCTGAAGACAACTTATGATTTAAAGGAATGACTGTAGAAGCATCATATATCAGGACAAACAAAGCTGCAGAATACAAAGGGTTTAGTCTGAGCACCTGTTATTTGGTTGAAAAAATATATACTTATAACACTGTAGCAAGACAATAAATGTTAAGAGAACACAGCTGTTATTTTGAATGAAGGATCCCGTGTTAAAAATGAAATGCCTTAATTAATTTACAGATAAGCATGACAATCTGCTTAGCATTAATCAAATTGTGATACACTCCATTAGCAGACTTGTGTGCTACATTCATGAAACAAATTACACAATTTTATATATCCGCCTTGTCAACTTGATAAGGGAATGTGGACGAGGTAGAGACCCACAAAGCAGCCAAAAAAATTTAGTTTTAAAGATACAGTGGCATCCAAAGTCTGGGTCCAACAGTAGAAAAATGCGATTTAACATTATTTTGTAAGTAAATACAATATTTTTTATTACAAATTAAATTATTAAACTAAATAACTTTAAGAGGATTAAAAGTAGAACATACAAAAATATTTACATACATTTCAGAGGTTCTTAGTATTTAAGACGTCCACTTCGTGCTTTAATGACTGTCTGCGTTCAAGCTACCATAGACTTATCATCCATCAGACACTCGTCTAAACACCAGTTGCAGTAGAAGGGTTAAGACTAAAAAAAAATCAAACCTTTTGCATGATGAAGCTACATGAATGACGTCACAAGTTTGCTCGACTTTAAATGATGACTTATAAATTGTTCTCAATCTTAAATATTCATGATGTATTGAACATTTCCTTTCTTTCTTTTAATATTTTCAAAATCGTGCAAAATCAATCGACTGAATGATTGTATTGAAGTGCCACAACAGCCACAGGGCCACATGACAGTTAATTATTTGTGTTGGAATGTGAATTTTGTACATATTACATATAGTATTTCTGCTTAGTTTTTTTCATGAATACATCACAAATGAAACACAAATACGTTGCAGTTTGGGATTCTGGCTGAAATTCAATTTGAGAACTTACTCCAGAGTTGTTAACTGTGCTGTTAATGCTATTTTTTTATGGCCTTATTAAATCCATCCCTAAGATCCGTCTATATCATCATTCCTTTCCTGAAGTACACCTTTCGAAGGATCAGATGCTTTATGTAGCAGCTGAATTATCTGTCAGGGAGCTGAGTTCCTCAGATTCGAGCACCGATATGAAAACAAACATGACAAATTCATAAAATTATGACTCCATTTTCTCTCTGCCGTTCTCGCGGTTCCATTTATCCCCTTCTCACTGACTGGCTGTTTACAACAGCGGTAATTAACAGACCCTTCTCTACCGGAGGATGCGCCAAGCAGTAAAGGTAAATTATGCAGAGTTTTGCTATGCTAATCCAGGTAATTTGCTTCATGCTGAGCAAACTTCCACAGCCTTGATTAACGATTCATTTTACTGCATTAGTCATCCGGTCATAATATGACATACTGCAACACGCACAGCTCACAGAGCTTGTAAGAGATGCTGATTTGGTTGCAGATTGTTAAAGCTGTCGGTTAAAAAGCCCCGAGACACTGGCCAATCAGAAGGCCATAGCGCAAGTGTGAAAACCTGTTAAAGGAATAAATGTCTACTGGGAGATGAGACCAGGCCTAGCATGTGACTATGTGATAAACAAGCACTGCATTCTAAACCTCAGCAATGTCACACTGGAGGCTTTACACACTGGAGGTTCATCCAGTCCTGGTTATGCATAACACTTTAGGCACATGTCAGAGGTCTTACTGAGGACAGGATGACTGATAGCCATAGTAAGAGCTCCTTATTACATGGACAATGTCCATAAAGACCTAAAGAGCACCGAGCTGAGAAGTGTAGTCTGAGCAATAGATATTGCCGTACTCACTCTTCATAACCCTACAGAAGAAAAAACAAAGCCTTTTGGGGGGGAAAAATAAACAAATTTTCTTAGAAAATCAGCTTCCTACTATATTTTCCAGGAGGGCTGTAGCATAGAAGACTGTGCTGTCTGGAGAATCCTGCTGCTCAATGCGTTCATTTATACGCCTGTCACAAAGGGCGGTGGAAATATCTCATTTTTTCCCCCTAAACCAATACCTCATCAGTCAATGGTAACAAAAGGTCAGAAACATTACAGCGGTCCCACTTGGCACATTTAAACCAACTGCATCTTGTCTTAAGTGAACTACAGAGTAGGCTCGAATGGTAAACACAATTCAGTGCATAAAAAGCTAGGCTACTGAAACACTCCGATTTGTTAGAGTGTCTAAAATAATCATTGAGGGATTATAATGATAGGTTTCACCACCGAAGCCTGCAACGTGTCGTTTTCAGTTGATTGTAAACCACGTCCACAAACGAGATGAGAGAGTAGATAGTTGCTGTTTTGCAGGTCGCTAAATGGGGCTGAATGCCGAAGCGATAGATAGACTGTTAGATAGATAGAGACAGAGAAAAAGAAATAAGAAGAATGAGAAAGCAAGGGCGGGCTCGACAGCTGAGTAGACACTGATTATGGTGATGATGCAAGTCCAGACCTCAGGCCGAGCCACAGTGAGTCACAGAGGCGAGCAAGCTGTTTGGTTCGCACAACAGAGTCTATTATTACATTTCGCATGTGACAACTCCCAGCTCGACACACGGCCACGACCCGCACCAAAACAGCAGCGAGACACTGTAAAAACAAACATGTAACAAACGAGCAACTTAAAGTTAATAGATAAATATAAGCTAATTTTCTATAAATGAGTAGGATAAGATTCAATAAAATGCATTATAATGCATTACAGTCTTTGGCTTTTGATTTCATGTAATGGAGCTGAAAAGGCCACTTGACTGAAACAAGCAAGAGCCATTTTTAAGGTCGAACAGAGCATCAACAATCATCAAAATGTAAAAACTGTTGCAGCGGCGACATCCACCCAAAGGTAATCCACTTCACCGAAGTCAGCATGAATCTGGCTCATCGCACACACATGCACACTTTATAAAGTCTGCCTGAGTAAAGGTGTTAGGGCGAGTACAGGGCAGGGCGGCCCAGGCTGGATTTGAGAAATGAATGCGGCAAACGGGTGGCACTTCAGAGCCGCTCTCCACGACTAAAGACCAACAAGATCAATTACCAACAGTGAGCGGCACCTTAATGAGAGAGGTTTCCATTACCTCCATAAAAGGCCTAAGTGAGGCCCGCTGATGAAGCGGCCCTGTAATAGCCTTCCTCCCTCTCCCTCCCTAATGACACTGCAAGTGGATTACGCGGCCAATCCCAGCATCCACCGTGTTTATCATTTATGTAAATAACATAAGGAGCGGTGACACGACACGGTAAACGAGGCTCCGGAGCGCCCACTGAGGGAAAAGGTGGAGGAGCTGGCACAGGGGGTTGAAAAAACAGCAATATATAAGCAGGGAAAAAGCTTTTAACAGTGCGTTACATTATTAAAATGAGCTTCTACTGTGACCGTATTTATATTCTGGGAAAAAAATGTATTAGCAAGAATATAAGTGTATACCCCGTGTGTGTGTGTGTGTGTGTGTCTGCAAGATTTTTTTTTTTTAAATATAAGAACACTAAAAGCCTTCCTGCTCTGCATCAGCCGAGCTATTCTAATATGCACCACCTGACAGAAAAGGATAAAAAAAATGCATCAGCACAAATATACACAAGTGGCAGTAATCCTCTGCCCCCAATGTTCAGGCTGCGCAATAAGCAAACTGAGCTTATCAGTTCCAACCACCGCTCCTTTTAATAGCCACCATGATGGCAGTCGTTTCAGGCAGGTTTCAGTTCCTGCTTTTAAAGAGCCCTAGCACATGCTCGTGTGTGTACACAGTATGCATGCAAGTCGATGTGTGTATAACAACTCGGGCTTTTCTGCTCTTTGAGCTGTGCACAGGTGAAGACTGAGTAGAAAGATGTCTGGACCGACTCATTATCTGGGTGCAAACAGCTGAAGTGAGCATACAGCACATTAATGCTTTACCTCCTGCTCACTCGTATCGGCCTTTAAATTAGAGTTTTGCACCGGCTCGATTTTTAAAGCTGTTTACCATGTAAAGCACAGTGCACTCCCGTCTATAACACCAGTGCCTGATGCAGCAGGGAGGAAAAAAAGACCCGTGGTATGAATTTAAAAGATAATAAACTCCGCCGCTGTCCATTGCGGCTCCCCGAACGCCGCAGAGCGCTCGTGCGAAAAAACTGCGTGATGCGCCAGATCTCAAGTGACGAGGACAAACAGTAAATTCCCTCTGGATCACGACTGAGGCAATTTAGATAAGTGTCAAAACAATCCAGCGCATGCCGCAAGTTTCGGGTGACAACTTCCTATAATTCCAAGGGGTGAGTTTAGATTACAAATCAAGCAATTCACACGTTTTTATTTTAACAACAACACAGAGACATGCCGTTGCACAGAGGAAAGGCTCGGCCAATCTAAACACAAGCTGAACTGATTCTCACATCAGGAAGTCTGGTGATTATCTCGCTAGTATATCGGCTGCGTTCGCAAAGGTCAGCCGCACGATCACAAGTTCTGTTTCATGAATCACACTCGAGTGCGATTCTTAGCATTAAAATGAATCTCCATCTGTAAATCTAACGGATGGCATGCGGATGTGCATGTCACCAAAGGCTTGAGAGAGGAAGCGAATTATATAAATATTAGCTGTTGACACAAGTGTGTGACCATATTTCAGCGAAGTGACAAGGCGAGCTGATCACAGCCGCGCGATAATAAAGTCAGTGACGGCCACTAACGTCAAACGATGTAAATGATCTCAGGCGTCCTCGCTGCCAACAACTGTAGCTCTCTTCTGCTACAAACAAGCTTCAAAAATCCCAGCGCTCAATAACACCAGGCTGATTTGCACACTCGCACGAAAAAACGTGTTAATTAAGAAAGCCATGTAGACGGTAATAATGACAGATCAGCTCTATCACCTAGAGCAGGAGTTCTTGCGCGTTTTTAGCAGCCAGGGACCCCTTTAACTATAAAGCATGTTCCACTGGGTGCCACAGTACATATTTAGGAACATAATCCAGGACTTTATTCATAAGGCTTATTGTTAATTTGTACAGTAACTGCTTTTTATTAAAGTCATGGAGATTTTTCATTGAGCTTTCCACTAGAGGAATACATTAAGCCCAAGCTGACATTATTCATAGGCCTACTTGTTTTGAGTTATTGATTTCTGAATTAATACACAACAATAAATTAGGCTCAACTGATTCAATTCAATAATACATATAAGAACTTGTGATTTTCCTAGACAGTAAACAGACGGAAAAAAAAAATCACAGATATACTGTATATGGTTTACACACCTAATTTTGAAATCCATGGACTATTTTATAAAAATGCTCACAAACGGATAAACAATCCTTGTGCCATCGGTTGGTTTGATGTGCTTAAAGTGCTTAAAGGAGTGTGTGAGAATGGTGGAATGACACACACACACACCAATGTTCAATCAGGTCAACAACATGGAAGAAAAAGGTATATTCTGCATGTCGCTCAGGTGCATCTCCTATCCATGCTACTCTGTGTTACTGTGGATGAGTCTGAAACACACACACACATATGGAATATACAAACATTCCAGCAGACTGACATAAAATTCCAGCTTGTTAGTAAAATTCCAGCTTGTTAGTATACACCAGCCAGCCACGGCCTTCACAGTGACTTAATATGCCCCACACACACACACACACACACACACACACACACACACACGTCTCTCTTTCTCTCTCTCTCTCTTTCTCTCTGCCATTTCAGGCTAAAGGCCAGGAAGACATTACTGTGCTCTTCAGTGGAATGTTCTAGAGCCTGCCCCAAGGCCACTGAGGACATTATCATGAGAACTCAGAGGAAAGGCCATTGTGTTTACAACAGGCAACTTCCTCTCTCTCTCTGATCCCTTTGTGTTTCCACGTTAATGCAAATAGATGGGACTCGGCACGTACATGCTATTGGCTTAAAGGAAAGGGGATCCCGAGTTTAAAAAAAAAAAAAAAAGTCCTTGTTAAGAGTGTGCATGATTGGAAATTTCGACGCAATAAAGTTTATAATAATTAGTGAGCAAAAGATGGCTTTTATTTGACAACCTAAGAGCTCTGTTCAACTTGCTGGCTCTCGGTGACTACTCATAGAGACAAGACAAAACAAACACAAATATCAGCACGGAGCTCCGCACACACACACACACACAGGTCTCCAGCTCCTCGTGACGTAAAGGTCAAACTGTCAGTGTACTGCCAGAGGTAAAAGCAAGCACACCGCACCGATGATTATGCCTCTGAGTAAATTATGTGAAAGTTGGGAGTGCTTAGCGACGTGGCGCAACATGACGAGGTTAAAAGGACACGTTTCGTGTCACGTTCCTTCGAGACGCGGAACGTTCAGCTGAGGTTAATTGCAAAATCTAGCTGTAACTGCAACAACGCATTCATGGAGAAGTACTATGCTGTGTGTAGAAGGGCTCTCCCGGTCTTAAACAAAACACACACACACACGCACACACACGCACACTTCAAGCATGAAAACAATTTTGAGGAGAAAACTAATAACTTTCACCAGACTTTAATTTTTTTTTGGGAAATAAAAACCTTACAAAAACAACCTACAAACCACTAATTCTTTTGACAGGTATTATCAATTTGCGATTTCAAACGGTGACTGATATTTCATGGGCCACCAAAAGTGCTTTGAATTATTGATAACATAGGAGCAGGAAGATTTTAAGCAGCTCTGCTCCTTTTATCAATCATTCATGCAGTTTCCATCGAAAACACTTCACTCCCTCAAGTATCAGATCTCACTTGAAGGTGGAGGGCTTACTCTTGGATCTCACTTAATTTGAAGGGCTTCTCACCAGGAAATAACACTCCCTGGGAAATTAGGAAATATTATCTCGATCAAAAACAAAATCCATGCTAAACAGCCCTTATGCAGACCACTTGACAAATACTTTGCATTTTTTTTCTGATCAGGAAATCGAAGAACCGACATTCGATATCAACCCAATATATCTAACTAACAATTTAGTTCTCAGGATAAAATAGTTTTCATGCTTTCATGCTGGTAAAATTTGAGAAACTTACTATGATTATTATTACTATTATGGCTAAGGAATGAGCTTCCATTCCAAATGAATGCTTCCAAAATAATAGGTCATGGCTTCAGCAGACGACAAATGTAATCAAACTGCATGGTCTGTCTCACTCCTGCTCGCCGTAATGCAACACAAGGGCTCGGTGTAAAGTCCTAAGGTGCCTTTTGCCCAATTAGGGTCCACATGTGAGTGCTTTCTGAACAGACATCACAACATCAAAAGCCAGAAACCCGAGGACAATGAAAACCCTGCTTTCAGCATCTGAGCAAGTCGCTGAACCTCATGAGACACCGAAACCTACATTAATCTTAGTGAATGAAAGGTCTCTGTCTATACTTCAGGATGGTGGTCATCTCTTTCTGAAGATTTTCAGGAAATGATTGAACATAATTACTTCTTTCAATGTGGCGTGATTTCTAATATAAATAAAAGAATTAATAAGTACAATAACCAGTTGATTACACCTTCGCTCTGGATGGCACTCAGATACAGATGTTTGTCGGTGGAACCTTTTATAGGCTTCCACAATCTGGCTTATTCAATCTCCCGACAACTTAGCATTATGTTCTCTTCCAGCTTTCAACACAATTAAATTAGATCATCATGAACTAGACAACAGTAATTACCTGCCACAGGTAAGTGGGAAATCTATGGACTGTGTGCATCAACATGGTGGCGATTCTATACGTGATCTCCTGTAGGTATTTGAGTGTTTAAAATGTGATCTTCCTGCTGCTCGCAGTGTGTGAAGTTCCATTAACCTTCATCAGTATTTGTCGCTTTGTCATACGGGCTGAAGTAACAAAAAAAACATGGCGATCTATGCAACATTACAATGGTACCTACTCTTACAGGAAATAGATATAACTCCCTCTTGAGTTACGACATAACATGATGTGTTGCCAAGTTTTACTCACTACACACAAGTCCAGAGTTATTTCATCCACTTACCGAGATTCCATTTGTGTAGGAGACATTAATAGACGTTAAAAACTTTAATGTTTTATTGGATTTAGTATCAAAGTTTGTTTCAACAATAGTTTCTTTGGAAACAATATCCTTTTTGATTAAAGGTCCCATATTTTACTACTTCTTTAACATAGAGTTAACATTGGGGACATGTCCCCAAAGTCTCTGTTAATGTTACAGCTGAAACACTATGATAAATGCAACATGATAATGCATTTTCATACCTCAAACAAATTTCCTCTGTTTCACTACTTTTCCAAACACGCCGTTTAAGGTTCTATGTAAATGAGCTTGTGTTTAGCCACACCCCAAAAGAGAGCAACATAGTTGAGCAACAAGCTGATGAAGTCACATTAGCAGGAAATCTACTTGGCTTGTTTAAACCATGGGCAATACAAGGGACAAAAAAAGCAGGGAATGTTTTTTTTCTCCTAATGGTGTTTGTTTGCATACTAGGTCCCCTTTTTGCTTCAACTACAGCATATCAAGTCTATCACACATCGCAAATAAACAATCTCGTTAATCCAGATAATTTTATGTGACTTATCTTTTGCAAACACACTGCATTTTTCCAATTTTGTAACACGAAATCTAAAAAAAACAACAACATGGCGGATCATCGGAAAAGATCTAACTCAAATAACAAGTGTTCTCTTTGCGGCATCACATTCAGGGTCCCCAGCGTGATTAAGGGCCCGCAATTTAATGCAAGAACATCACAGCCATCGTGTATTACAAAAGAGCTGAACGCCTCACTTTTTTAATAGAAAAGTTTTTCTAGCAAACTGGAACACTGGGAATCCCTTCAGAGAAATGTCAGAGAAACCCTGCCTCCCTGAGCAAACTCTACCTCATTCCTACCATTGATTTGGCCTGCAGTTTGAAATGACATCTAAACCAATTTCTTATTGCCTCTTATTTGTTCCTTCCCACCACCAAATGACCTTTCATTCAGGATAATGGGCGAGTGCACTTTTGTACAGCTTCAGTGTCAACTTTGTTGAGATCCTATCAGCACATACCTAACATTTCGCAGTCCACCGAGGCCTATGAGGAAAGAGATACGGTAACATTTTCGAGCGGTGTGATTTAAAGGTCAGCTTGGTTAATAAGGCAATCATATCTGAAATGCATAGAAGAAATATGCTGAGAATGATCAAACATAACACATCTGTTTATGAAGTGTTCATGGCTATGAATTTTAAACGTATGCTCCTGGCAGAGTGCTGTTCTCTCATTACGCAAACCGATACGAGTCTCAGCCACGACGTCCACAGCTTGTATGCTTTCGGTGGACAAGATTTGCTCTGGAGGTCTGTGACTTATTAATCATAGGTCAGATACATACTCGGAATCGTTCAGTGAGAATCTATTAAGTAAATGAGAAAATCTGGGCTGGAATACTTTATATCTGGCAGTGTGTTTACTCCAGTTTGTTACACAGCGTCTAGGCAAAACAAGTCAGAGCAACATCTTTATGATTTGGAAGCATTTGGAAGCAAAATCAGCAATGATACACTACTACTAATTATCATCCAAAATGTTTTTGACAGCAATCCCTATGCCAGTAATCTCCGGCTTGGCGCTCTGCCAGTCATGCTTATTTATTTGATTTCAGTCGCAGTCAAATGCAGGCTGTAATGGAAGCAGCGGTCACTGTGGCATCAGGAGAGAAAAACAAGCAACCTTTCCTTGTTTCATTTACCAACCTTGCTTATCTTGTGCACTGTATGAATTTCATTTCAATCACTGAAAACAAACCACATAATCGTACCAATTACAAAGAAGCATTATTTTATATAGAAGGAAACCACAAGATTTCAACTTATTGTTCCATTATACCATATAAAGTTGAAGTATTACAGACAATTCTATATGTAAAAGTTGCCAAATAAATAAACACATCGGCTCCGTTCGGCGGTAATCCAACACATCTCCGGGGTGAGAGAGAGATTCCTCAGCTCGTGCATTATGCAGCGGACATGAATTTCTACATTTCAGCTACCTAGCAAAATGCTTAAGCAAACATACAATATTGATCTTCCTGCTTGTCTGTTCTGAACGCTGTCTATAATCATTTCATAATCCATCAGGACTTGGCTCTTTTGCCAAACAAGTGTCATGACTTAATTAGTTATCAGATAAGGTAAAGGCTGCACCTGTGAATGACAAGCCTAAGTGTAAGCTGTCCGTGCTGCTTCTTGCTTTTCAATGCCTCATAAGAAACTAAACAAACAGTGAAATAATTCACAGAAGTGGCAGTCATCAAATCTCCCGCTACACTAGCCAGGCTGGGATGCAGCACGTTCGGATTTTATAACGGCTGTAACAGAACGCTTATAGTATTAATCACCTGTTAAGTCTTAAAAGCAAATGAGGTAGAAATATGCTGAAATCACATACTGTAAATGCTCTCAAAACATCATAAAAAAGAGAAAAGGTGTCCTTTTGTCTAGATCAATTAGTAGTCAAAAAGAGGTTAGTGTATCACTTGTAATGTAACTGAGAATTTATCTTTATCTTTATAAGAAACACTATGGCAGCTCCAAAGCCAATAGTTCTGAATCGAGGCTTGTGCAGAACAGCACTCTTTCCTGTGAGAAACTCCTTCACCCTTGTTTAGACTTCAAGGTCTCCACTGCACAATAAACCAGGAAACATCACACCTCCACAATTAGTATACATACATACACACACACACACCCACACACACACAATATTTCCTCCTTCTAATAAAGCGAGTCGAATTTAAGGTAACACCTTAAGCATTAAGCCGTTTCGACTTTATCAGTGCAAATTAACAGGCTGGCCTGGTTTATATCCACTTAAACCGTTCATGCACAGAGTAAAACAGAATCAATGTTTTAATGTTTATGGTGGCTGCGGTTTAAGCAGTCATTACAACACGTATTAGTAAGAGTCTGACTTGTCAGTAGAACAGAAAATGCATCTATGAGTTTCGAAACGTTAGGAGATTTAAGCTACGTACACATTACAAAATCAGCATTTCTTTTCCAAAACTAAACTGAAATCATCTCGCAGCATCCATTGCAGTGAGCGCCAGCGAACATCAACACGGGGTGATAAATGTCTGGCGCAGTGCATGATGCCAGGCACGAGTGGTGCAGGAGAGGAGAGAGGAGAGCGTAGAGAGGAGCTCTCAGATGTTTATCAGGCAACAAACAATACTTTGTCATGTTTCTGACAGCCAAGAACCAGTCTGGTGAGTAAAATCACACTCTTGACAGTTACCCCAAAGCAGAAACAAATTACCTGCATGTTATTTAGTGTTAAAAAGAATTAGGATCTAATGATTTATCTGAGCGCTGCGTCATTATGGAGAAAAAATAATGAATGTAGAATTCGGCGATTAGTCCTGTTGCAAGCTAAGTAAAAATGCATAACAATTAGTAGGTGCATAAAATGAGGTAATAGTCATCAAAAAGATGACACACCAAAAAAAACTTTTTTTTTTAAATGCACCGCTAATTACCGGTACTGGCAGAAACGTTGATGCTAATAATATCTTTACTAAAGGCGAAAAAGAACAAGCAAACAAAAATATAATTGCTCAGAAGAGCAACAACTCTCCCCCCCAAATGAAATAAAAAGGCTTTTAGCCATCGTAATGATTTACAAAGTGACGAGTCAAACAGATTTACGGCGACAGCCTGAAAGGAACCCAACACAAATACAATTACTGCTCACGTGACTGCTGCTGCCAACCCCCCTCCACACACACACACACACACACACAGCCGAATAATAGAAGCCACACTATACATACAAGCTCGGAGCTTCCTCAATTCCTTCAAGAAACAAAAAAAACACAAAGACAAGGAATGCTACTTGTTACAAGTGTATTTTAGTGACAGACCCTCACAGCAGTGCTGAGTAAATCTGGAAGGTTTTGCTGAAGTCCAGCCACTTGCATTGCTCAATATGTGTTGACCTGATGGAGCATGGCCAGAAGGCAGTCACGTGTGCTAATTCTTTAGACACGAGCTGCAGCTAACAACACAGGCTACGCCGCCTCATTAAAAGGGTCAATACACAACAAAACAGTTATTCCTTTACCTAAATAAACCATTGCTTTTCGCAATTCAGAGACAAACAGAATAACTGACCTTGATGGGTAAAAACAACACCTACTCCTTTGTTGTACATTTGTTGGGGATTTTTTTTTGGCTACAAACAGATTTCGAAAGCAGGAACATCATGGGGGAAAGTCGGAAATCAATGACTTGAAGAAAAGCAGCAAGAATAACAGCATACCTTTTGTCTTTGAGGCTATATTTTTGTGTGTTTTTGACAGTTTTTATAAAAAAATTATAATAATTAGCACAGTCTAATTTGTTGCTATTTAATAATAATAATTATTATTATTATTCTAAAATAATACAATGTTTGCACATTATTAACAATAATGTCTACAAAGTTTTCTTTACTGATTTCTTAATTATTCATGCTCACTTTGTGATTGAAAAAGCCCATTAGAATAGGCTTAAACAAATAACCATCCATGTCTCTCTCTCTCTCTGTCAGCACAGCTTTCATGCTAATTAATGGAGAAGTAGACTCATGTGCCGCGGCCCCCGTTGAACATCTATTTCACCAGCTTAAGTTATCCCACTTCAACACTAATAAACCATCGGGCTTGCCTGCTGGTGTAGTCAATGGCAGTGGTGTGACGCAAGCTCTTAGTTCAGCCCCTTCCTTGAAAGCAGACCTGCAAAAATGTTTGTGTGGGTGTTGGCAGCTATTTGGGTGGGAATTCTCGGCCGGCAGAAGCCCTCAGGGCAAGCCAGATTGAGTTTCCCCATTCCGGCGTTCCAAAGTCGAAAGAATTCGAGTGAAAATCAACCAGAAAGACGACCGTGCACTTAAAGTCTCGTACGGCACTGCAGGGTTTCACTAAGAGAACTGGCTTCAGTTACATTCAATTTCATTAAATATGAAGAGCATTCAAATTAAACCGGGATTTAAAAAAAAAAATTCTAGTGAAGGAAAATGTAAAACGATTGACATTTACAGAGAACATCAATACTGCGATGTGACTCTTAGCCGCAGTACAGCATTTGAATGCTGCAAATCTTTGAAAGAGGGTCATAGGACAGTGAATGAAGATCCTAAATTGCAAAAGAGCAGCCAAATTCTGAGAGAACTGTATACACAATCATTAATAAACACCTCTTGGACATTAGAGGAACTCGGCTGGGAGTTATTGCCACATCCCCCATACAATCCTGACCTCACTTGAAACAATATCCACAGTCATAGCCCATTAACGGAGTTCCTGGGAGGCCAGCGTTTCAAACTTGAAGCAGGTACGGGATAAGTGCATTAGTGATTATTGTAGCAGGGGATTATATAGATAAATAAAGCTAGTTTTTACCCTCATAACTGTGTTCTGCAAAATCAAAAGTCCCGGTTTGACTTGAACTCAGAAGGTGCTTCTAAAGGAAGGGACTTGGCTTTTCCATAATCAGGATCGGAGTACGTATAAAGAGGAACTGACTGTTATTTCTGATCAGGCTGTTTCTCATCCGTCGGACACGGTGTAAATTTGAGCTGGCATGTGCCACACGTCCCTGGTGACCACTTACCGCAGATGCAAAGTCAGGACACTCACCCAACACACAGACTCACAGACACATAGACAAGCCACCCCACCATCTCACTCACACCAACACAACTGGCAAAGCTTCTTAACTCAGCCTTGAGCTGAAAGAGAAAGCCGGAATGAATGCATCTAAAGCTCACTGAGAAATACAACAGCATGGGGAAGAAACACCGACCTGTGAGGTCTTTTATTAACCTTTGTTACAGATATAATGGCAAACAGAATGTTTATACTATAAAGATCATTATCTACTAGTTTAAAGTTCATTAAAAGAATGCTACTAACATAATCATAACGCTTCGTTTTTTTAAAACACAGCCAGGGCCATTACAGCACTTCTATTCACTGTAAAGGTTTTAAATTTTTAAAACATTAATGTTCTTAAACACACTCGTGCGCTGGCACACAGAACCTTCTGAGAACATTTAAAAGGCAAACTATTACACAATCACCACAAAGATAGCACGATAGACAATGATTACATGACAAGACATGATTTTATTACAAGAACCTGCGTGAACACGTAGGTGCTAGAAAGAGGTTTTGCTAGCACTAGTATAAACAGCGCTGCTCCTATTTAGTTACAATTGCCGACAAAGCGGTTTGTTTCCTTCTTTGAATAATGATTCATCGTTGTAATCTTCAATGTTATCAGCATTAATCTGCAAAGCCTCCTGCACTTCTAAAGTCATGATCGTGATGGTTGTCGTGAAAGTATCTGATTCGCCGCATCATAATTCTTTGGTGTTGACCGAGACACAGCAGTGGAAAAGCATGAGCGGTTTATCATTTACCACCTTGGTTTTAAAAAAACAAGCAACAGCACCTTGTGAGTGGAAACAGTAAAATAGACTGTTTTTACATAATGAATGCTTACAGATACCAAAAAACGGCTGTATACTGATAAAATCTGGCATAGTCCGGTTATCTTATCACAGGCCGAGCTGCTCAAACTAGTACCTCTGTGATCTCGTCATAGTGTAACAACAAGCTTTCAGAACAATTTTTAATAGATCTAATGGAGCAACCTCGACACGATTTTCACTGCTCATCTTTTACACAGCGTAGTTCCATAATCTGAACAGAATGTCAATGTTGTTGTATTTCTAACCATGTCATTACTAAAATTTCTTACTCCCCAAACCACTCCCTCTTGTCATTTGAGCTGTAAGGTACCTTATACTGTGTCACTGAACCTTTGACGTCCATACTTACACTCACTAAAGCCTTACTTGTTTGACAATATACACTCACCGAACACTTTATTAGAAACATTATACACTGTATAACACTGCGTCAGGACTCGCGCTGCACTCAAAACAGCCTTAATTCCTCATAGCTTGGTTTACCCATGATGTTGGAAACATTCCTTTGAGATTCTCTTCTATGTTGACATGATTGCATCACCCAATTCCTGCAGATGTTTCAGGTGCACATCTATGCTGAGAATCTCCTGTTCTACCACAGGTGTTCTATTGTATTTGGATCCGGTGACTGGGAAGGCCACTGAAGAACATTAAACATTGTCATGTTTATGAAATCAGTTTGAGGTAACTTTCGCTTTGGTGCATGATGAATTATCATGATAGAAGTGAAGCACATAGTCAGCAACAATACTCAATTAGGCTGTGGCATTCAGGCGATGAATGATCGGGATTAACATGGCCAATTAAGTGTGCCAAGAAAACATTCCCCACACCATTCCACCACCTCCACCAGTCTGGCTGTTGACACAGGGCAAGTTGAGTCCATGGACTCATGCTGTTTGTGCCAATGTCTGTTAATGCCTCAGCATAAATGATATGAGATTCATCAGACAAGTCTCCAGACTCCAGACAAGTCATCAGACTCCTAAGCGTTTTCTTTAATGGTGCAAGTTTTAGTCATCCTGTGCCCACTGCAGCCTGAGCTTTCTCTTCTTGGTTGACAGATGTAGAACCTGACATATTATTCTGCTGTTGTAACCCATCCACGTCAAGGTTCAACGTG
>JAQMYJ010000039.1:16426987-16443118 GCA_030014305.1 Clarias laeviceps | reverse complement strand
TGAGATCTTGCATAACAGTCTTGCCATTCTCTGATAACATCTCTCATAAACAAGTCGTTTCTTTCTGCAGATCTGATGCTCACTGGATGTTTTTACTTTATTGCACCAATTTGAGTAAATTTAAGAGACTGGTGAGTGTGAAAATTAGGTGTTATAAGAATACTCAAACCAGCCCATCTGGCACCAACAAACATGCTATGGCCAAAATCACAGGGACATCATTTTCCCCAGTTCTGGTTGTTGTGAACTGAAGCTGGCCCATATCTGTGTGATTTTATGTGCTGCACTGCTACAAAATGATTAACAGATTAGATATGAATGAGGAGAACTCCAGGTGTTCCTAATAAAATGCTCAGTAAAGAATACTGGATCACTATGTGGCACTGCACATAGTCAAACGTTTGCAGGTTTTATCCACAAAGAGCCTGTGCGGCCCCAGGTTGTCATTTAAAACCAAAGCAGGAGTCACACCTGATTCCACTTGTTTAATCAATTGGTCTCGGACTTCAAATAGCTGATGAGCTGCATCAGGTGCGTTCCTGCTTGGCTGGAATAAAAAAAAAAATAATGAAGCCGTGCTGGTGCTTTACAGATACTCCTGCTACAGAGCATGAAGTGTATCCTTCCTCCCTGGCCAGCCTAGTCTAGTAACCATTTTAGTTTTAGCCACACCTGTCAAACAAACACAGGGAGTGGTCTTGGTTTTGTGGTTTTCCTTGTTTAAATGAACAGTGGGGATGGATCCTTTTCAGCGCATCGAGACTGTTGCCAAGTGTCAGTGTTATGCATTACACAGTGTGCAAGTGTACATTAGGGGTGGGCTAAACAACAAAAATA
The DNA here is from genome assembly GCA_030014305.1 of Clarias laeviceps. Taxonomy (NCBI): domain Eukaryota; kingdom Metazoa; phylum Chordata; class Actinopteri; order Siluriformes; family Clariidae; genus Clarias; species Clarias laeviceps. Next base: position 16,442,281 of record JAQMYJ010000039.1, on the reverse strand, counting down.
TCTCTCAGCCATTGACTATGTTAGATGGTGTGTATTGTGATGTACAGATGTTGCATAAGAATGTGTTCAGTGATGCTTTTTTTTATGTCTATAAAATTCTTATGACATAATTTTAAATAAAATTATAAAATTATAATATTACATACAGTCGTATACACCGCATATTCAGGAATATTTTATTCAATATTCAATAATACTTTTATTTATTTAATATTCTTCAAAAATGTATAGAATAATTATTTTGGAAATGATCGAAAATAAGGAAAAAGTAAAAGAAATCTAAACCATTTTTCCATTTTAAAGATTCGCACAAATGTAACAAATTTTATTATTTTTACCAGAAAATGTTACCATTATTGTTAATATTGTCATCATTTTTACCAGCTCTAGTTGATACAGAAGGCAAATTTTCCTCACTAATAGCTACAGTTTAACATTAAACGTTAATAATTAATGTGTGTTTTGTGCACACTCGTACGTCTTGTATCTAGCCCGTGTTTAAATATCAGTGGTGATTTATGCAGACTGTGGTCTGTGTTTCACAAAAAAAAAAAAGAAAACACAAGCAGTCGCATTCAGATTGGGAACGGGCACAGCACAGACGCTCTCTCCTTTGTCACTGCGTGACAATCAGGTATCTGTTTGCCGTATGAAAAGAAATACAGAGAGCGTGCACTAAGAGTGGAGCCAGTGTTAAGAGGGGGATGAGAAGGACGAGCCCGGTTTAAAACTGGCCTGGTGGTAATTATGAAAAGACAACAAAAAATAAAAGAACTGGTTTAAAATGCTAAAACTGTAGAAAACCTGTTTAAACGTGGCTAAGCACATATGTCACTTCTTTTTATTTGTTTGAATAAACACTGAAAAAAAGAGGATCATAAAATGCATTCGGGATTAGATCAGCCCACGGCTGCACTTCAGCTCAGCAAAAACTGCTTTGCCAGACGTTCCATTTTATAATATTTTCACACCGAGGTTCCAAATGTGGCTCTTTATCTAAAAAGCCCAGGCTGAAAAAGTGAAAAGACATGAGCTTATAATAGTGTGAAGTAGTACAGTTGCACTGGGAGCATGAAGAAGAGGGGAGGGAACCAACTGGGCACCGAAAGCCAGACTTACAGGACAGTTATTAACAACTGCATGATCCTGCACTTACCTGGGAAGTGGCGCTTGCAATCACATGTCAATTTGGTCATACGCAAACACACACATTTAAACATCTCTAGATTCATAATGCTTTTATCTGATGTTGAAACTGCACCAGGAATCCGAGATTGTGTCTCGGTTGCTTACGGCTGTCACCTCGCGAGCTCCGCGTTGAACCTGTCATGCATGAAATGCATTTGCGCAGCAAGGCTCGTGTTCTCAGAAAACAGGCTTTCGCTTTCCTTTTTCGGGAAGTTAATAGCCACTAATGCAATAGCAGAAATGACTTTGTACTGGATGTGGTCTGAATTTAATTTACCAGAATTCATTTGTCAGGTTTACGTGACACCTTGTGGCTGCTTTCCGTTCAGCTTTCATTTTGTTCACCTTGCTAAAATGAACGACACAGTGTCAAGGTAGGTGTCATGATGTGAATCATTGAAATGTGAATGAAAAATAACAAACACTCTTAGGCTCTTAGGAAATTCTGCTTAATTTGCTTAGAGGACAGGTGTATGCACCCTCGATGCCATGCTGAATGTAATGCCATTCTCTTTGAGATGGAGAAAACCTCCTCACACACTGACAAGGCTCACGCTATGTGACATGCTCAAGGCTTTCCATATGATAATGGAAAAAGCAACAGTTCTAAATATTAAAAGAGATGCGCTTTAGCAGGTGGTGCTTTTTGAGTAGTGTGTGAATGAGATTGCGGTAGCTCTGTGGTTGAGGCGTTGGACTATTGATCCAGAGGCCTAGGTTCAAAACCCAGCACCACCCTATTGCCACTGTTAGGCCCTTGAGCAAGGCCCTTGACCCTCAAGCTCAAATGTATAATGAGATAAAATGTAAGTCGCTCTGGTTAGGAGGATCTGCCAAATGCCGTGAATGAAAGTTACCGCAAAATATTTTTTAAAACCTTTTGGTTTTGTGATTTCTACTGATTTTTCACCTAAAATGTACACAGGCGCAAAAAAGAGACGTTACAAAAATGAGCCAAAGAATGTGTAGAAGAATTTAATTCCGTCTTCCTTCCGATTGTTCATAAAGTGGATGATGCCAGTGGTAAATAGACTCTCGAAAGCCTGAAAGGTTTTTCATCCCTCTCTAATCCCACAGAAGGATATTCAAATATTTCCACCGCTGACCTTTTTTCCACACATGAAACTTTAAACCTTTAAATTGCTGACAGTGTGACTTTAATATAAAAAAAAAAAAAAAAAAAAGAGACTTGACTAGAACATGCTTTGAGACTGGACAAGAATATCTAGATATTTAAAGTGACTTTCTCTGAAAAAGAAAAAGTCACATTTACAGAATTACAATAGAAACCCAATGATAACACTAGATAAACAAATTACAGCAACCACCTCTAAGCAGGTTCCACGTTTAATTTAACGTCTTATGTATATTTTCATAATGAAAATTGTTCTCAGGTGATTAAAAAAACACACATCCTCTTGGTACATCTTTATAAACATATTACTCTAGTAACATGGTATGTATTAAGGAACTCTAACCCATAAAGATTTAGTAGGCAGCATTACTTTCTTAACACCTTTGTTTTAAGTGTTCAAGTGTTTCTCAGCGAGAGATTATATTATGCAATCAAGAGCAATTTAGATTATACATAACACCATCACTAGCAGCTCTGTGTCTTTCTAAATGAAGAGCTAGTCCAAATCAATCCTCCCAGAAGACAGCGCTTGCCTAAAATACAGCATTTGATTTTCCTATGCATGATCCCCAACTCACAGCTGTCTATTAAATGAACATGAATAGAGCAGCGGGGCAAACGGCTTGACACGAAGAACATGGCTCAATGAATTTGTCGTAGTCAAAGAAAAACAGTTTGAGCGCAATATGTTTGTTTTTACTCAGAATGGATTTGCAAGGCACACAGTAGTTAGAGGAAAGCGCACGGAGCTATCCTAAAAACCAAAGCTCGTAATCAGGTGAATTTTCTTGTGTGGCAAAACGTTTTTGTCACGGCGTCCAAGCTGTGAGCTCGAATATCAAGCGAGAGCGAGTAACTGGGTGTCGTTTAAGATTCAAGATTCTTGCTCTTTTGCTGACAGAAATGGGATACATTCACTGTGACATCTTCCGCGTTCATTTTTCAAAGAACGTCAAATCAAACATGCATGAGCCCATGACAGCGTAGCTTTGGAAGTCTCTATCCGAGGGAGAAACGCTCAGAGTGGCACAAGCTAGCTAATGCTGTGCCCATCACATCCCAAAGCTTGTGCGGTCATATTGTCAAACTGACAGCTGGAGGCACCCGACAACAACACATTCTTATGGGGACGTGAACTCTTTTGATTGAATGCAAAAGAAGTAGCTCCTGTCTCTCTCTCTTTTTCCTGGCTACAGGAAAGCAATAAACTGTCAGCGGACATCAAGGAAATCAAGAGGTGCTGATGCATTTAAACCTGTTTCTTAAAAGAGTTGTACTTTACAAGGTAGAAATTCATAAGAGATAGAAACCACAAGAAGAAAAAAACAAAACATTTAAAAGTGGTCTTGAGAGGTTTCCTGTTCCAGTGGTATTTATTTATTACACAGCAATAAACGTCCCTCTCCATTGTTACAGAAGTGTGTGAAATAGTCACTGGGTTATAAAGTGTATCTGACTTCACTTGTCAACAGGAATGAAAACTGCTGTATGAATCCCTTGTGGAGCGCATGCAAACAGACACAAAGTCTGACTTATGTTAGAGAGTGGGTGTGTGCAGCTAGTGACGAGTAGGCTGTTCTACTCCGCGACGGATAAACACGAGCCAACTATTTCACAACTCCCCACAATAGTGCACTAACAGTTAAATGTCAACCTGTCAAAACACTGATTAGTGTTCAAGCAGTTTTAAAGGACTAGCAGGTCTCTTGTGACTACAGGCAATACAGGCATTAAAATAACACTTAACTTGAGTTTAAGAAGTAGTCAATATGTTAAATCCTGCTTTAGAATATAAATCAGTAACAAACAGTGTTTCATCTCAACTCTCAAAGTAGTAAGAGTTTTGATTTTTTTTTCGTATTTCTCTCATTTGTGTCATACATGCTTGCTTAAAAGGACACTAAACTCTAATGTTTATATATTGCATATTTCAGGTACATTGCTTGATAGACAATTACTATGTAATTAGCAATTACTAACACTTACAACAAGATGTCTAGAAGTGAGATCCATGAACCCCCATGGATCCTCATTGGTGTGTGTGTATGTGTTGGGGAGGGTGTGTCGTTTGTTACAGTGATGAAAATCACAACTTAAAAGTTATAATATTTATTATTGTGTTTCTATTTGTCTGTTGGGGAGGGTGTGTCATTTGTTACAGCGATGGAAATCACAATATAGAAAGTTATTAATATTTATTATTGTGTGTTTATAGTCGTTATCTGATGATTTGACTGGTTGCTTGAAATCAATGGGCTTATTCCTAACCTCAATAATTCAAAAACAAAATCAGGCTCAAATATGTTTTACTTGGACATATGTTCTGTTATGTTTAATAAATAGCTCATCATGTGCAATAAATGGCTAAAATTGTATTTACAGATTGAATTAATGACACAAATATCTGAACTGTTTTTCATTAAGAAAGACCTGTGCCTAGGGAGATTATGGAATATATATATGACATGATTTTTCATTACTACTGTGCCACTCAAATAAGTAAAAACAACTAAAAAAGCTCACCAATAAAAACACTCACGTATAACACATCTGGCAGCTATATATAATCTTATTTAATAATCACTATTTAATAATCACTATCATACTACACCCTCTATCAGCTCGAGTGCAAATCTGTAATTTATGATCCACTCCCTCTTAACCTGTCCCCTCACACCGGAATGGCACGATCGTAGAGGTAGTGATAGCCCTCCTGGTAAAGCTGATCCTCGACCCGAGGCCCCTGTCTGCAGTAGTGACAAACGTACACATTCTATGTTCCTGACTCACACACATTCACTGACATAGACACTTCAGATTTCCCAGGCGTTTTGAAATACAAGCTGACTGAAACAGCATGAGAACAATTTGGAAAGAAGTTTGCCAAGAACCATTCTTGACTCTTACAACTTTTGTTGTGGTTAAGAACACATAAATTCGACTACTCTGACATTATACAGTCTCTGGATAAATTAAAATGTCGAAGCGTAAGATACATATGACAGCTAATCAACATTCACCTTTGCACCAAAGGCAATGTGAAGCAAAGGGAAGCCTTTACATTATCAGTGTCCACACAGCCATGTAAACATTGCCTCAGATTGTACAGTGCTTAAGAAGTAGGGAGGCTATTGTCTGGCAGAAAGAAAACATGAGCAAACCCGCCTGAACTAACAGTGTACAGGTTACTGTCGAGTAAAACAATGTTACAAAAATAAGAAATAAAGTGTTCTGGATGAAAAATAATATGCTGAAACAGCAGGGTCAAACATTTGTCAGGGTTGACAGGAGCTTCTCAGGTGTTATATGATATACCGTGCATGACAGCAGCATTTTTATTCTGTTTGAACATGATGGCTGTTTTATTAGTTCTAGTTCCTGGGTTTGACAGGACTTGTGCTCCTTCAGGAATCAGATGAAGTTAGCAGTTTTAGACTAACAATAGTGCTCCTCGCTCAACCTTGCCCTTTCGTGGTTTGCTGGTGAAAGTCATGTTTCCCTAAATTCCCTCAGAAAGGCACTAATAAGGGAGGAAGGGGCCGCTCTTTTCTCCACACTGCTGAACTCGGATCTGATCTTCATCTGCTGGTCCATCCAACAGCTCAGCGCAGAAAACCTGCAACTTCTTGCCTGTCTAAAGCAGCAAAACCCTGACACCAGCCGGAGCGCAATATGGGACAGAACCGGTTTAGGAAATCGCACGTTTATTGCTTTGCATGCTGTAAAGCAGCGTGCGAGTTGGTGTGATGGAAGTCCTCAGTACTGTAATAGTCATGCAGCGAACAGGCTGTTAGAGTCACTCACGCCTGGATGGCGAGCTGCTCACAACACATTTCTCTACAATACTACACACACGCCTAACATCCTGTGCTGATCAGCAGCTGAGGGCATGACAGTGTGTGTCTGCCTAATCTGCAACAACACGGCTGGAAACGTGGAAAAGCGGGTTGCTCCCAATATCACAAGGGTTGCATGTGCATAGAGCACCACAAAAGCCAGATTCCGCGTTTCTCATTCACACCAAAGTGGCCAGGAATAAAAACGATCACCGAGCTCTTGTTTCACATCGAGATCCGACAGCGAGAGCTGTTTTAGGCCAAAAACAAGAAACAAACACGAGCCACGATTCAAACGCTACACTTCAGCGATCCTTTAAGCCTGCGCTCCATTGTTAGCTGAGCTCGGCGCTAGCTTCGCAGGCTACACACACAGTCTATCACACACACACACACACACATTCAAATGCATTGCACAAAAAAAAGCTTCGTGGAAATGAGCTCGAGGTGCGAAAACGGCTCGCAACTTACTTTCAGATCTGATCCGCGCGCGGCTCCGAGAAAATCCAGCCTCAGTCCGAGTCGCACTGGGTATTTCTTTTTCTCCTTTATAGCTAGTTTGCAAAACAGTCGGGGGGAAAAACGCGCACAAGGCTTTCGCCGGAGTGCGACTGCCTCCTGAATCAACTAGCGTAGAGCACGGCAAGTTGAAGTGTCAAATTACACGGGCTATTCTATTACCACAGCCATGCTCGGCGGTTGCTAACAAAACGCGTCCCAGAGTGCTGGCCATGAGGACACTGAGCGCACTGACGCCTCACTCATCCTTCTGGAGTTCACGCCGCTCCTCTCTCCTGCTTTTACACTCCTAATCGCCCATTCACCCGCGCCTTTAGGATATTATTATTATTATTATTATTATTATTTAGTGAAAAAAAATAACAGCGCGCACACCTCGTAGGCTTCTCTTTCTTTGTTTGTTTGTACTGTTTGCTTGTTTTTGTTTATTTGTTTGTTTGTTTGGTTGGTTGGTTAGGTTAAATAATCATGTCATTGTACTGTTTCGACTGGTGCGCGCGCCGTGCATCATCAGTTCAACCAGATTTTCAAAGCGGAAGGATTAGTCTATAATAGCTACTTAATTGTCCACGGTCACATGACTCATATTTAGCGTCTCGACACGTCTTGTGTAACAGTTGAACAAGAGCTGACGTAATTACTTTTACATTTTTTTTTTATTCTGATGTTAACATTATCGCGTTACGGCATTAATCAGCTAAGCGCGTGCGTAATCCCCCTCGCGTGCTTCCTCAAAAAGGAGACGAGAGGACAGGAGAGGAGGAGGAAAAGGAGGAGGAGGAGAAGGAGGAATGCCTGGTTCCGTATTTTGCGAGTCGCCGGCTCTGTGCGATAGAAAGCCCTGAATAACAAAGACGTGTTTGAGAGCAGCGGCGGCGGCGGCAGGCTCGCGCTCAGCGGTGACGTCAAGGAACAATGAGTCTCTCCTGACGGTGGAGAGAGAGAAGAGAAGCGCGAGCGAGCTCGCGCACCGAAAACGCACTGCGTCCTCCTCTTCTTCTTCATACAACACCGCGAGGCTCAGCTACCCCCAGAGGGTTATAAGGGGCAGGTCCAAATCTTTACGAGCGCAACACGGCATGCACTCATTCATTCCACGCGCCGCGATTAAGTCTGTGCAAACACTGACAGAAATTTCCATTACCCTTTATTGGTGAAAAAAAGGTCCTCTTGGATGCATTATGCAAATTATGACATGAATGCGCAACTGAGTCCAAATGAGCCTTGTGCTAGCTTAAACGCCCATTCTAGTCAATTGACGATAGAGCAAATTAGGCGTTGTTTATTTACAGAGCTTTGACCTCCTCAGTGTTATCTTTATCCAGCTTCCTGATTCACTATGTTGCCCGGTGCTTTCCAAAGAACCATTAGCCATGTCTTTTGAACAGTGTCCTTAGCTTTTCCACTGCAAGGCTTTGACACTAATGCATTGGGCTTATTCTGTGAGCACTCTGTCTCAAGGACACTAGCTTCTGTGCAGTTATCTAAGTTGGCAGGGATAAATCTGGCAGATGACATCACTGGTTTCAGGCACTCATTCATTTTTATTTCTGTCCTGTTCTTTATATGGTGATGGTCCGAATGACAAGAGAGGTAGAATGGGCAATGTCAGACTTCACATCTTTATCAGATAATTTTAATTTTGATTGGGCGATCATATAATGTGAATTAATACATTTGAAAAATTGTTTAAAATTCCTGCAATAAGGTTTTGAAAATCCCCTGAGAAGAGACTGTGAAAGTGCTTTAACAGATGCTGAAGTTGCAGACATCTGGATTTTTTTTCTTTTTTGCAGAGTAGGCTTGTGGTAGTGTTTTTCCAAAGACAGACATACCCATGTAACATCAGTATCAAAGCGAGGCTTAGTTATCACAAGTGACCCAGCATCTATTGTTATATACGTTTCAGACTGCTCATAATATCCTGTGTTATGGACCATTAATCATGTTTTTGTGATGTCGCTCAAAGTTGCATGGGTTCATCACGTCTGGGGGAGAAAAAAAAACACAAGCAGTCAATGAACAGCCACTTTAGTTCAAAGCCAGTTGTTGTACGAACCCCTGGTGTTGATGGGTAGGCCCTCAACTCTTGCATTCTGAAACAATATGGCCAGATGGCTGCCAAGAAGATGGATGGACTATAGGTGGAGTGACTTCAGCATGACTGAATTGCTGTATAATTTTATACATACACACAGCTGTGAGGTGTTATTACAGAGCACTTTGCATTATCAAAAGGATGCTTCAGCCACAGTCTATATTAAAGCATTAAAATGCATTGTTGCTAGAATAAGGTTTTTATTCGTTTTAAATATTTATCCTTAAACACTAAATGACTAATGACAGCCACAACTGCAGTATTTTTCCTTATATCTCCATCTGATATTAAAAAAGGTAATTGCACAAAGAATTCTCCATGCTAACATGACTTTCACACTGAGGTGTAGTGAACTCGACTGCCACGGTGAACCTCAGCTTGGCTAATTCCCTGACAATCACAGGGGAAATGATTGATGCTGTTGGGCCTTCAATGCTACATGATGGAGAGAGAGTTTCAGTTCTGCTGACATAAGCTTTCACACACAGGCCGAGCTTTCACAGATTATTTACAGCTCCTATTTGCTTTACACAGTATACTATCGCTCTCATGGACCTCCTCAGAGGAAATATGGGCTATGCTGCCAAACTACTATTAACATGTTAGGAGAAGAGGGTATTAAGAAAATGTGTAATAAACAAGGTGGGAAATGCAGAAAAAAAGACAAGATGGTGAGATGTTGAGATTCTGGAGATTACCTACCACAGAAAGGCAGAGGTGCACAATATATTTGACAACAAGGCACAAGAGAAATCTGTTTAAGTACACTATTGATCCTCTTTGGAGCAGAGCCACCGAAAGCAGAGACAGGAGTGCGTATGAGAGAGAGAGAAAGAGAGAATGCATCTGGCCAACTATTTGCAGGAGAGTAGAGGAGGAACTCTTGGAGACTCTCTCCCCCTCTTTTATTTCAGTGAAAAATGTGAGTGGTGGTAGATAAAGCAGACAGCCTATACCCCATGCTGACTGGCTTGGCTGGCTTTGGAGAGGGTAGAGGCAATCAATGTGTGCTCACAATAGAGCAAGAGCATTGAGAGAGCTAACTGCTCCCTCAGGCCATGCACGAAGGAGGGCAGGGGGGGTTGTAGTGGGGGCTAAACGGACAGAGAGTGAGTTAAGGTTCATTTTGAACTTCCTAATGAAGAACTATAGGTGGAGTTGTTTATTTGTCCTTCTTTCTCCTAACAAAGAGAAGATTATATTCAGTTCACAGACCTTAAATGATGTGAATTATTTAAAAAAAAATCAGTGAATGTGTCAAACCATGTTTGCATTTACTTACTATTATTATATGGCAAATTATAATTATATAGTTTATGTGTTAATCAGAAATGATCATCCTTAGATGACAACATGGAATAAAAACAGCAGCAGCAGGTTATAAATATCTTACATTTAATGTATATAACACCTTATCTAAATGTGAAGATGTTAGGAATGGCAATCTAAGGAGATTTTCAGCATCACCCCCTGTATGTGAGAAACATGCGTACTGTAAGATTAAAGCACCTGAAGTCATCCAATGCAAGCTCATTTCTTATACAAAACATAAATGTCTAATGACATCTTGAAACAGATTATTAATTAATATATATGGCATGACCCATAGAAATGCAGAAGTATTAAAAATTCTGACATAATACCAAAGCTACAGTATGTATAACCAATATACAGTATAATCTATATAACCTTTGAAGCCAGACAGACCTAGCCTTAGGGATTTTACTAAATTGTCTAATTTATAATTTGTCCATGTAGCCGTTTACTATGAGCATAATTCCCACATGGTCTGTTTAAAAAATACATCGATTTTCAATAATTATCTATTTTGTGTGATAAATGAAAGAAATTAATCATAATGAGAGACAAACCACTCTATTGTCAGATACTCATTTTAAAACGCAAACAAGATTAACTGGAAGGTTTGCTTATTAAGGGCTAAGCTGAATAATCATTATAGCCATCTCCTGTAAGCTGAGGAGCAGAAAATCTGTGAATATAAAATATCAGATGTATAACTAGCAGATGAAAATGGCAAAAAGATTTTAAAAAATAACATTTCCAAATTTCCTTGTCACCATGAAACAACATTCATATACTGAATATTCATAAATACTTTCATTGTGATGCAGTCCTGAGGTACTGAATAACCTCACTAAAAAATAAATTAAGCTGTTGTCTAAGAATGACCAGCATTTTCTCAAAGCTTTTGGACATAGATCATATTACTGGAGAACTGGCATGAGCCAGCAGGTTGGGACTGAGGAATACCTCTTCATGCATGACATCATGCAGCTTAACCGAAATGTAGCAGACAATCAATTCTCATTTTAAGCTCTCACTGAGAGTGCATAAAAGATCAGTTCCTATATAAATATGTAAATTGAGCCTTTTTTTTTGGGATTAATTTAAAATTGTTTTCTCTATCAGGAAGATCACTGAGGTGGAGCTTCTGAGCTTCGTTTCTTTCTGCTCATGGAAACGATGTCACGGTTACTGGAAATGGTCACAGAAAAATATTGTGTGCCTCACTCATTTTAAAGATAATTATTTAAAATACGTCATTGGATGCTGTCACTGAGCTGAGAAATATCTCAATTTTTACTAGAAGAAGTCTGTGCATGACAAGATCTTCAGTAACACAAGATACAGCTATAGTTTCAGATGTCTAGGCATGTTTCATCAGCACAACAAGTGGGCGCTTCAACTGGGCAATTAGTAGACAAGTGGCATGAAAACATGCTAATGAAGTTAATCCTTCAAAGGAGTGGTGGCTCTCAGGCTCTGATGATTCAATGACAGCGATGCTAATGCCTCTCGCCAACACAAACTGGGAAGAGGGGTGCACAATAGACTGTGAGATTGTGTTATTGTGTGGGATGAAATTAACTCGCACTCTGTTGCCAGTAAGGGTGGTCGCCCCATCTTTGCTCAGTGCACCATGAAAAAAATGGGATTCTTCAAAGTCTTATGTCATCACAAAAGATAAGGCACAGACATCGGATACTGGTGTCTGTATGTATTATACATTTCATTTGATTCTTTGCTCAGCCTTAAATACATTTCTGCATATAAAGGTCAAAATACTAAACATTTTCTAATGTATATTATACAATTTATCTGGGCAAATTGCCATAAAGCAAAGCAAATACATTATCAGTTATCCAGTGCTTATTGCAGGAACACTGTTGTTGTTTTAAAGATGTCTGTGTTTGCAGTTAGTAATTAATGTGTACTGACTCCTGAATTATTTTTTTATATTACTTGGATAATATGTTGTAATTGAAAAGTATGTCTCAAGTGTAACATGTACTTAATAACATTGTAATGAACTCTAGTGCATGTGAGTCCAATTCATACTAATGGCTCACTTAGAGACTTGTATCTCACACTTAAATAATCTCCTGACATCAAGTGTTTAACCTTGGGTCTTTCCACAGCCCTCCAGGGTGATGGCATCTGGGAAAAGGCACTGAAACTATAGAGAAGACTGACATCTATTGGCTGAGAGTCACCCAGCCTCCCTTGTGGTAATGCAAAAGAGTGATGATACTTTATATACTGTATATGGTATATGTATTTATAGGATGTTTATATATATAATTTTTTTTAATACTGTATATACTTCAAAATAAATTTATGAAATCTAGTAACTACACAGCTTTTCTAATTCCACTTTAATTTTACCTTCATAGATGCTGAATACTCTACAGTACAATAAAGTATTCAGTAAAATGCTGAATATGTTCCTCACCTGCCTGTTCATGCGTTTTGGATTGAATTGTTTTGGCACAGTAATGTAGTGGTTAATACAGTATCCTCGCACCTCCAGTGTCGAGGGTTCAACTCCAGCTTCAGGCCTGTGTGCGTGAAATCTGCATGTTCTCACTATCCTTGGATAGTTTCTTCTGGGTACTCCGGTTTCCTCCCACAGTCCAAATACATGCAGATTAGCTCAATTCCAAATTCCCTGCAGTGTGTGTGTGAGCATGTGAGTGAGTCTCCTTGTGTGCCCTGCAATAGATTGGCACCCTGTAGGATACTCATTCACTTTTGTCCTTCACAAAGTCCTTCCTCTTTAATAAGTACATGTAAGCAGTAGTTCTAGTTCCTATAATTTTCCCTTTTACAGTATGTATAGACCTTGCCTACATGCTCCTGTGGACATTTTAACCCTTCTGCCTGTGTAGACTAAATGTTAAATGTCATTAAAAAAAAAGAAAGAAAATAAATTTATTCATAGCCTGCACTAAAATGTCCTGCACCGTACCACGGGTATCCGATAGGCAATCACAGACCCTCTGATTGTTTTTAGAAAACTAATTAACAATTCATAAGGGCATATGCTTATGCATTTAATGTGTGCATCGCAGCATTAATAATAAGTACAAATGCCTGCATTTGCACTTGTTACATCCTGCCCCAGACAAACTCACAGACACATTTGTTACCAGTTAAAAGGACGACTGATTAAAGGCAGCCAAGTGCTGGCCAGTCTCCAGGTAAGCGCAGACTACACTAAAATTATGCTTCACATTACTGCAGTGTATAATAGCTTCATTATTTGGTGAATGATACAGCTACTTAACTGTCAAGTATAGCATCATTCCCCTGAAAGCTCATTTAAAAAAGGCACTCCAGATAAATAAATAAGTTAATACAAACCTGTTATAAATCACAAGAACAAACCTCTACTAGCCAATTCTGCTAACATTTGGCTGTGTCTGTCACATATGGTCTCTGCTTCATGCTCCCTGCTTTGGCATGTGGCTGTATCCAACACATGCAGTCTTTGGTTGCTGCTCATTGTGTCACTGACTAGAAATGAGAACACATTGAGGCCTGTCCTAAAAGTCAAAATTATCCTTATATCAAAATAAGAATGATGTGAAGAAGACCTTCATGCACTCTTTGGAAAATGGCATGGTGAAAAAAATAACAATTGAGAAAACGTATGAATGGAGAACAACAACCTTTTTTTTTTGACACAGAGAAAGTAGCATTGTTTCAGCAATCAATATGAATCTCCACAAGACTTCAGTGACGTAATTAATCAAAAGCCTTCCAGTCATGCCAGCGTGTGGGGTGGAGCATGTTATCGCACTGAGTGCACGGTATGAATCGAATTACAGATGTTTATTAGATTCGGTTTGCAGAGATTTCTCGCTCTACAATGCATGCCAGAAAATATTGTTTCGTAGTTAATACTAAGCATGCAGTGGAAGTAAACAGCTATCAGTATGTGGTTTTACCCAAAGCAAATGCTTTTCAAATCTTTTTTTAATGACAAGTCTAGCCCTCTAGTAAAGTTTTTATGCAGTGTGTAACTTTTACAAAGCATAGCCAGGTGTCCTGGGTACTTGAGGAGAAGTGACTTTAACATAAAATGTGTCAAAACTTCAAACAGGCCCATTTTATTATAGTGAATAAGCAGGTCTATTACATGCAGTTTTTTTTTCTGGTAATAGGTTGCAACACTAGTACCTTAATCTCTCACCTTAAAGCTCCCTCTTCATGGTTTTACTTACAATTATTGGCTTACATTAGGCTTTTGTATATCCAGCAGAAATAAGCTTCCTTTTGTGCGATAGGTCAGCTTCCATATAAGGTTCTTCCTGTGTTTTGTAAGCTATCTGTCTGTACCCAATAGTATTAAGTCTAAGTGTAAACTGATTTTTATTGATATTTTGATATTATGTTTTACACATGAAAATTAAGTTTCTACAGTACATTAACAGTAGAATCTAGAATGTCATTAAAGCATTTTTATAAAAAATTTTATTTATGTATTTTTAAATCTATGATCACATTTGCACATTTTGAATAACATCCACACAGTCAGCATGTCAGAAAAGAGTGAGCAGGATATTTTTGAGGAAATATATATAGATATTTTTTGTAATATGAAGTCTTTTTGGTTCTGCTTGCACTTCCTTTTATGAGTCACAGGAATGTCACACACCACAATGTCATTTTATGTACTTACCTTCATTTTCCACAAATTCTACATTTTGTTAACCAAAGATATTGTTGTTGTTGTTGTGATTATATATCATGTTATTATATTATATGTATAACTGTTGAATATACAAACCTTTGCCACTAACTCATTTGAAGCTTTTAGGTCAAACATAAAGTCATGACACACAGTGACACAGCCGGTGTGAGGAGTACATGTGGTATGCCACATTATTTCATTTCCCATCATTGCTTCCATTCAAATGTAACTCAATTCAATAGTGGTGTGACATTACCACCACAACATTCATTTTGAGTAGACAATGGTTTCTTAGGAAATTTTCTGCATTAGTGGTGTAATGTTAAGACTGGAATGATTATGCTGTGCATGAAATAAATTATATTAGTTCCATTAAAGTACCAATGCTATCAAAGCATGTCTGGTTGCCTCAGAATCCCTGGGGGACTACCAAAGATCCAGAGAATTTAATATACAGGACAAAGGGTTTGAACAAACACTATCATCAAAGGTATTATTTTATTTTTTATATCCCATTCTA
>JAQMYJ010000039.1:16416122-16426887 GCA_030014305.1 Clarias laeviceps | reverse complement strand
TATTAGTTCCATTAAAGTACCAATGCTATCAAAGCATGTCTGGTTGCCTCAGAATCCCTGGGGGACTACCAAAGATCTTTCATCCAGGCAAGTACACAATTTAATATACAGGACAAAGGGTTTGAACAAACACTATCATCAAAGGTATTATTTTATTTTTTATATCCCATTCTATATGTAGTCCCGTCTTTTCTGTTATAATAACCTCCACACTTCTTGGAGGGCTTTCCACTATGTTTTGGAGAGTGACTTTGGGGATTTGTGACATTCAGCCACAAGAGCATTAATAAGGTCAGGCACTAATGCTGGGTGAGGAGACCCATGGAGCAGTCTGCGTACCAATTCATCTCGAAGGTGTTCAGTGGGGTTAAGGTCAGGGCTCTGTGCAGCACACTAGAGATCTTCCACACTAGCCTTGGCAAACCATGTCTTCATGGAACCTCAGGGAACAGGCTTGAACCTCTAAGTCAATGTGAAAGAAAATTGTAAAACTAAGACATCATGTGTTTCGAACTTTCTAACTTTGTGGCAGTAGTTTGGAGAAGAACCATGTATGGGTGACATGGTGAGGTGTCCACAAACTTTTGGCATTATAGCGTATGCTTTTTGTGAAAGAAAAATATATCTTGAGCTAAAGCCTCAGGGTAGAATTGTTAATAGGCTGTTATAGTGTTATTGGAATAGCTTTTACTTGGTGCTGAAGGTACTTGTTACATTGGCGAGTACTCCCTGAAGTGGATGGTTATTATTTAGAAAAGAAAGACAACAAAAAGAAAGAGATGCCCATGCAAAAGTGATAAAATCGAAAAGTAATTGTTAAATAACAACTCAAGCAGAAAGTGACACTTAATGTAACTAAAAGGGTCAAAATTCACAAGTCATGCAACGTTTGTTTAACAATTTTTACTTACCAGATGGCTCCATCCCTCTTTTTTCAACCCGCTGTGTTAGTTTTTAATGCTATTCGAAAAAGATCAAAAATGGCTTTCTTAGGTGTGTCAGAATTTTCTCTGGGTAGTATTTTATTTATTATTTTAAAATTATGTTACGAAATCAGTTTGTATGACTCAGAGACACAGAAGTCAAATGATCACAGTTTGGGCTGTTTGCAAAGCTGGAGTGATATGGGACATGAGGAAACTCTGTAAAGGGCATCTTGTTGTTCCATCTGCTCACTGCTCTCAGCTCTGTTAGGAATGTGTTGCATGGTAACAGCCATAGCAAACAGCACACCTGGCAGTCCCAGAGTTCCAACAGGAAACCACAACACTCTAAAAACCTAGCCTACCACACACACACGCACACATACACACACACTTTTGCAACTAAAGAGCCAGAAAGGAAATGCCTGCTTCTATGCTGTAAAAGACTTCCTCATCAAAAATAATTTACCTTTATATTCCTTTTTTCTTCTCTATTGCACATTTTTAACACATCTTAGCCACTTTTGCTTACCCTCCTACGTTTGGAGCACTCTTTCTGCAATTAACACACCCTAATTTACATTCAATGAGGTATGTATCATTTTGTCCATTATGGCAGTTCCCCCAACTACCTCTCTCTCTCTCTCTCTCTCTCTCACTCGGCCATCAATTTATTGTTGTTGCTGGTGGTTCAGTTGAAGCTCATGTATTGATTTCTCACCCTCAGAGAAGATAAGGTGGAGAATCGAGATGGATTCCATATCTATTATCTAATGGAATTCCTCCTCTTAGAAAGGCTATGGATTTTCTGCCATTGAACCTCGGCAAAAGAGAGTGGGGGACTGAGTAGCTCCTGCAACCCACAAGAACTCTCCACTCGATGGATTAATGTGTGCAGTACAATGCAGCAGAAAAGCTGGTCCATACTGAGAATGTAAAACAGCAAGTTGTGCGAGAAGTCTGCACTGATCAGAAGTGTTTATTGACCTCCTGGTGTTCCTGCTAGCAGATATTCAAGTAGTTTGTATATTTTACAGTCTCTGAAGGAATAAGCTGAACAGCAGCAAGCTTTCTAATTGCGTGCAAGCCACAATCCATAGAAACTTTCTGATGTTAGTTACATGCTATTAATTTCGATGACCACCAACTGATGAAAATAAAATTGAGCTTGATGCAACAATTAGAGGCCACACATTTGATTGATTAAGTATTAGTACACATATTCACTTTCAAATGTACATTACTGTGCAAAGCCTTGAGACACCCATCATTTCTTTATAATAAATTTAATTATGTAGATTAAATTCAATTCAAGATATTGGAACAGATGCTTTACTGTGACAAGCTGCCAACTGTCTAAAAATACAGTCTAAGAATTGGTTCTTGAAATAACCTCAGTAGCAACCTCATTTCCCCTCTCGTCTGTTCCAACCACTCAACATCACCAGTATACTACTCACCGGCCTGATGATCTGTCATCATCTGCACCTGTTTCTCAAACAAAAAGCCTTCATCTGATACCGGTTAGTTGTAGGGACTGGACTGAAAATGTAAGGCAAAAATGTGTCAAAAATGAGAGCCAAAAAAAAAAGGCCTTCAGGAAGCCTGGAGAACTGTTCCGCAAGACTATATAAAAATATAATACAAGAAAGTGTGGTTCTTTGGGAGCAAAATATGAACAAATCAGGGACAGCTCAAGACTTCTGCACACACAGTACAAAAGTTTAAATAAAAAATAAAAGTGCAAATAATATGTGCCTTATCTCTTTGGAAAATCCTCCTAGGCCAGTCATACTATATGTACATTTATGAGAAACATCTGTACACCTGTAAGTTATCTAATCCACCAATCATGCGAGAGCAGCAGAATGCATAAAATCATGTACATACAGATCAAGAAAAGTAGTTAATGTTCATCAAAAAATAGAAGAAAATAATAAAGATTATTAGATCTATTACAGAAGATAACTGAAGATAATAAAGGTCTTGTCTGTGACTTTGATTGTCATGTTAAAGTTGGTACCAGAAGGACTGGTTAGAGGATATCAAAATCTGCTGAGTTTACAGAGAATGGTACAAAAAAATAAATAAATAAATAAAAATCCTGAAACACTCATGGTGAGCAGAAATGTATCTTGGAATACATAACACATATGATAGAGGTGGATGGGCTTAAACAGCAGAGAACTACATCAGTTCCCGTCAGCAAAGAACCGAACTCTAAAGCTATCATGGAGAGCAGAAGATTGCAAAAAAGACCAGGTGACATTTTTGTCCTGTATTCCACTTTACAGTTTGGGTGAGGCTGTGACTGTGATAGCCTGTGTAAACTCTAGAGACATGTTGTGCATGAAATGAAATACTCAAATCAGTCGCAATCTGATTGGATCTGAATTTCAACTGAAGCTGAAGTGAACGGTGAATAACCACACAAACTATTATTTTTAATAATTGATTATATATAATTGTGTGCGTATGGGGGTTTGAAGTTCAACACCCTTGTCCGGTGAATAGTGAAGAACTAAGTCAAGAGTACTAGTTAAAAGTGATCACAACGCACACACGCACACACACATACACACATTGTACTGTGCAAAGGTACATGCAAATAAAGGCTGTAGAGAAGAATGCCCTTAAAAAAATATAAAACACAGTAAACAATATTGCAATAAAATCAGTATTTTGTGTGACAGCTCTTCGAGGACCCTTTAGTCTCAGATTCAATTTATGCAGTTTTTGAAGAAATTTAGTTAAGAAGTTTTATTAAGGATTCTGCAGGACCACCCAGAGTTCTTCTCCAGACTTTGACTGTTGCACCTGCTTCTTTTTTTTCCCATGCAAATCCTAGCAGCTTCTATTTTGTTTTTTTTTGTTTTTTTATCTACAAAATGGTTGCTTATATAATATGCTGCTTTCTTTTCTGGCATACAAATGGTTTTCTGTAACTTTTAAGTTTGTGGTGGAATTCTGATGTTTAAAAATCTGAAAAGTTTTTGTACTGACTCAATAATAAATG
Source organism: Clarias laeviceps (assembly GCA_030014305.1). NCBI lineage: Eukaryota > Metazoa > Chordata > Actinopteri > Siluriformes > Clariidae > Clarias > Clarias laeviceps. The sequence continues at coordinate 16,422,948 of JAQMYJ010000039.1, read as the reverse complement.
AAAAAGAAAATCTATAACAAAGTTTGTACTAAACTACATTGGGTTCCTAAGACTTTATACTTTGTACTGTATATACTCTATATAGACAAAGATCCAGAAAAAAAGGTCCATGAGTAGTGTTTTTTGTTCTACTGAAATAGCCCATTCTCATTGTTAACTTAAATTTTTTTGTCTGAAATCATGACTAAACATCATTATTATCTATTGTTGTATTAGCTAGCTGTGTTTACAGTTTGCTGCCACCATCAGGTGAAAATAAAGCAGCACGTGTTGGCCAGTTGGCCACCTATCATACATTCTAATAGACAGGCTAACATCTGCCCACAGGCCACATTCACATCATCATATATAAGAATAATCAAGTGATCCTCACCAATTTTGTTTTACAAAAAAAAAGCAAGCCACCATTCACAAGCCATTTGGGAAAATCATGTACACCTGTCCTGCTTCCACAATTATCAAGAGAGTAATGAGCAACCAGGTGTTACTAATGAAACTGTACAAGATTAGTTAATCATCAATAAGTGTGTCTACCTCTATAAAAGCAGAACTTCTGGAAGTTTGGTTCTCTGGAGCACTCGGTGTGTATTCACATCAAGCCAAGAAGGAAGAACTTCAGCCATGACCTCTGTAAGCACATGAAATGTTTATGTTCATGATGGCACATTAGAAAAAAACAAGAACAAATAAAAAAAACTGAACAAATATAGCTTTCATGGAAGGGTAGTGAGAAAAAAGCTCTTTCCCTCCAAAAAGAATATGACATCATCAATTAGACTAGCAAAATTGCATCTGAGCAAACAACAACGATTATGAAAATATTTCTTTGAGACCAATGAGACCAAGGTGGAGATGTTTGGTTCTCATGTATTGCACCAAATTTTCCAATAAGAAAACACAGACTATCACTGCATATACCTCATTACCTCAGACCATCTGTGGAGCATGGTGGTGGAGGAGCTGGACATGAGAAATTTGCAGATAAGGGTGAATTTAATTTTTTACCAGAATATTCTTGAGACAAATGTGAGGCAATCTGTCCTAGAGCTTATGTTGAGCTGATGTTGATTCATTCAACAAGATCTGAATGGCTACAGAAGGACAAATCAAGGTATTTTATTGGCCAATTCCAGAACCCACCCATTGAAGATCGTGAGGGAGCTGTGTATATACATTACACATCAATGAACTGAAGTAATATTGTAAAGAAGATGGGATCAAAATTATTTAAAATGATGTGAGAGACTATCATAGTATATAATACACTACTGTAGTAATTAGGGATTGGACTCATCAGAGACCAACCATATACAATATTATTGCAATACCTTGGTGCCAATTTGATCTGTATTCCAATTTGTATCACAATTTTATAAATACCGTGATTCCTTTTTTTTTTTTTCTTTCAGATTTCATTAGAACAAAAAAAGGCGGGAAATTATTTGCTCCTACCACACTGGACGGTAAGCTGCCTGTCAATTTGTGAATATCTTAGAGTGCGCCACCTGTAGGATTATAGAGGAACTGCAACATATTACACCACATTAAAATCCACACATACAAAAAAAAAAAAAAGAGTAAATTTTTCTCTCATCTCTAATAGATATAAATATTTACTTCATGTTATTGTTGCTAGATATCAGTCTAATGATAGGGTGTACACAAATGTTAAATGTTAAATGATAGTGTCTACATATTTTCCCACCTGATTTCTAAATGCTGGTTTCTACTTTTTGAAATCAGTAGTGTTTAATGTTCACCGGAGATTATTTGTTATATTTATTATTATAAGTTTACCAACTAAAGAGCTATGAGTAAACTATAAAGAATTTTTTAACTGAAATGTAGTAAGCAAAGTAAAAAATATTTAGAGAAAGAGAGAGAGAGAGAGAGAGAGAGAGAGTGTGTGTGTGTGTGTGAGAGAGAGAGAGAGAGAGAGAGAGAGAGTGAAAATCATATTTTACAAATGGAAGCTGCTAAAAAAAACATATTACTGTCTCAGTTAAATCATCACTTTAAGCTGTCCTAAAAGCAGTTTCTCCAGATTACAAATTCTGATGACATCCATTACTTTTACAGAGTGGAGATAAGTACGTGGCTAAAATACACATCCACTGTCCATGTGACAACTGTTCAGACATGTGACATGTGTTGCTTTATTAAAGTATCAGGGAAGCCTCTGTGGCCCTCTTTCCTAATCAAGAACAGATCAGTATTGGCCAATCCAGTGCAGGAAATGGCTCTATATTTCATTTTTAATATCCACAAGACAGTAAGTAGTATTTCATCCTCAACAAGAAGCACTTTGAAAAGTAACTGGCGCCATCTTTTATGTCCTGCCTCGTGTGTAATGCAAGTTCTCCCACTGGAACAGTAAATCCGTAATAAAAACTGCCAGGTTACTCCGTTTTTAAGAGGATAAATTTTAAAGACTATAGAAAATTAAATATATTTCTGTCGATTTGTAGTAATTACATATTTGATTTCCCTGAGGGAGTAACACATTACCTGTAAAATTACACCCTTTATTAGTTTTGCTTGCTTTTTACTAGTTTAGCTTGCTTGCTTGTGCATGCATAAGGCAAATGCAATCAATAGTCTGTTGTCAGTTTAATAATAAAATATATATATATATATAAATAAAAGAGAGTGCATTTGATATGTCTGAGAAATCAGGGTACTAAGACATGTCAGCAATGCCTAACGTAAGGGATGATGTTTTTTAAATGGTTAGAATCACATATCAAATGGCTAGTATCATGTATATTCTATATGCCCCAAAGCATGTGCACACCCATCCAATCACACTTATTAAAACATGCCAAGGTGCATTTTAAAACGCATTTTAAAGTGCATTTTAAGATTTTTTTAACCTTTTCTGTGCTAACATCATTCACCCTTCTGGGAAGGCTTTCCACTAAATTTTGGAATGTGGCTTATTCAATTCACTTTTATTTGTATAGCACTTTTAACAATTGGCACCGTCGCAAAGCAGCTTTACACACTCAAAAGAATTATTTAAGTTTGTTGAAATGTGAATGTGTAATCAAAATGATAAGATTGTCCCTGATGAGCAAGCTGAGGACGACGGCGACAGTGGTAAGGAAAAACTCCCTGAGATGGCAGTCGAAAGAAACCTTGAGAGGAACCAGACTCAACAAGGAACCCATCCTCATTTGGGTGAAATGGATAGCAGGGATTGATCTGGAGTCATACTGTTTGGCTTATTCAACCATATGAGCATTAGTAAGGTCAGCCACTAATGTTGGGAGAGGTGACCTGACACACTGTCAGCCTTTTAACTCGTCCCAAAGATGTTCAGTGGGGTTTAGGTCAGATCTCAATGGATGACTTTCAAGTTGTTACACTCGTAGAGATCTTCATGGATTGTTGTCTAGACAATGCTATGATTCCAACTTTATGGCAACATTGAGGGAGCATAAAACCGTGACCATCAGGTGTCCCCATACATTTTGACATACATTGTATAAAAGCTATTATTTTAGCAACTTGAATCCTTTTTACAGAAATTATATAGCAATGTGGCCATTGCTAGAGCACTTGCACCCACAGAGACTAACTGATAGCAGACTGCTTTTTACTTTTTGTTGCTCAATCCTGTGCACTTATGTGGACTGATCTCTATGTGCCATATAACTGTACTGTGATTTTGAACTATCTGCAATTTCTTCCTTTCTTTTTTGTTCTTTCGCACATTAAAAGACACACAAAAAAGGCTGTATAACACAGTTAAATCTGATATTGTGGCTAAGAGGCATTCTTTCAGGGATAGTACAGTCAGATTTCAAGACATCAAGATCAAAAAGAAACATTAGCTACAACACAAGCATTTCAAGCGAATATCTTGACAATCACTAGCTAATTTTTATTGTCACCTACCATTATCTTTAATGCGTAAATATAATTTGAGTGGCATCTCAATTAACCAAGCTTCAGAGAGATCTGGGCCCACTTATAGGTGAGTCAGTGTGTGGGTGAGGATGACGAGGGTGGTTGTGGAAGATTTATGACAGTGCCGCCACAGCAGCTCACTGTGTCCCATGACGTGTGTCTGATAAGAGCAACCCGTGTCCTTTGTTAACACACCACCTACAGTGACAAATGAAATAATAAAGCCAAGCTCCCCTCTGCATCCAGCCCCATCCCGGCTCTCAGAGAGAACGTCTTTAATAGGGAGCATGCTACCCTTAATCGGCAAATGGATGTCAAGTGCAATTAAAGGTTCTCAGTGATAATGGTGAGCAGGCGGCCAAAGCTGCAGAGAATGAATGTTGCAGGCAAAGATGTCCTGAGGGCACCAACAAAACACACTCTCTAGAGAAAAGATGCTCAATGAACTGGCTAATGCTATGGGTGGTACATCACTGAAGAATCAGTAGCAAATGTCAATAAGAGACTCCACCCTTTACGCATTCATTGTATGTTTATTATCAGTGCAACAAATAGCCCATGCAACATTTATTTCTCGTTGTATTGTATGTGCATTTATTTGCAATTGATATATATTGTGATGGTCAAGGATAACAATAAAACGATTGCAGTAATTGCTAATAAAAGAGAAAGAGAGAAAGCATTCTGTAGAGCTGTCTAAGACAGTGCAGTAAATCATGACATACTGGTGTCAGAATTTAACACTTTATCATATTGAGCAATGGGTTTGAGAATTATGCAAAGCAGTTCTGATAAGAAAGGGTTCATTTCATGGACAATGATTTTCTTAATGCTAACATACTTGAAGTCTTTCAAGAGCAAACCAATACAATCAGTGTACAATAGATGTAGTTTAAAGTGTTACGTTGACACATGACACTTACACAAATGTAATTTACCTGCATTTCAAATTAGATTTCACACGAATTGAATCATATACTAAATCACATGGTTAGCCGGTTATATGAATTGCTATATTGGATTACTGTTCAATACCTTAACCAGACAAGTATTTGTTTTTGCTGTACCTATTTGTTGAGTAGGTATTAGCAATGGACTAGATCATACACCAGTGTTCACACATCATAAACCCGGGGTGGCGGTATTGTTCAGATGGTGCGACAGTAATGCTGAACACAATTGAATTTTGTTCAGTCACTCTTTAGGACATTGTAATTTAATGTAAAAGCCATTACCCTGCCCAGGTGTGGGCAAAGTGATTAAGCTCTAGGCAGTGTGTAGAAAACACTCTTAATTGTATAAAGCATCCTCTTTCAGTGCCTTTCCATGTTAATGACTTGCACAAAAATCCCAGGTGCTATAAATCCACAGTGCACTAATCAAATTCAGCAGGGTCTTAAATTAGTCCTAAAGAGGGCAGACGCACTGATGTGTACACTTGCACTTTGTCATTTGTAACTCCTTTCTTTCTGCATGCTGGAAAGAGAACCAGGCTGAGACTAATTGGCAGTCAACCTTAACAGGACAGTGAAGAATAAGAAAGGTCTACTGCAGGGAAACAAAACCATGTTAGCACATTAACCCTTTCTACACAAACACACTGAATCAAACACACAAGTGCTGTACAATGGCGGACAACGGTTCTTAACAATCTCAGGAATTACTACTGAGTTAATCACTGTAGTTTTTCTCATGACTTAATTCAAAGCAAGTCCAATGCAAAGGAATTCTTAGACACTATAAATACTTTAGGAGAATGTAGGTGTATTTTAGGCTAGTGCCTTAAATCAGGTGTCTGCCTCTAACGCTGTGCCTTGTTTGCTTCTGGGAGACGAAGAAACCTGTGCTGGCATGTATTGAACGGTTTGATTCAGACACAGGTCTCCTGGGCTCACTTCTGATCCATTACACACTCTTCTGCAGTATAGGAAAGGACACCAAGCTAAAAGTGAACCGCTGTGCTCTGAAACTCTCTCGCCTGGTTTCCCTAACAACAAAACACCCCTGAGTCTTACATCGGTTAGCAAATATATTTTATTACATCTATGCTTAGAACTGCCCAATAAACTCAAAAGAAACTATAGATAGAAAAAAATAAATCAATAACCCAGAATACAGAACTGATGTTGAGGGATAGCTTAAGACTCATTAAGACTAAATTATGGAGTGTTCTTACTTGTTATTACAGAGAATTATATACAGACAGTTTAATTTAAAAGAGACTAAAGAACTGATGTAGTACTGAGGTCTGGTATAGTCTTCATTGTTCATCCATAAAATTACATCAGCTCAGTATGACATTGAAATTAATAAGACTTAATCATCACATTGTAAATTCCCTGCAAAGGGAAACATAATGACTTAAAGTGAGACAGTGAGATGTTAGTCAGCGATTGCCATCTATAGGAATCAAGGCAAGACAAACTCTTCAAAATCAGATTTTAAAACCATAAACCTTGTCGTATTATATTAACTGAACTTTTTATTATTCATTTTTAATTTTGCAAAAATCTGCCAAGTTCACTTATCAACATGGACATGAATGGCTTTTTTAAATTGTTCATAGGAAAGTTAAATCAAGAAATGTGGTATTCACACAAATCCAGTCAGTTCAGAAAAACATTTGTATGCATTAAAATGGAGTTTGTGTACATTTACAGGGATGCCCAAAAAACATGTGCCATGTATACAACTCAAACATAATGCCCAATATTGTGTAGGTATCCCTTGTGCCACCAGGGCAGCTCTAGCACCTCAGGGCATGGTTTCTGGGGTGTACCACAGTGTCAGGACATTGGCAACGGATACTATGGATGCTCTGTGTTGCAGGTGGAGCCCCTGTGGATTAGAATTGTCCGACACTTTCCATGGGTGCTTGATTGGATTGGGATCTGGGAGTTAGGTTGCTGGGTCA
>JAQMYJ010000039.1:16389559-16416022 GCA_030014305.1 Clarias laeviceps | reverse complement strand
CCTGTGGATTAGAATTGTCCGACACTTTCCATGGGTGCTTGATTGGATTGGGATCTGGGAGTTAGGTTGCTGGGTCAACAGTGGCCTGTGATGCATTGCGTGTTCTGGTGCCTTTCTGTCATGGCCAACATTCACTTTTGATTTGAATTGGCTTTTGTGCAGCACACAAAAAATGTTAACAAAAAAAACAATGTTAATGTGTTAATGTTATGGCCGTGTAGTAATGTAATGGGTGTAGTTCCTCCTGCACACAAGAAAAGGTAATTTCACTAGTTAGTTCTAGACTATCTGCTGAAGAGTCATGCTAATGAACTGAAAAACAAGTGAAAAACTACCTATATGACAATGGTATCCAGACCCGGGAGCCATGGCCTAGGTCATGACCAGACCTAAACCCAATAACAAACTTTTGGACAAAATTTAGCGCATAGACACTTAATCTTTATTTCTGTTACAAATATTCAGTAAGATTGGTACTTTAAGAGAGATTCAGAAATGCATACAAGTGACATATAGAGGAGCATGAAAAAAAATTATTTCATAAATTTTTACTGAAACGTTTGTCAATCTAGCTGAAAATTAAATATTGTTTTGGTCAACCAAAACATTCACACACAACCTTAGTAACAGGTCCACTACTATTAAACTCCAATTCAATGCATTGATTACATTCCTAACATTCCTTGCAACTACATGATTTTCCTACAATACGAGGTCTGTCTGAAAAAAGTCCAACAATTGTTAATATAAAGAGAATGGTTGACATCAATGTAACCTGGCAGACCTGGAGAGTGGACTGAAATGCATATAGGTGAACAAGAATGACTTCACTGTACTAGGCAGTGCATTAAACGTCATTGAGTGATCATGTGTACAGGTGTGGTCGTCGCAATCAAAATGACAACAAATTTCGCATTAAGCTTGAACATTCCTCCTCAGAAACTATTCTAATGATTCAGAAGGCTTTCGTTGATGATGCAATGAACATAGTGCAATAAAGGTATGGCAGACATTTTTCAAAGATGGTCAAGAATCTGTTGAAAAGTTGAAAGTGATTCACGGTTTGGAATACCTGCAACAGGCAGAATACCTGAGAATATTGAACGTGTTAAACGCCTGCAAAAAAGTTCGGCAACTGGCAGTGTGAGCGCTAGAAATGTAGTTAACAGTTTATTACATCGAGTCATTACATCGTATTCTTTTCAGACTGACTTCATATGTAGTTAATAAGTAAATAGTAGTAGAACTTACTTAACAAATTCACACCCAAACGCTAATATGTGTCATGTAAATTCTCACTGTTTCTGTTTTTCGCCTTATAACTAGTGAACTTGTAGTTGGGAGGAACTGTGATTCCCTCAACCTTTAACATCGTGGCATTCAACAATTCTCTACACACTGATTTTCAGCATCCCTTACACATTTTCACAGCACTTGGAGTTCTTGTACCAGAGAGAGAGAGAGAGAGAGAGAGACAGTGTGCAGTCTGCTCAGTCTCAGAGGTTGGTGCTGACGTTACCTCACTGCCTGCTGGAAAAGTTACATACAGCACCGTCATAATGTAAAGTCTAACAGCACTGTTTTTTTGGCTTGATTACAGATCAACATCTGCTTTGATTGTTAGCTATTAAAAGGCGCCAGTTGTTTCAGGTTACATTGGTTCTCTAAACTCACACACTCCAGTTTCTTGCTTGGCTTCTAGGTTGGCTTTGAGGTCAATCTCTCGCTCTCTTTCTCTCTCCCTCTTTCTCTCTTTCTCTCTGTTTTTCTCACTGCTTTATCCATTACTGCTAAAATATTTAAGTCTATTCTTTATTCAGTTTTTTTAGGCAAGGTTTAAACAAGATCTCGATTCATTATGAGCTCCTCAGCACCACTTAGCGAATAGCAGATAGCAGCTTTTGGTACAGTGTGTTCTGTTCTGTCATCTGCAATGCGTTAAAAACATTAGCAGTCATATTCATTTTGTCAACAGAGATGCAAAATAGATACTATTTTCATTTCTGATATTTATACCCCATAAGCCTTATGACACTATCAGAAAAAAAAATGAAATATTTAAATCGACAATATACATGTGGTCATCCTAATGTGTATGGTGCATCCATATTGTATGTATTTAGTAATAGCCATGTCATGTGCATTAAACACAGGTTAAAACTCACTATTGTGATTTGTTTAATGCCAGTTTAAGTGCTAGTTCTTGCCTCTGGTACAAAAAAAGAGAGAAGCAGAGAGAGGGAGAAAAAAATGCCACTTCAGCTTTTGCCATCATGGTGTCTGTGAAGTTTCTACCAAACGTAGCCCTCAGGCTTACGATGCAAGTCTTTCATTTTGAGCTCTTTATTTTACCCTTATAACCCAAATTAGACCACAGTCTTTTTGTTGACTGATACAGTCACATTTGGGACACAAATCCCAAAAAGCAACTCAGGTACTTTCCATTGGAGTTAATAAGTGTCTGTGAGCACTGAGTCGCCAAACTGTATTGTTCTGCTGCTATTAATCTATATCGTTAAAAGGGAGAGGCAGAAACCATGGACTTTGTCCAATAGTCCACATCTGGATCAGATAATGATGATGATGAAGAACAGCATATACCTTTCCACATCTAGTGTTACTAGAAATACATCAGCTTTATAGGAAGCATCATTTTAACTGTTAAAACATGGATAACTGTTCACAAATTTCATGATGGTGTTATAGCATAGATCATGACACTGTGCTAAAAATCTACCTAATCATTTGAGAATTGCAAGGTTCAGTGAGAATTTCACATTGCCACATTTAATATGCTATAATCAAATGCAAATAGTAAAACAATAACAGCTAATGTGTTTTAGCTCAACTACTTAATTAGTGTTCCCTCCATGTTGTCTGTTTCTCCTCCACCTTACAAATCATAAACTAAATTGGTCCTAGACATGTGTGTATTTGTGTACATGGTGTACTGCAATAAATTGGAATCACATCCAGGGTGTATTCCCAGCTCGTGCTCAGTGTTCGTGGTATAGGCTTTGGATACACTGCAACCCTAAAGCTGTTACTGATATTGAGGGAGTGTGTGATTCATCTTATCCAACACATCTGTCTGTCTTGTTGCATCATCAAAACCCTGCTGTTATGAGACACTTTTTTACTACAGATCGTGCTGCTTCATTTTTCTCTCTGTCTTTTTACCTACCTAATTGCATGTTGGCATCATGCAGTCTGTATTGAGTGTTACACAATCAGGGGACCAACATTACAGCAGTGATGCTTGTTAAGACTAGAGTATAATGAAAATACAAGTTATATTTTTATTTTGAAACAGGTTATAATCAGTAGTTGAACATACTCACGTTCCTACTGCCTGGAGAGCCACTTATTTATGACAACAAATGAAAAAAATGCACTACAAAAAGGATAGAAGTCGACCTTTCATTCTCTAGAGTTTAGTCTCGCTTTTTCTCATTGGTTGCTGCAGAGTGCACGTTGTTTAATATCTATGAGAGGGTGTTCAGGTCAAACCAGGACTCGTGATGAAATTTCTGGTGAATGAAGACATGCTGTAAAACTGACTGACAGAAGACTTCAAGCACAGTATGGTGGTGAGACTCTTGAGCCACAGTAAAACCTTGAATGGTGCAAACTTTTAAAGAAGGCCGTATGTCAATGAAAGTTGATCCTGGTTGAGGTGGCTTGGAGCCCACTGAAGTCTTTAATGTGAAATTCAGTGATTGGAATGCCTGATATTTGAAAAATTGACGAATAGCTATTGACCTTGATGGTATCTAAGCACTAGTGAAGCCCTGGGTTGCAGGTGATTAAATAGACAAATAAAGGTGTCCTTATTCTGCACAATCAAAAGTCCCGTTTTGTCCTGAGCGCCCGTTGTAATACAAAAAATTAAAATAAATAAATAAATATATATATATACCCTTCTAGTGTCTTTGGCAGGAGAAAGCAGATTTCCTTTTAGAGCTCAACAGTACTGTATTTTTCTTCTCTGTCAGCATGCCTTCTGTCCTTTCAATGCCCCAATGCCTGAAGAAGAGAAGCAGCTTTTTGAACAAATTACTAGAAGAATGTAACAACCACAAGTTGTTACTAAAAAAATAAAGTTACTAAAAGAAAAGCTGCCTGTGTGTATGTGTGTATTGGGGCGGGGAGGGTGTTACGGGGACTACATGTGTGTGAATGCGAAAAGCAAGCACGTAGCCCCAGTTCAGTGATCAATCCTGGCAGGTAGAGCTCCAACAGGAGCCTAATGTATTCAAGCTAATTAAAACGCGCCAGCGGGAAACTCCAGAACCCCGCTATTAAAACCGATACTTTTAAATGCAGTGCAATTAGATTTCCCATTGGCACACATGGCCCTGAGACCATCTGCAGCAGTACCAGCAGATCAGCTTCACCAAGTCGTTTCATGTTGTGTTCTGAAAACCAAACTGAACTGTGTGTAGTCACAAAGCACTGCACTGCTCCAATTATGTCATGATACTCTGCCTCTGTTTAAGGAAATGTCTGCGTGAGGTCTCTTGATTGTTTTGGCAAAGGGCTCTCTGCTGAACAGAAAACATGGATATCATTAATCTAATAACGGACTGCTACAGGATGCTCCATATGGGTTGGATAAATACATATGCTCCAGACTATCATATCACATGTAGGAGGTAACTATTGTAAAAAAATATACTATGTCAAATGAATCTGAAAAACACATTGAATTTCTTTGCTTTGGTTTGTTTAGTTGGTGATCCCAGGGAAGGCTCCCTAAGCTATGCTGTGTAGAAGAGATAAGAATGGCTTGAAGCTCAAGGCAGCTCTGATGTGCATAAAAAACGTGCTGCTCTCATTCAGGCCCAGCTGCAAACAATGGATTTCCAGTCTTGGCCTACGTATTCATTTTTGCTTTGAAGCTTCACTGTTGTGTAATTGGACAATTGTAAATTTTATTATCTTGACATTCAATTTAAAAAATTGTTCATGCTTTTGATAGCTTAACATATCTTGGCTCACATACAATACCAAAAATCTATCACCATGACAGCTGAATTTCTACTCTTGTTTATCTCCTCGTGAAAGATAATCAATAAAAGAAAAACTCATTCTTTTGCGACAAAGATAAGGTATTTCCAACACTCCTGCAATACCGAAAGTATAATTGTCAGTTGCACTGCTTTCTCTCTTGTCAGGTGTTTAAAGAATCCAGACTTGAGTAATCAGCGAGTTCCTTAATTGAAACACAGCTGACTTTAGAAACAAATGTGTTATTTCAAGGAATTCTTGGCTCTCCAAGCTCATTTATATGTACTTAAACAATGCTATGATTTAATTATAAATAGATTACTTCTAATGTTTACTTCTAAAGCTAATCCTTTGGTTTTCTCTTGCAATTTTCCAAATGCATGTAACCACATAATTAATAAAAGAAGATTACTCATACAGTCTAAATCAAGTTGGAAAGCTTGGTTATGATTGCTGTACACACACAGCAAATCCCATTAGTGAGTGAAGACACTGGATAACAGACTGTTCTTACTGTTGTTAGATTTTGATAGTGCAGCTGTACCCCACTGCCTGAGATGTTCACTTGCCCAGCAGTGGTCTGACAACACATTGCTTTTGACCCACAAGCCCCTGCCAGCTGATTTACATAAATCACACTGCAGATCTGACAGTTACTAGGCAGCACGGGCAAATAGCGACTCATCTCCAAATGGAAATCAGACAACCAACACAGAGAACATCAGCACTGCTATGGTGACAAATGTGGCAATGAGGGAGATTTAACTGCTTCCTGTTATTTTATTTATTTTTTGTTTGTTTTAAATGCACATTACAAGCTTTATCTATCTATCTATCTATCTATCTATCTATCTATCCATTTTATTTCGTACACCTTGCAAATACTGGGTTGGACCTCCTTTAGCCTTCAGAACTGCTTTAATTATTCCTGGTGTAGATTCAACAAAGTGCTGGAAACATTACTTAGAGATTTTGGTCCATATTGACATGATAGCATCACACAGTTACTGAAGAATTGTCAACTGAACATCCATGATGCAAATCTTCCTTTACAGCACATACCAAATGTGTTCCATTGGATTCAGCTCTGGTGACTGTGGAGTCCATTTGAGTACAGTGACCTCATTGTCATCATGAAACCAGTTTGAGATGATTTTAGCTTTGTGACAAGGCACATTATCCTGTGGTCATAAAGGGATGACTGTTGGTACCAATTGACCCAAAGTGTGCCAAGATATCTCCCACACCATTAGACTACATGCAGCAGCCTGAACTGTTGATATAAGGAAGTATGGATCCATGCTTTCATGTTGTTTACACCAAAGAAATTGAGACTCATCAGACCAGGTTATGTTTTTCCAATCTTTTATTGTCTGATTTTGGTGAGCCCTTTGAATTGTAGCCTCAGTTTCTTGTTCTTACATGACAGGAAGGGCATGTTTGGTCTTCTGCTGCTGTAACTTCAAGGTTGAATGTTTTGTGAGTTCAGAGATGCTCTTCAGCCTACCTTGGTTGAAACAAGATGTTGTTTGAGCTACTTAGTTTTGCCCTTCTATCAGCTTGAACCATTCTGGCCATTCTCCTCTGACCTCAGGCATCGACAAGACATTTTTGGCCAGAGACATTTTAAGACTATTCTATGTAAACCTTAGAGAAGGTTGTGTGTGAAAATGCTAGTCGATCGGCAGTTTGGGAAACTGAAACCAGTCCATCTGGCACTAAAAACCATGCCATGTTCAAAGTCACTTAACCTTTCTTTTTCATTGAGATGATTTGGAGATTGTCTTGATCATGTCTACATGCCTAAGTTCATTGTGTTGCTGCCGTTTAACAGACAGATAGATAGATAGATAGATAGATAGATAGATAGATAGATAGATAGATAGAGTAGATTTTTCTCTAGAAGTTGGTCATACGCTCATTTGATTCCAGCCCGCTATTGATCATATTAAATAAACAACCTCTAAATTACCATATAAATGTGAATACAGGATAAGGTGTCTAAAGAAATCTAACATGATATGACATTATAATGCCTTCAGCAAAAGGAAATTAATAATAGAAGTAGTGATGTTGATATAAAAGCTCTGAACCATGGCTGAAAGGTGAGGATGAGATTTTCAATACACTCCATTTTGGGAATGGAGATGTGACCCAGCGAAGTGAGGGTCATATTTCCCTCAGCTCCTTTAATTGGTATTTTAAGGATATCTCACCCCTACACCAGCTCTCCTGTCGGACTCTTTGAAGTGGAACATTGCAATTACACACAGGAGAAGATTTTACCCGGCTAATAGAGATCTGAGGCGTTTCTTCCGAGTCGTGCTCGTCTGGTGTAATATGATGACTAATATGGTGACAGTCATTGTCTGTATTCCTGGGGGATCGCTTTGGGAGATTGGTTTGTGAAAAAGGCAAAGCTGTTTTTTTCAAGGAGTATATTCCTGAAATAAACAAATGGATTTGTTTTGAGTAGAATGTAAACACTTTGTATTGTGTTATATTGTATGTAATGTAATGATGCTGATCATCAAATGAGGGAGTGTGTTGCAGCAAATGTTTTAATTAGTATTAAGTGACTTCAGCTCTAGGAAATATCATTTATTCAAAGTGATAATTCGTGGAAAGCTACTGCTTATGCATATTTTACTGCAGATAAACAAAAAAAAAATATTCATTTCACAAATTACTTTCAACAAAAGTCAGTAACAACATTTTAGAAGGCCTATAATTTATTGTTTTGTTCCCTTGTCCACCAAAGCGTAACAGCATGGCAGACATCATAATGTAGTATTATCGCTTCTAAATATTGAATATTCAGTCATAATTGTTCCTGGAGTAAACATTCATTTAGTAAAAGAATATTTTGTTTTGTAAATGGACAGCTGCTCGTCATGTCCTAGATTGTCCTTTGTCATAACGCTAAGCTTAACACACGGTTTGTGGACATCTTTATCTCTCCGTTTCTGTAGGTTTGTCTATGTAATGGCACAACTTCTCTGTGGTAAGGTTTTGAGCATCACATGCATACACCCCTGGCACTTCACCCTTCACTGACATCACAGCTGTTTGCATGCCCATCCTTTGTGCTCTGCTCACCCAGCTTACATAATGCTGCCTGTGTGTTTACATGCGTGAGACAGAAGAAAAACATGAACCAGGCCCTAAACGATACTCTAAAATGTTGATACAGGAGACTAACAATTTAGTGAGAACAAATATGTAAACAAGTGGCTGTTCATTTGTTCATTGGCATTTTGAGGCAAACTATAACCAAATATAAAAGGAATAGCTTAAGCAATTAAATCAACTTTTAGATTAGGAGATAGGAACCTCACAATGATGCGGTTTCAGGTGGAATCGTTTAGTTGTGGTCTAACGGTGGTTCAAAATACATCTGATGCTTTTTTTCTTCTCGTTCCTGACTCACACGCATCAGTTGTTTCGTGAAAAACATGGAATCTGAGACAATATTAGAAGCTTTCCCCCTAGGCCCTTCTTTGAAACTCAATGCTAGAGCAGGCCCAGTGATAGCATGCAGCTTTCTCTCCTGGCACTGATGACAGCTAGGGCATTGTTAATCTGAGCAACGTTTAGGCATCCTTCTTCAAACTGTGCACAATTTTACTTGCATATGTGTTTTAATTAGAATGTCATTTAGCTATGAGTGAAACAATCCAGTTAATATTGCAGGGTTTTTTTTCACTAGTGTTAACAGATGTATACTGCAGTATTGTTATAATACATAAGAAATGCCACATGCAGTAAAACAGTGTCATCCTGATCATTAATTTAAATAATTGAGCCTGCCTGAACAAATGTCATCAAAGGTTTTCTGTATAAAGCAATTTCATGTTATAAACCAGAGCCCTCAGGGAAGAGCGATAGTGTGCAGGGAGAGGAAGGACAGCCTCAGTTAACTCTCAGAGACCTCCCAGTCAGCTGCCACTGTGCCTCTGGTGCCTGTGAGACCATGCCGCTCTGATAAATATGTCATTTCTTTGGCTGATAGAGCTACAGATGGAATCTGGTTTGTACTGGGAGAGTATGCAGTGCATTTTGTCATCCACTGCACTGGCTGGTAGAGGGGGGCCTCAGAGGGAGCAACCTGCCAATTCATATTCACACTGCAGATTTTCCCTGTCTCCAGGAGGATGGGGGTTTTCAGGTGAAAAATAGCATGCCGTTGTCCTTTGAAATAGGCTTTTTATAACTCCCTCCTCTACAGAATGCTGAACTAGTCTCATTAATATAAAAGCAGCTTGGGAGGAAAGAAGCACATGCTTGTTTTTTCCTGCTAATGCTGCCACAGAATCATAACGGTTCCCCGAGACAGTATTACATTATACAGTAATTGTAGTGCGCTTTTTTTTTTTTTTAGCTTGTGTCCTCTCTAATCACTCCACGATGTTTGAGGTTGGAGGCTGTCTAACAGCAGTGCAGCTCAGCATCACACCGCCAGTGTGACACAACATGGCATTGTGTGAAGCATTGCTGTAACTGTCTTTAGTCTTGCTGTGTGGACACACAGCAGCTGAAACACAACAAGAACAAGGGCATGTAGAAGAAAAGAGTCCTATCTGCTGCACTGTCACATGGAGTTGAGATTGCAGGACCATTCATGGGTGAGACAGTGGGGAAAATGCTTTCTTGCAGTTGTGCAATGAGGCCAAGTAGAGGTTAAGCACAAGCTGCATGCGTGACAAAGAGTGGAGTGTGTGCTGAGTTTAAGGAAAGCCAGGCTGCTGCTGTTGCTGCCACCAGACTGCAGTGTACTCCTGTTAAACTCCCAGAACCTGTCAGTTGATCCAGAAATACAGTACAGATGGAATGTTTTCAGACCTTTTCTCAAGTTTGCCAGTCTCATATATATATATATATATATATATATATATATAGTCATGTCCAAAATTCCAGTGACTTGTCCAAAGCTGTCATGACTACTCCTTTCGCTACAGACTGAAAAACAAGTAATGAAATCAAGCATGGCAAAGAAAAGGAGAGAAAGAAGTTTCACACTCGTCTTTATTGGATTCAAATACTTTTTTTCTCATCATTATACACCTAATACTCCACAATGACAAAGTAAATACAGCATTTTGTTAATTTCTACTAAAAATGACTGAAATATACCAGTTACATGTATTCAGACCCAACACATTTTGGCAGCAATGAAAGCCTCAAGGCTTCTTGTGAATGATGCTACAGGCTTGGCTATACACCTTTCTTTTGAAAGTTTCTTTCATTATTCAGGTCTCTCCAGAGATGCTCTGTTGGATTCAGGTCCAGACTCTGGCTGGGCCACTCCCAGATTTTGGGAGAATTGTTTGGCTGTGTTTTCTTGGCGGTATGTTTTGCGTCGTTATCTTATTGAAATGTAAACCATCGCCCCAGTCCGAGATATTGAACACTCTGGAAAAGGTTTTCATTCATTTCTTTTTGCGTCCAGTCCTATGGGGCAGCTAGATTTGGGAAGACTGTTGGTTGTTCCAAATTTCTATTTGAGAATGATGATGGCTACCATGCTTTTGAACACTTTCAGTATTGCAGAAAGTTTCCTGTATCCTTCCTCCTGATCTATGTCTTCACACAATCCTGTCTTGCAGGGCTGCAGATAATTCTCTCAACCTCATGACTTTTTTTTCCACTTTGAAATACACCATGTACTGTGAGACCTTATGTAGACATGTACACCTTTCCTAATTATGTCCAATTAATTCATTTAGACCCAGGTGGACTCCAGTCAAGTTGTATAAGCATCTCAAGGATGAGTGATAGGAGTAGGATGCACCAGAGTTCAATTGCAAGTGTCATAACAAAGGCTCTGAATGTAAATGGGATTCTTCATTCTTAATTATTTATAAATTATCGGAACACTCCAAACACCTGACTTTTTCATTGTGGCGTGTTGTGTGTGTTGATGAGGGGGAAAAAAGGATTTCAATCCATATTAAGATGAATGTGAAACAGTGAAATGTGGAAAACTTGAAAGGGTCTGAAAACTTTCCATCAACATTGTATATTCCTTTCACCTTTTACTGTAGTTGCTGAACAATTTTCTGGTAATAATAATAAAAATAATAATAATAATAATAAGTTCATTATTATACAGAATTCCATTATGTCATCCTGGATTGGAAGATGTGCATACACATGTGAATGCAGCTTTCAGATCAAAAATTACGTTAACCTATGTAATACCTAGATTTTATATATAGAGGGCACTTTAATATGACAGGCTATGTTCTCATCACAATATACAACTTCTTGCATAATCAATGATGAGATTGTGCTTAATAGGGAGCACCTGCAATTGTATGTTTTTATTTGATTTCACTGCTCCAAGGGCTCTGGTTCGATCCTTAGCTCATGTCACTGTCCATGTGGCATTATGAATGCTTTCCCATGTCCATGTGGGTTTCCTTGAAAATATTCTGTTTACTTACAATTCTCCAAAAACATGCTGGTAGGATGCCTCGTTCCTGGTGTGAATATCTCTGAAATGTGTGAAATTCTGCCAAGCCAATAAAGAGTTGTTGTATTTTGGGTTTTTGTTTGTTTTTGTATTGTCCCCATTTTACTTTGACCTGAATAGAACATAAAAAGTAAGGGAGACATTTCTTACCTGTGTTCAGAATCATAAGACTATAAAGTCTTCTTTACAGACTTGATCTTCAGAAAGCGACAGAATTACTGCATAACTCGTATTTCAAAGCCTTTGTCGTATCATCATTGTTTTAATCGTCATCATTTCAGAAAGCTATATTTCTGCCCATTTAACATCTGCTTAGTCATTTTGCCCACTAGGGTTTATATAGCACAAGTGGGGCATTAGTAATCCCGCAGACTGTGTGTTTATAGTTACTAAATAACTGCGTGAGCTCAAACTGCAGTGTTCAAATCTTGTTAAAAGAAAATAATGTTACATTAGATGAAACAATTATTTTTTTTTATTTCAAGCATCATAATAAACACACAATTTATGATTTAACATCATCAAGGTTCACTTACTGTATGTTTAGATGACTCACATATTGGAACCCTCACATCAGTCTTATAAACTACACATTGTCCTAGAGTATTTTACATTACAGTATGTGCTGCATTTTATCTGGATAATAAAGCAGGCAAACTGCATTAAAATTGACTCCAGGTCCTTATGCACATATAAAAACACATCTTGTCCATCTTTCCAACCCACCCCCACCCCCCGCCCTGCTATCTGCCTGTGCAGAGCATCTGCTGCCCAGAGAAGAGGGGGAACATGGGAGCACATTAGTCACCAGATGTCACCTTTCGCTGCCAGCCCGATCGAACAGGCAAGCGGACAATGCCGCATGCATAGTGAACATCTGACTGAGCCTTTCCTCTGTGGCAGAACAGGACACATTTTCCTGGACTGAACAGCCCCAGTGGCAGAAGTGGCACCCACAGTTTCCTTTACCTAAACACACACACTCACACAGACACACACCCAAACACATACTACAGTCCTGCCACAGCATCTCACACAGTGCATGTCTGGGAATCACACTAATTGCTGCAGTCATATTTCTGCACCACTCATGCGATTAGAGTTGTGTTATTACATGTCGCATCCAGTTTTTTTTTTTTTTTTTTTTTTAGATTGAATCTCACAGAGGACACATAGGCAGCTCTCCACAGGGAATCAAAGCATCAGTTGTTGTGCCTGGAATAGCAACGCCTGTAGACATGACCTCATGCATACATTTCCAATCTATTAAGAGTGCACAAGGTGTAATCAGTTTGGTGTAAACTCAAAAGCTTCACCTTGAAATCGGAAGATAAATATTTTTTCAATGATCATGCTAGAAAATAACAATATATTTTTATTCTTATTAACTATTTTTATTTTTATTATTTTTAACTATATATTTACAGATTTATATTCAGCTATCAGGACACTCATTGAGGGTGTTCAGCTCTTGCTGTGCAGTCTTTAGAAGACCTTGTGTTACACTGATGGTTCTGGAGCAACACGCTGACCTGAACAGTGACCGAGTCATAAATCAGAACCTCATAAATGATGAATATAGCTGTTCCTATGGCAAAGAGGTATGATGCAAGGGTCTCAAGTTCAAATCTCCAAAGCATCTGCTATATTGTGGGCTGCAGCCGAACCTATATTGTCTCCATCATGCCTTTACTAGAAACATCCTCAAATAGAGGTAAAGGTATATACTGTATAGATGGTGATATAGCCTACTGTATGTGAACTTGTTGGGATGAATAATTAAATGAGACATAAAGTGGTTGACCTCATCCATCTCTCTTCTTGCCATCTATATCTAAACATCACAATATACATGTAGTATATGTATATGTGTGTATATAGCTTTCATTCCTCCACAGTTAATTTGCAGTTCCATTTTCTTCAGGAATTCCCTTTTATTCATATTCTTAGTTATCATAGACCTGATCATGGCCTTCTTTCTTCCAGAAAAATAGATCATCATCAGTGTTAACATAATGAAGGGAGAAACTCCTGTTTGAATATGAAATGTAAATATTTCTATACAATATTCATTCTCTAGCGGTCAGTCACAATAGCAGGAAGGCAGCAGTAAGGTCAATGAGCATTGATTTTCTTGCAGCATATTGTCAAATCTGATTCCGAGGATTTAAACTCAGGTTTATGACCTGCATCTGTGCTAGTGAGAAAAGCTTTATTGGTACTACATTATAAAGGATCATTAGTGTGAACATTATTTTACCCAGATGTACTGTACATTATAGCATTGTATTGAATACTGTTTGCAAGATCTTTCCAGTATACAGCATTAGAAGGTTGTCTATTTAAAAACTAAGCTCATGTTAGTTTTTTCCTACTTAAAAATACTGTGAAACAGAAAACATAATCATGAACCTTATACACATTCTTATGCTTTTATATGTATGCCATCTTCAGGACCTAGACATCAAGGAAGGAGTGACACTCTCTTGCAATCAATAGTAAAATTCGCTGCTCTTTGCTCCAGTAAGTAAATGGAATTGAAAGTGGGGCAGAGGGTATTAATGCAGAAGGAGGAATATCCATTTAATCACATCCTCCCTGCAGGCTGTGTTGATAAAAATGACAGCGGGAGCACATTACTAATTCCACCACTGTCACATCCCATAGTCACTTACCTTGCAAATGAAGTGCAGTAATGACACCTGCCTAACAGTCCAAATACATATACATTCACTAGAGAGAGAAAAAAAAGGAATTGTGTGCAATGACTTCTTTACTCTGTAATTCTTTTCACATTTGGCAAACTGAGTCTCTGATTTCTTAATTCCATGCCACAAACCCATATTTGCATGTAAACTGTTATGTTCATGTTTACACGTAACCTCTGCTCCTACTGCTAAAATATATATCACTCTAATACCATAAGTAAGCACCATAATTGTTATTCATGCCTGGATGTGGTTTGTCATGTTATTTATCACACTAAATAAAATGGATGCTGCAAAGATTTCCCCTTTTAAAAATACCTTATTTGGCTCCCCCTGGTGTTGATTTACTTGATTAGCTCCTAGATAAACTGGGAGTGGTTGTATCAGAGGTTGCCAATTTGCAGGATGCATCATGTTCTTTGGCAATAAATCATTAATGAGAAAATGATTTATGACACATTGGAAATAATGGCACCTTTTACAGTTGTATTGCAGCTGCTAATACAATATTAGCGGAGGAAAACATCCATTACTTTATTTACAGGAGCACATATATATCATACACAGAATTGATGCTCGCCACTCCCCTGCCATGTTAAACGAGATTTCCCTGTGAAAATATTTACTGCATAATGAACGAACAACCCCCTCTTATAAATTAAACATGGTATTAAACAGGAACAGGTAATTGGATCTGAAAGCCAATTCAAAATCTTTTCTATCTACACATTTAATGAATTGGGCTTTGTTCAGACACTAATTAGATTATTCATATTTTATCGTGTTCATAGTTGATCATACAAAAACAACAATATCTATTTTAATACAGAAAGTCAGCATTTGCCTTATTACAATACACAGAAAATAATATGGAATTATACATTATATAATCCTGTAGGATTTTGTTTTTTTGTTGTTGTTTTTTTCTGATTTTCCCATACATTGAAAAGGAAAGAGATTTGAAGAGATCAGCATTAAGGATTTTGCAGCATCTTTGTGTGAAAGAGCTTCTAGAAAAGCATTAGAAAGCCTCATACAGTAGACTTTAGCACAGTGTATGAATGATTTGTAGGGGGTACAAGCTGGATTATTCCAGAGTGCTGATTGAATCATTTTCAGTCAATCTTCAGCCTTTGATTAGCTGAATGATAATCTGCAGCAGGAAGGTAACAGATCACTGAGCCCATGGTCTATGATAATGGCTTCAGTATGATAAGAGCGAAAAATTTATCCAAGGACTTACTGCAGCAATGACTTACTGTATGTAGTTGATCTGCCTGCAAGTTATGCCTGTTTCAAAAGTCTCCGTCAATTTATACATATGAAGTTTTAAATTATTATGATGTGCATTCTATTAATGAGTAAACCACATGACAGTGTTTCTTGGACACCTGATCATCATAGCTGATTTTCATTTCTCCTATTATAGTCACACTGGCCTCCATTAGACCTTGTGCTTGCCAACACAAACTATGATCGCCAAGTCAAACCACTATTTTCTTCCATGAAAATAATGAGGACACATAGGAGGATCCTCTACCCCACTGCATGCTGCAATCTTATTCTTAGTGTTCGGCAACACCCTGACACAGAGATATTACACCAAGACAGGACAGAGACGAGAGCGATTTTCTATTAAAACCAGAAATGAAGCATGCATAGAGAAATCATCTACTCATGACAACCCTCCAAGTAAACGGTAAATCACTACCAAATTAAGTGGATTGAAGACTTAGCGGAGAGTAAATCTTAAGGAAATAAATAATCTAAGAGCATATGCGGATGGCAGAAGGCTAAGCCTTTATGTAAATCTAGCATGGTAGCACTCAGCGTGAGTGATGTGGCATGAGCATTGTGGAGCGAGTGGAGGAGACTCAGCTTGTTTTCATTATGCACTCTGCAGTTTTTGTCTGGGCAAATCACAGCCTGAGCCAGGCTCGGGATACAGTGTGCATGATTAGAATTCTACCAGCCCTGCATGGCCTCTGCAAATCATTCGCCAGATCCTGGGGGCTTTTAAAAGCCTGCACATTTTACATATTAGCACCTAGCAACCGGCACAAAGCACATTGGCAGTACCAACACGACTGGATGGTGATTACTGCTGCAGAACTGATATTATTGGGCCCTTCAGCAAAACGTATTGAGCTGGCCTGGGAATCCACATGTCTTTAAATGTATCCTAGAATTAACATACTTGTGTCACTGTCTTATTAGAGACACTAAGTATACTTAGCAATTAGTGGCTGCAATTATCAGTAAATTGCAATATCTGGTGTTCATGAGATTTCTATAACAATCATTAAAAAAGGAAAAGAACAATTGCTGTTAAAGCCTCCCTATAAACACAAACAGTGTGCCTACGAGAGCAGATCGTTCTTAACGTTGACTCCAGCTGTGGTTGCAACCATCACAGGTAACTCATTTATAGGGTAGTGTTTGCTTTGGCATGAGGTAGTAGTGCTTGCTGTGCTTCATGCTCCACTGTAAGGGATGCAAAGACAAGCTCAGCCTTGTGTTCATAATGTGCAGCTGCCCTGATTCTCTGAGTAATGCAGCAGAGTCATATTGAACATATCATCTCAGTGCTCTGTATGGACAAATACCAACACACACAGTTCAAACTACGTACACTGACGGACTTCAGTCTATAAGGACGATACAGAGACAAACTCTCCGCTCTGTCTCCGTCTTTTATTTGCAGCTGCCCCTAGAGGGGAGCTGAAGCGGCCCCGCCATCTGCTTACTGCGTCTGGAAGGGCCAGGATGGCCACCTCGGTCCAGATGACAGAACTGGCCGGCCGAACCTCTCCAGTCTTGCATAATAAACACCCACCCTATCCTTCGCTCTGTTCCATCTTCCCTTGTTTTTCCTTTTCTCTCTCTGGGCAGCGATGCAGCAACTTAATGTGGCAGTGGTTCGGTGAGCTCACTCGCTGTTCTTCCATCCGTTTGTGAGTGGGGAGAGAGAGAGAAAGAGAGGGAGGGATAGGCTGAGAGAGAGAGAGAGAGAGAGAGAGCCCCTGGGAGCCAGCGTCAATGCTGTTGAGAAGAGCCTCATTTTCCAATGCCATCTGTTACCAGTCCCTGAGTTGAAAGCCCCATTTATGTCATCTTTCCCATTGCCACACAGGCAAAGCAAAGCAAAGCACTATGTTCTCTCACTCTATTGTTGCTCATTCTGCTATGCTGCAACCACCCAGATTCAAATGTTCCTCTGGTCATTTAAGCTGCTAAGCAGCATGCTTTATATTTGAAAAATAGATTCTGTTATAAAACCTAGTATCTGGATCTTCAAGGTAAAGCTGACTTCATGCTGTACTGTATATGGACAACAAAATGTGAACACTAAAGTAGATGTTATTACAATACATACCAGGGGGAACTTTCTGTGATATTGAATATGCTGTCTTATTGTTTAGATTGAGAATGACAGGAGAAGACTGTAGACCTGTTGTAAGTGATCTGAAAGAGATTGCATTGTAACTATTGTACTAATGCAGATGTTATCTGTATAATAGTATACACAAAAAGGGGTAAGTGTATACTATTACTGTATATCCTGAAAGACAAAATGTTATGTAAAAATTAACGTACAATAAGAAGATGATCAGGAATGGGTTCTCATTAGCTCTACATTTGTTGCAAGTTTAATCCTCATGTTATCTTTGCTAAAGACCAATTTATTAGTTTATCCCATAATTATACATTTTAAATAGATAACGTGTATTTACTAATATATTTCTACTAATGAAGTACAAATGGTTGATTTTGACCTAGTTATGCTAGATTTCCTAGATTTCAGACTTCTACAGTCATGATGTCAAGAGACACCACTAAAATACTTCAGGTGAAAATGCCTCACTCTAGAGATTTTCTTTTAATTCAGTGACACTGTGCTGGCCAGGGACCAACAGAGCAATCAACACTCTAATTAATTATAGGCCCCTGAAACTGGGGGCTATACTTAAAATATTGATATAATACCCATGTGGTTCACCCAAGACATACACAGGTATGTATTAAAGCTGACATCTTATACAGTAGTTTAACCAGTTATTTGATTTCAATGTAATTGTGATTTTCAATGTAGTGTGTGTGTGTAGATTTCAACTGTACTGTAGTACAGTGATAACCTATACATTGTGATACTATTACAAATGTATTAAAAAGTACATAGAAAGCTATAAACAGGAATAGAGGTGGTCATTCATCTATCCATCTATCTTGAGTAACTACATTATCCTGGTCTTGGTCATTATGGATTTGGAGCAAATCCCAGAAACATTATGTATGTTGTGGAGTTACATCATAGGATCAAGAATGACTTTAGTCTGCATCTAAACCTGAATAGTAACGTTAATTGGATGTTAGTTGCACCTCCTGGTGGCAAAAAGCAAAGCAGGAGATTGTGGTGATTTTAGTTTTGAATAATTGTGTGTGGGTATCAGCTGATTAAGAGGGATAATTGCTGCAAAGAGGGCAGTCTTTTCAGTTCGTGTTTCACCTCAGCTATTAGCTAACTATCATGTCATTAAAGTTGGCTTGTTAACTAGAATTTAACAAGCTTATCCTGCTTTTTAGCTAATATGCTTAATTTGTACCACTTTAACCAACCAAAGTACTGTAGTTTTATTAAATGAACAAATTAGCTAATGGCACCTAGTTGGGCACCACTTTTGCTCAACAATTCATCTTGAATGTTCACACAAACAAAAAAAGTTGCAAGCTTCTAGAGACTTGTATTGAGTTCTTTAAAGAAATATCCAGACATTGCAGATAAGAGCACCACTTAGGATCATTTAGCTGCTGATGGAAATTAGCCAAAATGTACCTTTGAAAGTTTTAATGTATCTAAATTGTCTTAAATGATAATCTATTAGGTCAAACACAATCAACGTACTTAATCACATATACATATACTTTTCCGGAAAACTTAAATCTTAAGTCTTAAATCATAAACTTAAAGCTTAAAATAAGTACTTGTCTCAGATGATAATCAAATAGATTTTCATATTTTTAAAGAGAGCATAAAAACATCAGTAGTAATCTGTCTGTGTAAAACACTGAAGTTGTTGTTCCAGTTTATCTTAATTATAATCACAATAAAAAAATTGACCTGTAGTAAGACAGTAAGACAAAATCAAGCCCATGTCATGTCGATCCATCACAGGGCACCTTGTACACATATTCACATAGTCATTCACATATAGGCCAATGTAGCCTAGCCTATGCAACTATGTTTTTGGAGAGGTAAGAGGAAAACCACATATACACAGAGAGGACATATCAAAACATCTACATATACTGTCAAAGCTCAGGGTCAAACCAAGGACCATAGAGCTGTTACTATATACAGTATATCAATGCACCGACTGAGCCCACATTATTCATATATAGTCAAATTTGACGTATGTCATTGGTAGTCTTGTCAGCCTTATTTGGAATACAAATTTAATTGAATACCCAGATCAAAGGGCATTTGCATGTTGCAGTCATTAGCTACTCATCCATCCTCTGTAGACCAACTAGGTACCGTGGAGGCCAATGGTGACCATTGTATTTATTTCCATTTTTATAACCTTTGTAGGACCTCTGCTCAACATTCACACACTGTATGGGTGACCAGGGAATGCCAATTAGACTAATCTAAATGTCTTTGTAGTGTGAGGAAACTGGAGCACCCGGAGGAAACCCACCAAGCACAAGGAGAACATGCAAACTCCATGTACACAGACCCCAAGGTGGGAATCGAACCCGGACAATGGAGGTGCATGGCTACGTAACTACTCTGCCACCGTGCTGACAGCTATTTGTTATAGGAAACAAAAAGTCTATATTTATACTTTGATGCTTATCATATGCTTTTATTTTATACAGAAATGCATACTAATAACTCGCTCACTCACTCACTCACTCACCCACTATACCGCTTATCCTGTTCAAGAATCAGTGAGACCTGGATCCAAGAGAACTCAGGGCCCAAGATACAGTACACTCAGTCCATCACTGGGCATACAAACAAACATATTTCCACAATCTTTCACACTACAAGCAATTTGAAAATGCCAAATAGCCTAATCAGCATATGTTTGGATTGTGGGAGGAAACTGGAGTACCTGCAGGAAACCCACCAAGGACAACAAACAAATACATATATAAACCCACAGAATCGTACCCATGACCCAGGAGCTCTGCTAAGCAGAGTGCTAACCACTAAGCCATTGTGTTGGACAAACTAATAAGTGAAACAGAATTCAATCTTAGCAATTCAAGCTATTGAGTGTAAGTGAACTTGTGTAAAAGCCTGATAGTGACTCTCTTGAGATTTGAACCCACACTCTTGTTTGTAGCATGGTATCCTACACTATATACCAGTACTAACAGTGCATTAATTAATACAATTTAATAACACATTAAACTTACAACCAGCATTTTAATAACACATTAAACTTACAACCAGCAATATCAGGAACAGGTGTATAAATGTGTCAATGTTTAAAACCATGTTAATAAAAATCCTCTGGTCATAGGCACATACAGAAAGAAAAGCAGGAGAAAACATGTCATACTGATTAAAATAGAGTGAAATGTCTTAATGTGATATTTAGGAAATACATCATTCAGACACACGGCTTATTTGAAAATCGGAGCAAGCAGAGAGCAGACAGGGAGCAGTCCGTGTTTTGACATGTCAAATGACTGCAGCTAGAGGTGTGTGTGTGTGTGTGCGCGCGCGCGCTCTGCATTCAGCCCGTTTTTCCGGAAAATTCCACGCGAATTCCTGCGGCTTGATGCGACCCCACCGGCAGCCCTTCTCGCATCAAATTCAGCATGCTTGTGCTACTGTTCAATATTTTATTGACACCAGCCTCAAAGACTGCTGCTATAGTGACACCAGAGATAATTATTTTTTACCACAGTCTTTTTGTTCTGAGACATTTCCCCCCTTTTACAGCCTGGGCTCCAGCCATTCCTGTGGAGAATTGTTCTGCATAAATCAGCCAGTGGAATACTGAATCAGCTCCGCCACAGGGAATGTAGTTTTGTGTGCAGTGTGTGTGTGTGACTGATTATTACTACAAGTCAGGCCACAAAACCCAGGCAGAAGGAGCCCCCAAGTGGCAGATTTTATAAGTGGAGTGGAAAGACACTTTCACACATCCTGGCCCTGTTTCACTCACTCACTCATCTTCTATACCGCTTTATCCTGTATTCAGGGTCACAAGGACCTGGAGCCTATCCCAGGATACGTAGGGTACAAGGCGGGGTACACCCTGGACCATCGCAGGGCACACACACATACACACACTCACATGCTACTACACTACTCCACCGTGCCACCTGGCCCTGTTTCAGTACTGGTTTAACAAGCACTCACCGACACAGTCATAGTGACTAGGGTGTATTAAGCTTTGTAACATACTTGATTTGCGTGTGTTCAGTACATCAGGGGTTCTTGGATTGACAATGGATCAATTCAAAAGTGAGTGTTAAATTAAGAAGCAGAAGTTGCCTCAAATGTGTTGCAGCCTGATAAAATTGACTTTAGAACAATAGAAACAAAGTCAAAGGAATACAAGGTGGGTGAAAATTATCTATCTGTTGGCTGGGACAATGCAGACCTTGTGAATGGCCTCCAAGAAGTCCAGATCTCATTAAATGTGATTTTTACCTGTGGGGCTATCCAAAGGAGGAGGTGTACAGGACAAATACTGGAGGACTTGGAGGATTCAGGAGGTTCTTTGTGGATGCCTATGTTGAAATTTAACTTTCATTTTCCTGTGCAATAAAGTACATGTACAATTTGTTTCAATAAATTAGTATTAGAAATGTGGACTTTTCCCCCCAATTTTTAATACATAGTTACAGGACTTTTAATCCACCCTTTCGATTCAACTATTTGTCACAGTGAAATGATTTTTTCAAATATGCCACTTAGGAAGCTGGAGTCAGCCAGGATACAGTGCTCCTTCAGCAAACAGGGTTAAATGCCTTGCTCAAGGGGTCAACAGTGGCAATTTGGTATTTGCTTGAATCTTCAACCTTCCAGTCACTAACCAAGAGACTTTGTTTGAGCTGCCACTGCCCTAAAAAATCCTCTACTCGCAGGGTTCAAATTTGCGCGGGGAAACGCCTTAACCACCCGGCCATCACAGCTGCCTAGGTGTAAGCAAAAGCATTTGGTTGTAAAAGTTAACATACTCAGATATTTTCTACACTTGTAATTTTCTATTGAAATTTGTTTTTTTGCCACTTGATTTACACAATGAACTCAAAATGATGACACGCTTTTTTACTAACAGCTCCAGGGGTCCAGATTTGATCCAATCGCAGGCTACTCTCTGTGTCCAGGTTTGTTCTCCGGTTTCCACACCATCTCCAAACAGCATGACAGTAGGAGAATGGCCTATTCTAAATTGCACCTCACACTGAATGAGTCTGTGAATGCGTATACATGCTGCTCTACAACAGACTGGCATCCCATATAATAGGTGCATTTCCACTCTATGCCCAGTGTTTCCTGGAGAGACCCAAATCTGCACAAAACCACAACCTGGTTATTTAAGATGAATGAATGAATTATACAACATGTCTAACATTTTAAGGTGCAAAATATTTTACTACGACACAAAGGAGCAGCATGGTGGTTAGCACTGTGGCCGTGCACCTCCAGGGTCGAGGGTTCGTGGTCGGTCTACAGGTTTGTGTGTGGACTTTGCATGTTCTCCCTGTGCTTTCCTTCACACGCTACTGCCTGTAGTGTGTGTGTGTGTGTGTGTGTGTGTGTGTGTCCAAGAATGAACTGACACCCTGTCCAGGATGTGCCTCTAGCTCCCTGAGATAGCTTCCAGGCATCCTGTATGGAGAATTCATGAGAGAGACAAATTTATTTAAACAAAAAGTTTAATTAATAGTCAAGTTCTTTTGGAGAGGAGAGACTGTTTAGGGGTTTCACGGGAAGAATTTCAAGAGAAATACAAGGCAATACTTATGCAATTGCAACCTTTATGGTTTTTATTTGTAAACTATATTGGCCCCTGCTACAAATACTGTACACACATACACTTTGTTATTATAGGTTATTTTGTGTAGATTCATGATATACAATCCTAATTAAGTCCATTTCAGTTCCATGCTGTAGCGCAGCAAAATGTGATAAAGGGTAAGGCTGGTGAATACTAATTTGCATACATGATGCAAAGTACAACTGGATTTCTTATTTCAAACTGGAGCAAAATGGATTTTACATAGCCAATTACTGCATCTCTGCATGACAGATTCTTACTACCGTCTTTCTTTAGCCTACTCTGCTGGCTAATTAGCAAGCTTAAGTCTTGACTTGTTAACATAAGCTCATGTTAAGCATAAAACGAAGAAACAAAGACACTGATTAAGATGAGACTATCCAATGAGGACTTCACCAGAGCAAGTTAAAAGTGGTGGTAAAACATCTTTTTTGATGTAGAGACTCACTTCAGTGAACAAATGAAGATTAACATTGCCACAGTAGTCGTTCTGTTTCCATGTGGCCTTATAAACAGAGCTGTAATCAGCCCAAAAATATGATTACTGAACAGTGCCCTGGGTAAGGACAAGCAAATCTGTCAAGCAAATAAATAATGTAAAATAACATAATGCAAACCTAACCTCAGGGATCCTGGAGGAAGCATTGCTGTTATCCACTCTGATTATGTGCATATTTAATTGCTGTTTAAGGCATGCTAATGAAATGCTCTTCAGAGAATGCTGACCAGATCCTTCACATACTGTCTATAATGTGGATCTGAGCTACATTAACACACTGCGCTATAATCATCCACAGGCTTTCATCCAGTTTGAGCAACATGACATTTCCGTTCAGTAAGAGGGCATGACAGCCTGAGTACATTCAGCCTGAGCAATCAATCAACATTCACTTAAATGCTTTTATTATTTTAATTACTTGCAACCTATTACTGTGCTCTTCACAGTTAATTTTTCAAATTGAAGGCAAGTAAGCATGATGCATTAGATTAGGACAGGGATCTGCTCATCTGATCGTTTATATAAAAAAAAACGGACCACCCATTAAACACTGCTTCATTTCTAAAGCACGTTGCATCCCCCAGTTCAGTTTTCACTCTGCACCTGTGCTGACAATAGAATATTCCTCAGTGAAGCATAGTGCCCCGAGGCAAGAAGACAGAAAGGCATGAAATCTTCAGATTTCCCTGCATGTTCCCAGTGTTTTTGTGACTCATAAATCAGTGGGTTTGAACTGAGGTATGTGCACGCAGGGAGCTCTGGGTTTCTGTGGTTACGGTGGAACCCAAAAGACACGGTTTTGCGCAAGACTGTGTGCCCCAGTGGCATTCCTCTAACAAGATCTCCTTAAATGCACTGCCAATTTTTAAGCTCTTCAAAACGATACAAAAAGCAGCAGTAGGATTATCTCAGCCTCATTGTAAGCATGTGCACTACCGATGCAATAAAAGCATGCATGCTGAAATCCTTCAGCTTTCTCTCATAATTATTTACAGTATACTCTGTAGTAAAAGAGAAACAAGTACAGAAGTCCAATGAAGCAATATGATCTGTTTTGAAATCACACACTTGGAGATTAATTGTTCACTATGTATAAAAAGTCTTCACATCCCTGTTGAAATTGCAGGTTTTGTGATGTGGTAACCTGGTTGCACAGGTGTGCTTACAAACATTTTGCTGTAATCCACCACACTAAGACCCTTAAATCTTAGTGTGGTGGATTACTCCAGGGACATGTGACAAATAATGATGAAGATTGTCCTCTACCTTGAATAGGGCAACTGTCCTTGAGCGAGAAAGGCAGCACTAAAAGACGATGCTGCCACCACCATGCTTTACGGTAGATATGATGCTAATAAGCCCCACCAGATTATGGTCAAAATGTTCTCCTTTGGGTTCATCAGACCACAGCACACCCTACTTTTGAAATGCTTCTGCAGCTCCATTTATGATGCTAAGGGTCTCTTGCCAGCCTCCCTGATTTGGTTTCTTCCTGTCCCGTTGTTGGTAATGTGTTTTGTTCCATGATGTATTTATTGTTTTGGAGATTCTTGTACTTCTGCACTAATTGACAACTGTCAACAATGAGATCCTGTTCACATGTCCCAAGATTTTTGCAGATCATTGGTTCAGAAGTCTAACAACAAAACCAAGAATTGGTCAAGAAAAATAGCTGAAACAACTGTTATTAATTTGAGGTTAATCAAAATGTCAAGTTATCGTAATCAAACACTAACTAACCAGGCAAGGTGTTTGTAACTAAAAACATTCTAGGAACATTCTCTGAAACATAATGTGTAAATGTAGTTGCAAGCAACGATGAGCAGGCCCAAGCACCCTGCGCCATTGCCACCCCGGTGCTCCAGAAAGACAGCAGGCACAGTGGGCATATGCATTTAATAACATACATATCAATACCATTATGACAATTTGAGAAAAGGGGGGAATTTTATGTTTAGATCTCTAAAAAGCAATAAATGCTAGAAAAAAAAGCATCACACAGTAATGTCAATGTGATATCACAATATAATGCCACACAGAACATTATTAACCACTTAGAATAAGTTTTAGGCATCATGGCTGAGCCATTTGAGCATTGTATAAATTTCTAATGGGTGCATTTTGCAAACAACCCAAAATAACTGACTACTTGTTGAGCCCATGACATGCAATGCGAAAGTTGTTCGACTCAATGAACTCGTGTATGAGTGCACGTGTATGAGCTATGTAGCAAAATCTCAAGTGAAGGTGCCGAGCCACGCCAGACTTTCAGGCATCCTAAAGGCAGCAGATTCCAACCTGTCATTTCTGCCATTTGAGAAATTGTACCAAAAAAAAAAAAAAAAAAATCCTGCCCGGTTGTCAAGTGATCAATAACACTCACTCGATATTGATATGATTTTGAACTTGCTAACTTTATGCTGTCAATCTCAGATTTTCCATGATTCCTGGAACCAAACATTTTGAATTTCTGGTGCATATAGACCTTTCAATAAAATCAAACTTCTATAAAAAAAATTAATGGAAAAAAAAAAGGTGCACTTTTTGTCCCCGATTATATACTCAGCAAAAAAAGAAACGTCCTGACTTTCAACTGTTTTTACTTTCAGTAAACTTAATGTGTAAATATTTGTGGAGCTCGGGCAGTTGTTGCCATCCTGTACCCGTCACGCAGGTGTGATATTCGGATGTACCGATCCTGTGCAGGTGTTGTTACACGTGGTCTTCCACTGCGAGGATGAT
>JAQMYJ010000039.1:16348150-16386003 GCA_030014305.1 Clarias laeviceps | reverse complement strand
TCAGTCTGTATTTGGGCTCATTCTTCTTGGCGTAGTCCAGCGAATCGTAGACCATGGCGAAACCTGTTGTCTTGCCACCACCGAATTGAGTCTTGAAACCGAAGACAAACACCACATCAGGTGTGGTCTTGTACATTTTGGCAAGTTTCTCCCTGATTTCAGTCTTGGGGACTGTTGCTTTTCCAGGGTGAAGGACATCGAGAACCTGGAGATGAAAGCGTGCATCACTTAAACACCAGCACGACAAGTACATTTCAAGTTTAATCATAAGACTGTTTAATCTCACACTTACCATTTGCTTCCTCTGAAGCAAGCGGTTTGTCATGAACTTCCGAGTCCTGAGTGTGACACTGTCGTTCTGAAAAAAAAGGGATAAACTTTGCATATTTGTATGTTCACCTGTTTAAGAACAAACTTAAAACCACAGTCACACCAACTAGTTTCAGTTTAGAATTTCTCAACATAATGTTAAAGACTTAACCACAAGCATCACTTGCTAATTGACACTTCTACAAAATAATATTAGCAAAATGACTCCCAACAGTCGAGCCAGTGTATATACAGGACTCTAATCATTAAACCTAGCTACCTTTAGCTGCGGGTTTTGAACAGGACCAACGAGATAGCAGAAAGCATTTGGCTGACTAGCTAGCTTAGAGTTATGCTAACTACGGCTAGGTTTTTCATATTCAAACGTACACCAACTACAATAGTTAAAAACTAAATATATCTATGTTTTCATATTTTAAACCCATTTTCCAAAATATTTACTTCCTCATCCACAGTGTACCAGGAGCACGCGCTAACAGCGTTAGGCTAAACACATACCTGATCTTACTAGACACAAGAAAATAAACTTGCACACCGACATTCAGCCCAATACGGCCTCGATACACTCACAAGGCACATAGAGAATTTTATTAGACTAATTTTATAAATTTGGTGCTTATGATTGCGAGGATTTTGTTAGATTACTTTCTGGATTTATTTGAAGAAAACTCACCATCTTGACGTCGGCTCGCTCAGGGACGAGAAAAAGGAAGGAGGACCCGAAGGTGGCCGGCAATATGCCTGAGCGGATCGGTGTTTGGGTGGCCGCGTTATTGCCTGACAGTAAAAAGTAGGCGAGCGAAAGGAAACTGCTTATACATTTATATATATATATATATATATATATATATAAAACGTTAAAGCTGTACTTAATGTCATTCATGCATCAATTGTACGAAATATTTAATTGAATGTATTGTGTGGCGATACATTTTGTTTTATAAATTAATTGTTGTTTTTACATGATTTAAAAGGATTTCATATAATCAAGAAAAAAAAACTATTTTGTTAAACAAGAACGACACTGAACCACGCCTGGTCACTGGCTAAAGCCCACACGTTGCTTGTGATATGTGTTTTCCTAGTGCTAAATTCAGCATTAGCAACGAATAGCTTGATTGCCTCTGCATAGCACTACAGCAGTTTTAGTTTAATAAGTTTTTATAATTCCCTTGTAGATCAGTGTAACTCAGCCAAGACTTTTTCTTAAATTTTTTGTCTCAGATAAAATTTCAGTAAAGCATATACTATTAGTATTTTTAGATATAGCTCATTTACTCACTCATCATCTACCTCTTTACCCGCGTATACAGGGTCACAAGGGCCTGGAGCCTGTCACAGGACAGGGCACGAGGTGAGGTACATCCTGGACGGAGTACCAATCCATCACAGGGCACACACCACACATGCACACACTAAGGGCAATTTCCGAATGGCAGTTAACCTAATCTGCATGTCTTTGGACTGTGGGAGGAAGCCCACCAAACATGGGGAGAACCCGCAAACTCCATGCATGGATGCGCAAACCCTGAGGTGGGAATCGAAATCTGGACTCTGGAGGTGCACGGCGACAGTGCAAACCACTAGGCCACCATGCAACTTGTATTTATAGCACTGAAGCTCTTTGTAATTCCGTATGTCTCATATATGCAGATATTCAAACTGCAGTGAATTCATATTAGGACAATACCTTCTGAATCAGATTCAAGAGGATACTAAAGGTTCTGAATCTTTTAATCCTTGGTTTTTGCAAGGATAATACTGATTGCTGATGATCACCCTAAAAAAGATGACAACCACCGAAGATTATGATTCAAGCAAAAATCATTTTCTATGAACAGCATGAAAAGCCATGCCTAGATCATACAACATTAGATTTCTTGAAACAAATCAGCTGTGAAGTTTTATATGTATGTGCAGGATAGTGTGCTTCGAATCCATTTCAATAGTGTCATGGAGCCCTCTGCCATGATCTGCCTAATCTTTGGTTTTAGAGATAAGACATTTGCCAAAAGTCAAACTTTATACTTCGGTTTATACTGTAGTTACTACAGAGTTAAAATTTCCACGTGTGTGACCTTAGTTTGATCAAGGTAGAGGTCAGAGAGACCTTTTCCAAATGTTGTTTGTCAAATCTGGATCAGGTTGGACATGCACAATTTTTTTCATGAAGTTTATTTTACATAAAGCAACATCATAAAAGGTAAAACATTGATTACCTTGATTTTATTGATGTTAGAACAATATGCTTTAATAAGATACATGTATTTTCTAATCAGTTTAATTAATGAAATACATCTGATTTCTATCTTATACTCATTCAAACCTAGGGCCAATTTAATCTAAGCAATTTACTGGAACTACCTAACTATTGGAGGTGGGATGAAACGGACGGAACAGGGGGGGGAAT
The DNA here is from genome assembly GCA_030014305.1 of Clarias laeviceps. Classification (NCBI taxonomy): domain Eukaryota; kingdom Metazoa; phylum Chordata; class Actinopteri; order Siluriformes; family Clariidae; genus Clarias; species Clarias laeviceps. Next base: position 16,383,263 of record JAQMYJ010000039.1, on the reverse strand, counting down.
CCTACATATGCATGCGGAGTAGCTCCACACAGGCAATAACCCCAGCTCAGGATGAAACTATGGACCCTTGAGGTATGACGTGGCATTACTATTCACTTCACCTCTGTGTCACGTAATACAATATTACCAAATAAACAGTATTTTTGTTGAGGGACATGTTGACATGGATAAATCCTTTTCAGGTATTTAAGCCAAAGTACAAAACTATGTCATATAATATATAATGCCTGGCAGATTTCAGGCTCTACATATTGCATAATCTTCGTTTTCATTGGTAAAAGCATATCTGTTGACACTGTTCTTTGTCAGACTGACCGAGTAAAGCTGCCAGAGTACTCTTGCTCCTCCAGTCCAGAAACATGAAGCTATCCATTTATTTGGCATTTTGCTTCCTCTTTCTTTTCTGCTTTAGAGACAGTGTGATAGGTAATTTTTTTTTTTGTGATGAGAAACTTAAAGCTCTTTGAAGTGTTTCATATTTCAAATCTTTTTTGTCTTCTGTTTGATTAGAAATTTTAAAAAGCCGATGATAATTATTGCATGTTCATACTGCTTATGCATTTGAAAATTCCATTATAATTAGTTTATCATTTTTGTACTTCCTTAATTATAAATGGTGCTGGTCTTTTTAGCTGTACTCAGTACAGGTTTCCACTTCGATTCGGGGATTCTGTATGAGTATGAATACAGCACATCTTTGGTGGTGGCTCCTATCTCTGTGGATTTTGAAGAAGTTACTTCATTCACTATGCTAGCAGTCATACACATCCATTCATTATGGAGGAACAGCAATCAAGAGCAACTTCTGCACATACACGTAAGATTTAAATTTGAAATATTTGCAAAAATGTATATAATATTTATGTTCCCAGTTGTATGTCTACTATTATAAAAGTATGTCACATAATATGAGAAAAAAAATTATGGTATGTTTGCATACTTCTATTGCAGGTTCAAAATCTTAAACTTACACCTAATTCAAGTGACTCAACCAGTAAACTCTATGACCTTGGTGACCTAATGAGTGACTCTCAACATTTTAAGGAACCATTTTTTGTGCATATCCAGTTAGGGAAGGTATGTTTATTCTTTTGAAACATCACTGACTCAGGCAGTGTTGCTAAAGGTTTTGATTTGAACAAAGGACAAGCAAACTCAACCTTGTTGACTATATGAAGTCAGTATAGTTACTTGTGGGTGAGATTAATTGTCCCTATAGAGTGAGTGCACAAAGTACACAAATGTTCAAAAATATTACTCATGATAACGATAAGGAATAAACAATGAGAAAAGCTTGCTAAAGCAGGAACTATGTATTTAAGAAGACACTAGCTGGTCCTTATCATACTGAACTTATATCATTGATACTGAATTATTTTCGTTAATGAAAATTAGCAAAAAATAACATACAAAAAGAAAAGCATTTGCAATAGGTTATATTTTGATTTCAACCCACATGCAAATTAAATAGCTTTATTTTTCAAACACAAAGCAATATTTAGATATTGAGATTTTTTTTCTACATTGCTTTAAAATTTATAATTCTGACATGAACTGTATTTGATTATTGTTGTAATTCATCTCTTCCTAGTTTTCTTGCATTGCCTTTCTAAAACCAATATGAAAATCAGAATCCACAGGCATTTACTACAAAAAAAATAAGGATGTCCAGTTGTCATGTACATGTCATGTACTGCTTTGGTGAACTTAAATAAAATGTAACACATCCAGTAACACATTTATAATATATTTAGATTAAAGGAGTTTTTGATGTTTCTTCCAACAACACGGTAAGCTTGAATTTCAAGAAAGGCTTGGCATCACTGCTCCAAATTCAAGCTGCATCTGGGACCATTACAGAAGTAAGCTGAAAGCTTTTAACTTAGTTTAGATTTTAATGATGTACAGGAGAATAATATCATTTAAAATTGTTTTGGTTTATGACTATTTGCATTTCAGGATGACACAACAGGACAGTGCCAGATCTCATATCACATGTTAGGGGATGATGTCATCAAAATCAAACATCATGAAAACTGTGAAAAGAGAATGAACGATGGAATAATGTTTGCTAACCAGGTATTAACATTACATATTCTGTAGTGATATAAAATTGGAACTGTTATGTCAACTAATTGTGCTTAATGTAGCATATGATGGAAACCAAATGTTAGCAGTAAGCTGCTCAGAAAACACAGTACACAGACCAAGGGTCATGTGAGCTTTTTGTCTGGGCAATCAGTAACGTGAAATCTCGAACCTCAAAACAAATAACTTACCAACTTGTCTAGCTTTGCTTCCCATTTCACAGCTGCAAATTTAACTCTTAACAGTCGAGTCAAATACCACAGAACTAATGTTGTAACTATAAAAAATGCACAATATTCCACAATATCCCCGGGTATTGGTGTCTCAGTGGTGTGTTGCTGGCACTGCCTTACAGAAGGAATGGGTTCAGTTCCTACATAATGCCCAAACCCTAGCCACTAGATACAATGCCGGTCCCAAACCCGAATAAAATAGGAGGGTTGTGTCAGGAAGGGCATCTGGCATAAAACCTGTTCCAAGTTGTGTGTGGATCACATGGTACGCTGTGGCAACCCCTTAACGAAGCAGCCGAAAGACAAACAAAAACAGCCATTAAGAGCATATCTCCACTATAAGAGATGTCTTATAGGTTTGATCTATATATATTTCTGTCTCTTTAGTTCTTTAGGGTAAATTCAGGTGGGAGTTCTGAAACAGTTTTCAACATGGATGGTAGGCACATAAAGTCAGTCGTTTCGGATGAAATACGCTCACTGGTTTTAGATGAATATCCCACAGTAGGAATCCACATTTCTTCAAGGTATGCTGCATGATCATTAGGTTGTACCAGATGATGTTTTAAATATAATTTGCATTATAAGCAGACCACATTTATTTTAGTTTAAAAAATGAAATAACGATTTAGTTTGAGACTGAATGTGTGAAATCTGTGCAATTTTCTTTAGGCAGTTTTTACAGCTCTTGTCATCAAACTCTGGTGCTAATGAGGCACAGGGAGCGCTGCAGGATGTGCTTGGGTCTCTCCAGGCAGGATATGTGAATCATACTATTCATGCAATACCTGCTGTCAGACAGCCTGCCACCAACAGATATTCTGTAAGTTATAATCACTTCACAAATTGTAATGCTTAATTAATTTCTAGCCTTAAAACATGCACATATTTTTAAGAATGGTGTTGTTCTTTGATGATCCTCAAAAAGTATGGTTTAAGCATGGCTTAAAAAGTAAGTGTTTATTATGGATATCAGGTTATTCAATAAGACACAGTTAATGTAAAAATTATGAAAACCAGTTAATTTATTTTTGAAAATAAAAAAGCATTTTTTATTTACTTTTAGGTCCCTAAAATCCTAGCTCATTTGAAAGCAAAAGGGTTGCACACTCAGTCAGCAACAGTGAACATGTTTCTCCAGTTATCAGAATATCTGCGCAATCTGGAAATGGCTGAAATTAAAACAATTTTTAAAAAGGCTCATGCCAAATTTGTGTAAGTATAGGGAACACAAATAATGCTTGTTTCTTGTTCAGAGTTGAGTTATTATTATTTCTTTAGTCCTATCCTGATAGATGCAGCTGCAGCAGCTTCTACACCCGCTTCACTGGAGGCCATTGTCTCTTTTATTGACATCACAAATCCAAAGATATCACCACTGCTGGGGAAGTTCCTCTATGCCTGCGCATTCTCCTCTCAGCCGTCCACTCATTTAATTAATATCATCACTGTGAGTGAATTTTTTTTCTGTAAACATTATTTACTCTAGTTATGATTAGGAAAATTTTACTTAATTATATTATTTAATGCTCGTCCTCTAGCGCATCCTTACACACACATCTGCACAGTGGGAGATGCATGAAATGGCTCTCATTGCTCTTGGCACAGTAATAAGGAAAATGTGTTCTGCAGACATGTGCCATCTTCAGGTAAAATATGGCAATCTTTGTTTTTAAAATTATGTTCATATATTTGTAGGTTTTAGCAAGACACTTAGCACATTATTCTATGGATGGAAGATATTAAATGTTCCATGATTTACACTTTGTATTTTGCACCCAAGGAAGTTGAACATGCGAAGAGCCTCATTGTAAATGGACTGATGACATCCACTGAAGAGAGAGAGATGAAGTCATACCTCCTAGCCCTGAAAAGTGCTCGTCTTCCAGATACAGTACCTGTCCTTCTGCAGTATATTGCTCACTCCAATTCTCTGTCAAGCATTGTATTCTCTGCATTGCAGGGCTTTCCATCTCAATATATCACAAAAGAGGTAAAATAAATATTTCCAATGTAAAGTCTTGTAGAGACTAAAATGCTAAAAAAAAAAGACTAAAAGACTAAAATACCGGCCTTTCAGTATATACTCTTTCATTAGGTTAAAGACCATGCCCGAGACATATTTACCCAAAGAAGGATGTCTTTTTCTGCTCCTGTACGTCTGGATGCTGCCCAGCTCTTGCTTAAGTATGATCCTCTGGACATAGATGTCCGAGAGATAATCCTGAAAATTGCAGAGGAAAAGCCTGAGGTTGCCAAATTTCTTACCACCAAAATTATGAGCATGCTACAGTCAGATTCTCAGGCCAGGTAGACTATTTTTCCATATAGATTAAAAAAATGTCTGATAAGTGTTTCTTTCCTTAAAGGACTTTTTAACTTTTTTAAATAAATACATTATTCACAATATTCACAAATACTGTGAAGGGATTTTAATATAAAGTCCAAAAAAGTTCTTCCACTGCTTATCAAAATCTGTTTACTTCCTTTTAGAAAGGTAATTCGTAATGTGTTGAAAGATCCAAAGCTAAATAATTATTTCCATCTTGCACGACTTGGTTGTTCCTCATCATACACTGGACTGATGACAGGTATTAAATGTTTCCATTCACTGCTCATATTCTAAATCTAGAGCTTATCAAAGTTATTGCTTCTAATTATCCTACCAACTTAAAAAAAATAATACAAAATAAAAATAACTGTGTAAAAATAGTGCTGAACATGTTATGTGATATTGGGGTATTTTTCATCCTAATATGTTGATTGCTCCACAGAGAACAAAGACATGGTTGCCTCATATGACTTCGAATTTCTCTTCTCTGAGGGTGGAGCTCTAAAAAAAAGTAACAGTCATTTCTATGCCCAAATCAGAGGAAAAAAATTGCATTTACTGCAGGTAAAAAAAGCAGTTTTAGTAATGCTTTAGAATTTTTGGTGCATTACTTTATAATTGAGTGCTACCATGGCAACTTGAATTTAAAAAGTAAAAAATAAACAAAATATTAGCGTATTAGTGTTTTTGTACATCCTAGGTTTCTCTAGAAACAAGTGGTCTTGATTCTTTATTTGGGGCTGAAGCAAAGGGAGCAGAAGAGGAAGAGCTAATGGCAGGAATGTCAGCCATGTTTCTGGGAGAGCAGATCCAGCCCACTGTCTTCTTCCAGGGCTATTCAGACTTAATGAGCAAGTACTTCTCAGCAGGTGACGGACCAATGAACATTATCTCTGGAAATATTCTTGTTCTTGATCAGAGACAGGTAAAATTTTGCAGATTCATTTCTCATGTGTAGTTTGTTGAAAGTCATTGATGATCAAGTGTATTCATTGATAATTTATATTTTATTCCATCATTCATCCCATGCTCTAAACTGATCTGAATAATAATAATAATAATTTGTAGAACTCAGCATAATGCAAAAAAAAAAAAAAAAAGAAACGATTTAAAGCAGAATTTCAAACAGCCTATCTACTCTTACCTTTATCAGAGTCTAATTCTCCAGTCTGGACTACAAGCTCAGGGGGTTTTTCATGGAGGTCTTTTTGTTGATGTATCAGCTGATTTGGCATTCAGCTTATTCACTCAGGAGTCAAAAACCACTGTCAATAACAAGTATGTAACATTCTGTACACACACACACAAAAAAAAAAGGGTAACGACTGTGCTGCGTATTATTTGTCCCTTCCATTCTTTATAACACCAACAGTTTAATCTCAGTGTGTTTCATAGATGAAGTTTTCTTGGGAAAATTAATCTGTTTTAAAAAAAAAAATCTATCCTTTGCTTTGCTTAGGTTCTCGCTAATTGTCAGTGCCAGGGCAGAAGTAGACGCTCTACTCATGAGCACTACGGCTAAGTCTGTGGTGAAGATGGACCCTTCTGTCAGCTTTGTCACCACTGTCAGCTTCTATAACACGCCTGCACAATACTGTTTGCAGCTTATCAGAGAGCCTCTGGTTTACAGGTAGAAGAACATGAACAATACCAATTAAAAATAATTTAAAATAGAAATTTGGAGCATTGTCTATGTATTCAAAACTTAATCATACAAATTTGTGTACAGTGGTCACAATTACAGTTTTAATGTATTACACTGACCTGCCTAAGGATATAACAAACATGACAATTGCATGACTAAAATATCATAAAAACCTGAACATATTATTCACTGATGCAGTTATGAAAGACATAGTTTAGCTTGTGTTCTGTATTTTAATTAGCGGTTTCATTTTCTTCCTCAGAGAGAGTGTGTCTACCCGAGTAAATGTTCGAAACAGGAGAAAACTTGTTCAACGAAGCAAACAAAAATGGACTTTTTCAGGAGAAGAGACAGCACTCCACAGGGACAATTCAAAAATGTGTAAAAATGTGCTTTAACCCAAATATAGTATAACAGGTGGAAAACATTGTACCCATAGGCATTATTTACAGGGGGGATGCTGGGTTGCCACCCCCAGTAACCAAAACAGGCCATTACAGCTTCCATAAATTTCACATCATAATGAATGATTAAAATTAAACTGTTATAAAACATGTTAAAGTGGTTGGCTTTCTCGGTTCAATGTAATTGGCAAGCAAAGAGTAACATTCCCAACATGCAGCAGTAATGCCATGCACCAGCAAAAGTAAGCACATACACAATGAAAAGAGGAAGAGTAAAAGACCAACTAACAAATTTTAGTTGTTGGTTTATCAACAGAAAAAGTTTTTAAAAAAAATCAGTATCTATCAATACTGAAATAAGAAATTTGGTGCTTTTAAAGTAAATAATTCTGTGCTATTCAACTGCACTAGATGGGATATGTAGAGCATGTTTTTTTCACTATGCCTTCTCTTGAGATAAATTTGAGACATTGTGTCTAAAAAAAAAAAAGGTTTGTCATTGTCCTCAGACAACCCATACATGGGAGGAGATATTGACCGCCCCAATGTTGAAGCCACAGTTACACCCTTGATTGTACTTGTATATGACTACACATGTTTTCTGCTGCAGAGACTACAGGGACTTTATAAGCAGAATACGGTACCAACTCACACACACACACACACACACACACACACACACACACACACACACACACACACACACACACACACACAGAGTCTGTCAAAAAAAAAAGTGTACACTTAAAATAATACAAAATAATATATTATAGTAATAATATTATCATATACAGTATGTGTGTAAATAGCAATCCTATTTACGAGGGGAATTCGAGGCAAAGGACTCATCTAACATTTAGAGCTCAGTGACTTTGACCATGTCATAGATATTGGTGACAGACTGGCTTGAGTATTTCAGAAACTTCTGATCTCCTGAGATTTTCACACACAAATGTCCTGAGTTTAAACATAACAGTATAAAAAATGGACAGTTAAAGAACACCACAATATCTTATTCTAATCTTTAACTGTCCTACTGTCTAGTTTTAGTGAGCTTGCGCCCACTGTAGCTTCAGATTTATGATAATGAGTAAAACCCGATGTGATCATCTGGTGTTGTAAGCCACTAGGTCTGCTATGTTATGCATCCTAGCCTGTGCAGTCTTAGTTTAAAAAATTGATACCACAACAAAAATTTACACAACCTCTGAAGTTTAATTCAGTTTCATACACAGGAATAATCAGTGCTGTGAATAATCATTTACATCTGTAAATATCATAGATGTCTTCATCCAACGTGACTTAAACTTGAGTTGAGCAGTTAAGGGGTTAAGGGCGTTGCTCTTGCTCAAGTGTTACCTTGGTGGTGTTGGCATTTGCACTCTAACTAAGTTAGTGCTCATCACACCCCAAATAGTGTTCTGAATAATAACAATAAACAAATTTCAATGAAAAGCTAGCATTCTGTTAGATGAGCTCTCCACGGATTGGCAGTGAATAGGCACTATATTGTCTCCAGCGGTAGCGTAGTTTGGACAGTAGACAACTCTTAGGTGCCTCAAACTCAGGGAAACCCAGCTGGTTGAGGATGTCGTAGATGCCGGCGTGTGCTGCCACCTGCCAAATTGTGTAAAGAGATTAGACGTAAGATTTTTTTTTGGTTTAACGCCTTAATTCATATTTTAAACAATAACACTCCATGCAAAATCTGTGTAGCTGTTTGCAAAATGAATGCAGTTTATACCGATATTTTTACTGTATAATATAATATAATTGTAATGTACTGTTCTGAATGGAGGAGTGAATGAAAATCCCCCTAAAAAATGTCTCCAGTTATGTTACATAATATAGGAAGTGGCTCAGTGAAAACCAGCATGTCAGTGGCATGTTTTGTTCTGCACTGTGCATCGCATATACTGTCACCTGATGCATCCACTGGCTGAACGATCGCCTCCAGGAGTCTTTCTTCTCCAGGTGGAGGTAGCTGTTGAATAGGATGAGGTAAATATAGCGCTCCAGGTACTGCAGGCTTCTCAGACGTAACTGCTGCAAATCAGTTTCTGATTTTGCTTTTTTGATCTGAGAAGAAAGAAGAAATAAATAAAAAAAATTGCTACAAAATTGCCATGCATCCTATGGGATGTAAGCTGATGGCAGAACAAATAGGACCTTGGCTCTGTTCTCTAGATGCTTGTATGATAGACAGAAGACATAGAAAATGTTTATTTAATTGCCTTATATAAGCACATCTCTTGTGCATCTGCCGGTCATGGAAAAGCTTTGATTTATTTGTATAATTCGGATGAATGGTTTGAAATATATTTATTAATCTTAAGACAACAAATAAACATATATTCAGTCATTTGTCACATGTATCTTACAGTACAGTGAAATATTATTTTTGCATATCCCAGTTAGGAAGCTGGGGACAGAGCACAGGCTCCACCCCTGGAGCAGATAGGGTTAAGGGCCTTGCTTAAGGGCTCAGTAGTGGCAACTGGGCAGTGCTGGGGCTTGAACCCCAGACCTTCCGATCAGTAACCCACAGCCTTAACCATTTGAGCCACCACTGCTCTAGTCAGAGCCCATGTGCGGTTTAAGTGAGAAATAAGAGTATTTTAATGCAATCAAAGCTTTTATAAAAGCAAGACGGAGTTTGATTGGCATCGGTTTCATACTGCATGTTTCGGCTTTAGAAATGGCTCTGTTAGTAGGTGTAATATATTTTGTTAATGTATTTTCTTCTTATTTATCATGCCTCCAGCAACCACCAGGGGGTGGTCTGAGCTCAACCATGATAAAGATGATGTCCAGATTATTTAAAACCGTACATGGACTTTGATTTTGCCACACATTTTTCCTACTTCTCCAACACACTGACTCCTATCATGGAGATTTTTTCCCCCTTATGCCTTGCCTTGTCTTCACCTCAGATTCTCTGACCATGGACTGTGGAGAGACTGATCTTTTGAACATCTGGATGTTGAAAGCTTCAGAGCTTTGTGAAGAATAGTTATCTATAGTTCAAGGCATCAAAAATTTATATTTTGATTAAAGAGCTTAATCTGAAGCAGGCAATTCTGAATAAACCATCATGATAAAAATACATTTACAGATACACTACAGGAAACAGTCTGTAGCTGTAGCTGTCTGTAAAATGGCCTCTTTCTTGTGATTGACTCTCTAATCAATACTGGAACTCGCAATACCCTGCGTAGTATAACTTTTTGAAAATGATGAACAGTTCACTATTTGGGTTTTTATGAAATTAACTTAATTAATAGCAAAATAATTAACTTATTAATAGCAAAAAAAAATTATATGCACAAAATAGCTATAAAAATGATTTCCCATTAATAGACATAAAACAATTTGTTCTTGAAGTATATGTACAAAAAAAGTCACCTGTTTATACGAGCATATAACAATCTCCCGTAAGTGGTAATGCATGGGAGTCATTGTCTCACTGACGACATCTAGGGCCATGTCCACCTCTCTCTTCATACGATGTCCATCAGGTAGCAGTCTGACCACCTGCATCACCACCTGAACATGCAAACACACAAGGAATAGTTCCTGTGTAATCCCTAGCACCAAAAACAAAAATGTGATGCTACTTTAATTATGGTAGTGGTGCTACCATATTTGGTTGTTTTAAATTGGTTTCAACATGTTTAAAAGTGGACAAGACAATAACAAGGAAAACACTGTACCTCAAACTCTCCTTTTGTGTACTTTGCATCTGGGACACTTACAATTTCTTCATCCACACAATCAGGAAAACCCTGAAGAGATAAATGTCATATTGTTATATTTTTGATTAGTCTACGATTGCTCTTCACTATTGCAGGATGCATTTGAGTATTAAAAAAAACCTGTGTGACCTACGTTGAAGTGCCAGAGAGTAAGTGTGGCAATAACCATGGCAGTGGTGGTTCGGTCTTTTCCATCACTACAGTTGAAGATAAAAGCTGAGTTGGAGTCCTCACCAAGTTTGCACTTCATGGCCTCTAAGAGCTGGTCAAAAAACTAAACAGAAGCAGCAACACATAATATCATTTAACATGGCATCTTTTACAGTTCTTTTATAGGCACTTCTGCAATATGTTGTAATACCTCCTCGTTTGGAGCACAACAGTCAGTAAGAGGGATACGTCGATATGTGAGGCCTGGATAGACACTCATTTGATTGGCAAAGACTTCCTGAACAGTATGACAGCTTTTCAGCATTCTCATCTGCTTCTCCTGTTCAAGAACTACCTCGAGCCACTTCTCACACCCGAGAACCTCCTCCTTTAGTGCCAGTTCCAGCGTCTGAAAAACAGGCAAATACATTTTCAGTAGGGTTCATATGGTCATTCGTAATTCAATTTTGGTCTCATCTGACCACAACACACAAATTGTTACAGTCAATAAACTGCATTTTGTGGGCTGCTTCCTTTAGGAAACGTTTGCAATTCTCTTGTTGTTACAAAGGAAATGTCCATCCATCCATTGTTTACTCCACTTCCTTTGTAGGCTAGCAGAAGAAGGCTATCCTAGGGAACTCCAAACCATCATAGGGTACAAGCCCCACATGCACACAATCATAAACTATGAGTAATGTGAAATGCCAATGAGCCCAGACTGCATGTATTTGGACTGTAGAAGGAAACCCTCCAAGCACAGGGACAAATTCATCCACACACATAGACCAGAGGCAAGATTCAAATCTCTAGGTGCAACATGACAGTCCAAACCCATAAGGCTAAGAGATATCTAATCATTTATTTTGAAAATTGACAACCCGAACGTTTATTGTGTCATTGACCATCCTTTTCACCATAACGCATTTTGTCTTCTCCCAGGCAAATTTTTATTATAATAACTGTTTCAGAACCTTAACTACTTCTGAATTTCATAAGTCCATAATCTGATTTTCATTTATAAATAACTATCAATATATTTTTCTGCAGAAAGCTTAAAATAATTTTTGCATTTACTATATGTGGTTAAGAGGTCAATATTCTTCATTAGAAGAAAGGGAAATATTTTTTCTAGCTATGTGCAGTATAAATAATTTGGATTTAATGCTTATTTTTATTTAAAAAATATATAATATATATTAGGCACTTAACGTGTGCCAATAAACTTGAATACTTTTTTCCTTTTCATGTATTCTAACATCAAACTCCTACTGTATGTCACTTCAGATATTTAAATCTGAAAGACTTCAAGAAAGCTACAGTGTTGAAAAGCTGACACTTCATGATAAATATGTAGCTTGTGGATGTAGATTCCTCAAAGTACCTCAAGTTGTTGTGGGTTCTGCACATAGACTTGGATTGGTTGCTCCAGACAGCCTGGTTCTCGAGATGTGAAAATCTGCCCATTAGCTTCTAGAATCAGTTCTTCCTGCAGATTCACCCATACAATGCTGGAATGCCTTCGTCGCTCATCCGTGAGGTAAGATAACACAATAGAAACAGCCTGAAAGAAGATTGATTTAATTCTTACCTTTTCACACAATATAGAATTGCAAAAGGGCTATAAAAGCAATAAACTAGACTTTACCTCTGAGCTTGCCTGGGCCATGCCATACACAGTTGTCTTAAGAACTCGTCTGAAGTTGGCCACCCTCATTTCCTTGGCTGTGCCAAGTAAGTCTGGCGCCAAAAACTCACTCGCCACCTTACAAACAAACAATGGATAATCTTTAGTATTTTGTAAGCAGTGTGTTCTGACATTTGTAAGACACACGAAGAATCAAAATAATGGCTCTCATATATTTTATACAGTATAAATGAGTGTAAAAATAGGCCTTACCAATATCCTTGTTCCATCAGTGACAAGGCTGGCTGGTGCTAAGAGCTCAGAACGGTTCATACTCCCAAGTAGTCTGTAGATCCATGCATTCACACACAGCCACTGACTGAAACTTTGGGCAAACATCTGAGGATACTAGATAACAATGATAAGGAAAGACAGATCACACAAAATCTAGAATAAAAAAGTGAGAATATCCGCAGGGAAAGACAGAGAATGCAAAATGAGATAAAGACAAAAGAGTGCGAAGGAAGATGAAGAAAAAGTGTGTAGATGAAGGATTTCTTAATAATAATAATGTATGCTACAGTACCTGATCATGAAGATAAGCATTGAACACTATTAAGTAGAAATAAGCCTCAAGACTCTGCATGGTCTTTTGCAAGAAATAGGCCTTTGTACTACTTCCCTTAAAAAAAAAATAGTTTACCACATAAATATTAGCTTCTTTCATAAACATTGCTCACATTGTAACAAAAACTTTTATATGGCATCAAATCAGGAAAATCACTCTTTTATATGATATGCTGTTCTATAACCTGATTTACAGTATATTATGCTTTAAATTGTTGATTTATGTTTGTTTCTTCTTTTGCGTTTACATTATGCTAATACCTCAATTTTACACCATACTTTTAAAGTAAAAATTTATACTCACTTGAATCTGATAATCCTCACAAATTGCTTCCACTTTTCTTTTATTTTCATATATTGCATCCTTAATGTTGTGCATTTCCGAACACATTTCAATAGCTCTATTGACCTACAGTGAATGAGAAGAAAACTTTTTTTAACACTCCTGCAAAGACACCAGATGCAAAATGAGTACAGCATCACTAGATACACTGTAGTGCTTTCTACAGCTGTGTAAACAAACCTCATCAAGCACTTGTTGACCTTTAGGGAGCCGACTGGCCAGATTCTGAATGACTTGAAACTCTGCTTGTTCCTTGACTGGTGCATCCTCTTCCCTTGACAATAAGTGACAAAGGTTTAACAATTTAATTATTTTTTTAGAAATATGTATACACATGACTAGCATATGAAACCCAGAGAATTGCACGAGATTTTCCATGAGTTAAAAAATTAATTAATTAAAAAACAGACTCACCTGCTATATGGTGCCCCTTGGAGATGGTGAAAGACTAGTGCACCTAGAATAAGCCCAAAGTTGGTTCGACCAACTCCCACCTGGCAGCTGAACAACATTGCAGGCAAAGGCCTGGAGCAATCGCGCAATACTGACAAGCTGGGACTTTTCTGTATAGGAAAGAAAGACATCATATACAGTATACAGAAATTTTTTATGAGTTTGTGTGTAGAATTCACTGTATGTTTGCACTGTAAGAAAACATAAACAAACAACATTAAAAATGACTTTTTTCAAGGCAATTTATTCTGCAAAATGCCTTATATGATATAATAATTTATGCTTTCATTCTTTGGCTAAGTACCTAAAGTTTTTAAATAAGTAGTCACCAAATCCTTAACTAAGAAATTCAACCTTGATCTCTGTGACCTGTATTACCAATATTAAAAACTTTTCATTGAATTGTAAAGTATTCATAAAACATGCAACACATAATAAAAAAAACTAATAATAAAAATATACACATAAAAATTTTATCTCACAATGGCCTTACATGAACTGTTTTACTCAGAATGTAGCTGTACTGAAGCAACACATACTGTAAATGACCTGTTACTACTTGAGCTCAGTGAGGTATTCAACACTATAGGTCATATTATTTAATTAGATAAAGTACAAAATATTGTTCCATAAGGTCAATATTCCACGACCATTGCTTTATCCTTATATATGCTGCTGGGTATATCATATATACTGAATAGATGTATATGTAAGCATGGTATTCGCTTCTCTTGCTATGCTGATGGATCTAAGCGGTATGTACTATAACAGCTAAATCAATTAACCATCAATGTAATATTTTTGATGAGTGTGAAAGGACTTCAGACTTGTATCTAATTTTAACAGAATTGAAGTCCATTCACTGGGTTCAAGGCCTACTTGAAGCAAGCTGTCTTCATCTTGCAGTATGGCAAAGTTTGTATTATTATGAGGTTGGAATTGGGTTAAACCAAATAAATAAAAGTTTTATTTATGAGATATGATCTTACCCTAAGCACATTTACAAATGCATCAAATTCTTCCTCCATTGGTGTCCCCTCCATAGGAAGACAAAGTCTGTAATATCTTCAAAAGACATTTGCTGTGACATTTAGAATTAAGAAATGTAATATACAGTAAACCCAATATCACTTTGATCACAAATTGAAATACACATTACCTGTAAGAAGAAAAACTGAACTGTGGTCTTTTGTAAACTTCCTCGGTTACATGTATGTCCTCCTCAGACACAATCCTTACATGTTGTGGCTCATCTTTAAAGTTTTCGATGTCATTATAAACATAGATGATGTTCCCATTGAGTTTAGCAAAGTCACACAGCTGGGGAAAGGTAATTAAAAGCCAGACACACATATTCAATGGCATGTGACCACCATTTGTGATATAAATGTGGTGGATCTAGATATTAGTCTACTAAGGAGTTTGTGCTTCATTTACACATTAAGCATCCATCACATCCATCCAGGAACCTCTGTAGTCCAAATAGGGACCGTGGGGTGATTTCCACTGTATTTATTCCCATTTTACGACTGTGATAGGACCTCCAGTCAACACACACACACACACACACACACACACACTATGGGCAATTTGGGAATGTCATTTAGCCAAATCTGCATGCCTTTGGACTGTGGGAGGAAATTGTGGGAGGAATGTACCCAGAGGAAACCCACCCAGCACAGGGAGAAAATGCTAACTCCGTGCACACAGTCCCTGAGGCGGGAATTGAACCCTGGAGGTACAAGGCGACAGTGCTAACCACTAAGACACGATCCGCCACATATTAAGCATGTTATTTTATAACTTGCCTCTTTTCTGATGGAGAGCTCCAGCTTCTCTGCACTGGCCATACTGCTCATGTCATGTAGGTTCTCATGGAGGTTCTCTTTCCTCCTGGGAGTGTATGGAATATAGTCTTTATCCACACGCAGGAAAACAACAGGCTCTTCCCGCACAGAGAAAAATATCACTTCCTGTATATACAAAGATATTAATGTGGATCATAACATACTACATACTATAAATAAGTTTGATTACTACAGCACTGTATATTACTGTTTAAATGGTGATGAGATGCTTTTAGAACAGGGGAAGCACATGTCTACTGTTGGTCTGTTCTGTGTACAGTACTCCTCAGTCTCAATATGGGCATGAAAAGACTTTTCTAAAGTAATGTTAACAAGATTAGTTGTGTTGTTCAGAGCTAAGCTAAGCTGCTAGGTTACAAATTCAATGTAATGATAAAGGTAGTGACAGCTACGTTGCTAGACCTATTAAAACCAGTTCAAACTAAAATTTATTTTTACAGTCATGTCCATAAGTATTTGAATAGTGACTGAAATGTAGACTTTCAGCTTTAATTCAAGGGGTTTAACAAAAAGTATTGCATTAAACATTAAGGAATTATAGCCAGTCCAAAGAGGTGTCAAGGCAAGTGAAGAAGGCCATCATTCGTCTAAAATGAATGCTCACAGAATTCTTTCCTTGGTGAAGAAAAAACCTCTCTCAAATATATAGTATAACCAGTTCAAGAACAGCCTGGAGGAGGTAAGTGTTATAAATACAGATGTTTTACCTCAAGATGCAAACCACTGGTAACATTTAAGAACATAAAAACAGACTTTACTTTGGAATTTTCCAGACTGATTTAAAGAGAAGAGTTTGTAAAAGCAAGGAGTAATGTCCCAAAATATACCACATCATCTGTCAAACAGCGGTGGAGGCAGTGTTATGGCTTAAACATGTATGACCATCATTTAAGACTGCTGATGGAAATAACAGGATGGATTTTCAAGTGTATATAACTCTACTTGCTGCTTTGATTCAGTCAGATATGGCAAAAAAAAACCGCATAGGACAGTGCGTCATAGTACAGACAGATAATGAAGCAAAACATACTAAAAAAAAAACTATCTAAGGCAAAGAAATGGAATGTTTTTAAAGGGCTGAGTCAGTCACCTGACCTCAACCCAACTATGCATGCTTTTAACTTACAGCAAGACGCACAAACAAACAGCAACTACACATCTGGCAACACTTTACAAGGGAGGAAACTCAGCATTTGGTGATATACATATAATTTAGACTTCAGGCAGAGTACAAAGGATTTGTTTTTTATTATTATTATTTATTTAATCCAAAAGTGTCTAATTATGTTAGTTTGTCCAATCACTTTCAAGCCTATTAAATGGGTGAACTGAAAATGAATGTAATTCTTGGACAGTCCATGCAATATTTTTGTTAAACCCCTTGAATTAAAGCTGTAAATCTACATTTCAATCACATTTTGAAACATATTATGGAATGAATTACTGGACTACCACTGCAGCTTCAAACACTGACTTGTCTGGCTAATGCTTAAATATAAAAGTTGTTTAAATTCACCCTGGGTAATAAATAATGTGGACACATTCGACATTTAATAGATAATTATTCTAATTATTTGATAATTATAATCATTTCTGCTTTTTAATGAAATTTGTAGATGAGGCCATGCTTCCCATGTGGCTTTAAAGTAATAATGTCTGATTACTATACAACCGCTTTGGCTGAACCTAAAAATACAACATAAATGACACAACAGATATATCCTGAACACAACAGAAACTGGAGGTTTCTGTACAGGTTCATCCTGTACAAGAATGACTGACCTCATGATCTTCTCTCTCTAGCCTCTGGAGGAGCTGTTTGAAGCCATTCAGGCTGGCTTGGCCCATTCCGAACAGAGGGTAGTTTTCCTTAGCTTTCCGGAAGTTAGGGGCCCCGTAGCTTCCTGTAGTGTTTAAGACATCTGCTCTAGTGTTAACATCCTGCACCATAAAAAACTCCCCCTGGGCAATAAAAAACATATACGTTTTGTGAGCATGAAAGTCACTCGTGTTTTTAATTAAAGGATGACCCATTATATTCCCTGAAACAAAAATCTTTAATCTTCCAATCTGCATGCAACTCTTTGAACACTCACTAGAAATATGACATTTAATTATGTTTCTAATAAAATTTCATATTCCATAGAAATCATAAAAATTCAATATTTAAAACTAAATAAAGCAGACTGCAATGACTTTTTTAGTCTTCTCAATGATGAATTGAAATGAAATTTAATGGCAAGTGTTTATTTAAAGGTTTTCTGCCTAAAGGTTCCAACTGACATTAAAATCGTCTGCTTCAGGTACATTCTGTTTTTCCATCAGTACAGTAATTTAGAGTTAATAAATTTCACCATTATATAACTATGAGATAAAAAACTTCATGCAATTTGTTTTAGGTAAGTAAGTTAGTGTCAAAGATTATACATACCAGTACTAAGTAATGCTCAGGTAGAGTATCAGATATTTTTCCCACCAAGTAGTTAGCAGAGAGGATACTGTCATGAATCTGAAACTCTTCCCGGCAGTTATACCTGCTCAAACAGTGAGACAGTGTTCAGTTTCTTATCAAAGATTTTTTATAATGTAAACCTCTAACTGAGAAATGCAGTTTATGGAAGTGATACATGTGTCTCACTGATATTTCCCTTTATAAATAGACTTAAATATGAAATTTATTTATTAAAATTTTTATTTTTATTTTGTATCCATATGCCAATCTAAGTACGTTATCGTTATCAATTATAGGTTATGAAATGGTATATTTCACTAGTCATATGTTTAAAAAAAAGTTGCACTATCCAAATATATTGAAGCTCATGGGACAAATAAAAATTTGATTTGATAAAATATGGTGATAATGAATTATGAGAGGCCCAAATTGCAAAAATAAATAATTTATAAAAAATAACCTATAAAAACATTTGAAGCAAATCATTAGAATGATCTTAATGTTCTATTGCTAAAAACATGGAATACTATTTTTGAAACACAGCTACTATCACCTAAGACATGTTGTACCATATGATGTGCGATATCGCTAGCTAAAATTAACTCACATTACATACATGCATTATATTACACAGTATCAGGATGTTCATTTAAGGAAAACTGGACTAAAACAAATAATAGGGTAGGATTAAGATCACAACAGACAAAAACTTTGCTCTTAGTGCTTACGTGATGACAACGGGGGCCACTTTGTTAGTGATAATGGACTTAGCCTTGGTGTTGGGAATGTTCAGCGCCTGCGAAGAGCTGCTGCTCATGGAGCGTTTGTCTTCAGCAATGTCACAGGCTTGATGATCGATGTGGTGTGTGGGAGTCACTGATGCAGGCTGGGACCCTGCACTAGCAGTAGTGCCCATAATCCACCCAGTGCTGCAATCAGAAGTAACATACATTTGCAATGACAAATTCAAAGCACTTTAAAACTACACTCAGATAAAAAAATAAAATAAAAAAAAGATAATACGGCATGAAGCACCCCTAATTAATGCACAAGGACAAATAACACTGTTTTCAGTGTGTTCACAGAAACAAACACACAAAAAATGACTCTACTTTCTAGAGTTGCGAACATTATTAAAACAATTATGTACATTAAAAATAAATTTTACATTTTCTGTCATTTAAACGATCATTTAATTGAAAAGAA
Source organism: Clarias laeviceps (assembly GCA_030014305.1). NCBI lineage: Eukaryota > Metazoa > Chordata > Actinopteri > Siluriformes > Clariidae > Clarias > Clarias laeviceps. The sequence goes on along the minus strand of JAQMYJ010000039.1, from coordinate 16,364,080 downwards.
ATATCTCACGATCTGACAGCTGTGCCGATATTCTTTGCTTTGTGCTTCTTCATTTCAGACCTCTTCAAGCTTCTATGAAACAACCCAACAAACAAAGCAACAAACGTTTTGTGCTGCCAGCAGATTCTTCTCAGCGTAGTTTATTCTCAGCCCAGTTCTCCGAAGCACAAACATAAAAAACAACTAGACATTTGCTATTCTGTAGTTAAATAACTTTCTGGATCTTTTCGTATAGTACCAGATGTAAAGTAGAAACTCTTGAGGGGCAGCGGAGAAATATTGTACATCTGGCAGTCAGACAGCTCTGTGGGCGGCTCCAGACATTCACAGGACAACCCCCTTTCATGAAGCAGACCCAAAACAGACCCAAAACTCTCTCACAGCAATGCTCACAACAACTAAGAGCCAAAAATGAGTATGAAGAGAAAAACTACATTTATTTTTTTGTACAATCGTACAAAAGTCCATTTTTTTCACAGATTTTGCACCAACTAAGGTTTCAGAAATATAACTAGGGCGTGCATTTAAATAAAAGAAATATGAAAAGAAATGAAAATAGGCTTAAGTATCTCAGCATTTTTTTTTATTCTTGTGTATTTGTTTAACTGACTGGTCTACTTGAGGTTTGTACTTTATGTTCCGGACATCAGGAACTTTATGCTCTTGATTAAAATTCCATTTGTGCCACATTAGAGCAGACAAAAAGCAAGGAAGAAAATCTCTAAATATGGACAGAAAATCCTCAGGATGTATTTGTGTGATGTCAGACAGATAGGAGGAAGGATATGAGCACCAAAGAGCCTTAGTGCAGAGGAGGAAGTACTAAAATATGAGGGGTACCAATGACTGATATATCTTTATTTAAAGCACATGAAAAAGAACATATGGCTAATTATTCTTTTCTAATTTATTATTTTTATTATTAATGAGGTCTTTGTGTGCATCCAAAACCATTTATGCTCAAATTACACACACATGATGTTGAATGTTGGTCAGAAAGATGTACAGTAGATGTGTCAGATTTACAGTTTCTGAGTGTTTGAGGCCTGTAAATAAAAAAAAATCTGACACAAACATACACTTCTGCGTATGTGTATATAAACGTATGTTTCTCATAAACCGGCACAGCCAATGGCAAAGCATTAAACTATGCAACTACAGCCACATGGCAATGCGCTTACTTTCTTACATAGATAACAAGGCTCAGCACAGTGATGGTTTAAACAACTGGACTATTTTAAACTTCACCAAAGTATTATTTAAACTACTATGTTTACAATATAAGTGAGGCTTTCAGTTTTATGTGGACTCAAAGCCAAGCAAAAGGAGTTCAAAACTAAATCTTGATTTTTTTTTTTTTTTTACTTTTTTCTCAGTGGACCAGACTAGTCACTACAGGAGGAAAAGTAAATATTAAAAACTTACCTAATTTCTTCTTTACTTAGATGACCATGAGATTTTCAGTGTTCACATGCACAAGGCAATGAAGCACATAAAAAAAACTGTGTAAGTTGTCTTGCATCTTGTGTCTCCTCAGAACTAACAGCCCTATATGGATCCTTTCTCAGTTGTCCTCAGTCATGTGGTCAGGCCTGAATGCAGGACTACAGCAGCAAGTCAGAGACCAGTGTACACAGAGAGAACAAGGAAGGTGGGAAAGTACTTATCCTTACCACCTCTTCAACTTGCACAGAGTGAGGATGTGAGATGAGGATGTGGGGGAGGACTCTTGTCTCCTACTCTCACCAATCAGCAAATTCCATCTCCTGGCAACATAGCACCTACACTTTAACGTGGGAACAACGAGAACGGAGAGGATTTACAGTAAAAGCAGAACATTAGTGAGTCAACAAGGCCTTGCATTGAGAGTCTGTACTAAAAAAAAAAAGGAGGTCATCAGCACTCTTGTACACTTTTCATTAAAACAGAGCTACAGGAATATGCAGGACAGTAGTGAACATAAGTGCAGTAGAGTAAGAGAGCTGGTGACATTCTCACTAAATCTGATCATTTGTCCAAGACTGCTTGTTCCCTGGATTTTAAATTCTGTAAATTAAAGGGGTATGGTATTTAACTTTCTACAATATCCATTACTTACATAACTAACATTGACAAATTTCTCAAGTATGAATAATAGATGAAAATATTCTGTGCAAAATAATCATAGTGTGTACTTTAATTAGTGAATGCAAATGTGGATTAGTAAATGGGACCGGAAAATACAAGTGTCACTTTTGTATTTGGGGACAAACAACCTTAGTTTTAGTGCCAGTTTCTTTCAGTGCTTTTAGTCTCGGTTAAATAAAGTCTTTTTAAGAGGTGGCGCCATTCACAGCACTGATAAAGAACACCCTTAGCTCGAAGGCCTGCTGGTGCGCCGTGGACAGTGTTGCCAGGGGTTTCTAAGCAACTGAGCACTTCTCAAGAATCATTTATACACTGTAGTTTCACCAAGATTAATTGCCTGAAAAGCAGTACAGAAAAGGTTTAAACACTGCAAAAGTGTTTCTTTTTTTTAGTCTTGTTGCAGAAGTGAATGTTTCTGGTTATCTTCCCAAATATTCTGAGATTACAGAATTATTAAACTATTAAAATATTATTATATTTAAAAAAAATTCATGCAGGTGATCAAAATCGACCAACATGAAAAATTAATAAACCAATGAAATGTGGTGTAAAAGTTCATTGGTTTTATGTATGGACTTACCTTTTTAATAAGATTTCATAGCACATTAAACAGAATATAAAAGTATTTTATTGTACTTATTTGCATTTACTTATTTGTTCATATCTATTTCTATCCAGTCACTCATTGATTTATGTAATGCACAGCTGTCAGTCAAACATCACGGTGTATTCCCACTGGTTGATTGATAGAATGCTATAAAGAATGACTGCACCTACTCTTACAAAATCGCTATGTTTAAAGTGCTGCATAAAAAATAACTACGTACAGACAATATAAAGCAAAAGATTTATGTCTATGAGCTAGATCACTGGGCTGAAAGACTAAATGCTGAATTATTTATTCCACAAAAGCTTTTAGATAGTTTTAGAAATTTTACTGCACACTATGTGACTGGCTCAGTAAATAAATCATCTATTGTTAAGAAACAACTTTAATCCAACAACTTTTGGATACGTTTTGTATTTTAGTAGAAGTTTGCAATGGAAGACATTGCATTAGATTGGGTGGCTAAATAGTGTCAAGCTAATGCTATATTGTCGCCGGAAACTTCTTGTTGCCCTGAAAAAAGGATTGTTTAATACTTTAGCTGAAGCAATTTCTAGTATTTTCTGCTGTACCTAAAAGTGTATCCATGAGGATAAATTATTTAGGATATCAAGATTTTGTCTAACCTACCCCACAATACACACACACACAAAATACAGTCAAAAGTATATGGACACCTGACTATCACACCCACACATGGCCGTTCTTCAAACTGTATGGGTTGTCCTTGCATGCTGTAGCATTTTTTTTTTCTTCTTCATTAAAACTAAGATTCCCAAATATTTTCCAGCTTGGCGAAGCTGTGCAGAAAGTGAGCTCATAGAGGACAGTTAAATGAGCTGCTTAAAATCACATAGGTTTGATGGGCGGTTGTCTACATATTTTTGGTCATAAAGTACATTCTGTTTCATGTAACACATTTAGCCATCTGTAGGAATTCTAGTAACTAAAACCATAGAACTATACCAACACTCATTATGCCATCTAGTGGTTATACATGACCATTTAGAATAGTAGCCCTAGTACTCACACCATTCACAGAGAGCAACAATTATGGTAGGAGTCTTTAAAGGAACTTTTATTGATTTTGCTGGAATAGTGTCCACTGGCATTGGACTTTAATTTAAATTCAGGTCAATTTACATGGTTTCAATTACAGAAGAAGGAGAAAAAAAAGAAAGAAAAAAAAACAGTTTGTGCCACTTTTTGCATAACATTTGGTAAATTAATCAGGGAAGGCTCTTAGAAAAGTTATAACTGTCTCCGATGGGCAATTTATAAATTTCAATGAGTACAGAATGGAAAAATACACAACATATGAATTAAGGGGGTTGAAAGACACTGGATTTGACAGCTCAATGCATTATGAGTACATTCAGCGAATACACCACCATCTGCTTCAACACATTTCATCTTGCCAATTGGTATTTAAATCCTAAATAAGTTAAACTGTAAATTCAAACGGCAAAAAATAAAAATGTTGGGAATTAATAAGAGTTGGCAACGTTTAGCAAAAAAAATTATAATCATGAGCCATTAAATCCAATTAGGTAGAATATGAAATTGACCCAATCAATCACTTATCCTATTTCAACCAATATATTGCTGAAAGCCCAAACCTTTTATCTCTAAAGCAGAGAGAAAAAAAAAAAATATATATGACCAACATGTCTCCAAAATTATAGATGCATTCTGATAAACATCTTAATCCTAATCTCAGAAAAGAAAGTTTTACAGTTTGGAAACAAGTAAACTAAACCTGTTTAAGTCACAGCTTTTACACTTAAAGTAAGGCAGGGGTAAAGAGACTTGTGATAAAAGACAAATGAATGATTTATGCACAAAAGGTGAAGAGCAGAGAATAAATTGTATTCTCCTTTAAGTCACTTTTGTTTAAAGACAATCATTTTGCTCTCCTGTGGAAAAATCCTAGAACCTTTTTCCTGTTCTAAAGATGAAAAATAAATTTCACAGAAATACAATTTATTATTTTTTTTAATCTGAGCTTAGGATAAGATATATAAGGAGTTTCAACTAAATGCATAGAGGTGTTTTGGAAATGTTTCATTCAAGCTTTTGATCCATCAAAAACGGAAAAAACAAAAACAAAAAAAATCAAATGTCAGGTCATGATCAGCAACTATCCATTGTCTCGAATGCTGGTACAAATGTCATAACTGCAATACCGGTGATGTATAGTTGCTGAGCAAACATCCTGACAACACTTCAGTGCTTTCCTACCTTTGATCTGATGTTGCAGGTTTGTAAATACATAACAGCAAACAGAAAGTGAAAGTAGATGTCACAACTGGCATTATGATAGATAGATCTATACTTCCCTGTTATTTCACCTAGAAGAGCTAAAAGTGATCTATTGTATACAAGTGCATCTTGAGACCAGCTCTGGAAAGGGTTTTCTTCTATTCATTACCTATTAATAAATCATATTTAACCATTCCCTGGTCAAAAGCTGTGCATGTTGTCAAACTCTGACCACTAACTAATTTTGGGTCACTTGTACTACAGTATTTTGTTGTTTATTAGACTCAGTGACCACAAAGCTGATGGTAATGCTTCAAGTATCATCAGGATTTAATCAGAAATCAAAGACAGGGGCAAATTATATTGCTAGCAGGATCAATCAGAAAAATTGAACACAGCATCTACTAGCTCAAGTCCACCTGGTCATCAATATTTTTCCCCCTCCAAAGGTTTTTATTTGCCTAGGATAAAGAGGGTTGTTGGGTGGCGTAGAAATTTGGCAGAATTCCAACAGCAATTCCTACTTAAGGTCCATGGTTTAGGCATTTTATAAAACTTTTTTTTTTTCTCCCCCCCCCCCCATGCTGAATCTGAAGTTTGTATTAGAGCATTTTAAAAGAAAATGGATCCAGCTATGCATCAATGCCCAATTTGAAGGCTTGGAATGAAAATAGTACTCTTTAAATCTGAACCAAAATGCATGACACTAGTCAATGCTCCTAGACCTTTGACCAAAAAAGAAATTGCACTGAAAAAAAGTTGACAATGTTGAAAACGATGAAACAACAAGGAGGTAACGGGGTGCACAGATGAGTAGATGTCTGGATGACAGACGCTGTGTGAGCATTTTGGATCATTTATCTTACTGTGGAAACGGCACTAAATTACCATGAAGAAATCTCTTGGTGGTGTTTTTTTGCGAGTGAATCGGTTTACAGTAATTGTTACATTTGGGCACTTTAATACAGACATTTCCCTTGCGGTGTGGCCACAGCATGTAAAGCTGGTGGTAGCCCTGAAACCTAATCAAACAAATCAGAATCATTCGTTAACTTTCAGGGCTCCAGCAGCCCAGTGGGCGACAGGAGTCGACTATCCCCATGATTATTTAGCAACCAACAGCTAGAGAGAGCTAAAGGAGAGGGCTCACAACATTGGTTTCTACAAGCCAAGCCACTGGCACACAGACGCCAGGTTATTACGTGCTCATCATGTTGGTTCCTCTTCTTTAGATGTCCATCTCAAATTGGGCATCTTCACCTGAAGCACAAAGTACAAATAATTTTTTTTCTGGGCATCAAAACCTTAACAATAACTACAACTACACTTCCTCACAAAAAAAAATACTCAAATGTTTGAGGTTTAAACGATGAAAAGACAAACCTGTTCCCGGTTTGCCATCGTGGTTATTGATGTTGTTCACTTCATTCTTCTTGTTCTCATTCAGGATCTTCTGGCTCGTCACTCCAGGGATGACGGGCAGGTGTGCTGGTGGAGTCTGGGCTATGGGGGAATTACGCCGGTCTAACAGGAATTTACGGTCATAGATGATCCGGGTGCCTGCACCAGACAATAAGCGAATCAGCAATGAAAACAAACGCACCCACGTCTCCCCCCCCCCCTCCTTCTGAATATGGGTGTGCTACAAAGTATGTATAAACTCATTTCAAATCAAATTTTAATAAACAATAGAGCAGAACTAGATCTTGAATCAAAGATATTAGTAGGAAGACGTAAAATACATTTAAAAGTCAATCATGTTTTACTTGCTCAGATTTTTACCTTATAAATTATTAATAAAAGTAATGTTGTATAGAGTAAACTGGTTATGTACATGTGTGCAGGTTTTTTTTTTTTTTTTACATAAATTGTGTCAGATTGAAGCAGAAAGACAAACGCTATCATATTGTAGTTATTTAACACTGAATCTTTCTCCTGATTGGACAAACCCTAATCACTGCGCTGCAAAGTAACCAATCACTACGCTGCAAAGTAACCAATCACTCCGTTTTAAACAATATCAGGGGCGGGGCGAGGCATCTGGCTGCCTCCCAAATAACACACTATCGGACACTATCTTTCACACCCTAAATAGTGAGACTACGCAGGAAGTAGGACGCCGTTTGAAACCCAGCCCTTGTTTTTGTTTTGAACATGCTAAGGCTTTCTAGCGAGGCGAGTAGGCCACAGGCTAATGTCGAGCAGAGCGAATATCGACTGACAGTCTTCTGCATGTGAATTTTGTCCCTGGCAGTGAAAAGCACGCTAGAAAATGCCGTTACCGCCCGGGGTAGTTGAAAATAAAGTGCCTCCAGGAGTGGTGCAATAATCGTGAGGTAGCTGCGTTGAGTCGTCGATCAGCACCGTCCTGGTCGGAATGGCCCTGCTCTCGCTATGCTGACGACTGGACGACATTGCATTAGATTGGGTCGCTGAGCGGTGTCGAGCTAAAGCTGTAACGCCGACGGAAGCTGGAACCCCAGGCCCTTTTCCTTCTTTTCTAGCTTTTTTATAAAGCTTTCTTGTCGGTTGACTCGTCCTCCCAGCCGTCAGCACCGTCCCTCCCTCCGCCAGGCAGGAAGCAGAGCGCCTCCGGAGGATATGAGCTCAAAACAGGAGCTGAACACGTGGCCAGACAGGGCGCGTCTCACTCCAGAGCCACATAGGTAGCCTACACTGAACCATTTCCACTAATGATAACACTACCGTCATTCTTGGGTTTGAATCAAACCTACTGAAACTTTTGGAAAGTGTAAATGCACTCAGACACAATTCTTCTGTGGGGAACAGACATGTGATCCACTGGAAATACTTTTCATTTACTCATTCATCTTCAACAATTGTTTATTCTTGAGTAGAGCCTATTCCAAAAACACAGACGATAAGGACATATTATGCATCCAATCACAGGGCATCATGCACACCCACACTCATTCACACTTGGGGGATGTTAAGAGTAGCCAATCAAGTGGGAGGAAACCAGAGAACCTAGTGGATCCCACTAGATGGCAAAGCTAGCAGCAAGCACAACAACAATGGCGAATTTCAACATAGATTTGCGAGCAGTTCTCTTGGTTTTATCATAACTAAAAGGCATCTGAGCACATCGAGTCCATTTGTTAAAGATGGCAGGCACAAACTTTTAGTTTCTTTGTGAGCCCCAAAGCCCCTGACATAAGTGGTTCTTTGTTCTAGACCAGCAAATTGTTTGTGCCGCCATGGAACCGTTTTTTTTCTCTCTCTGTGGGCTGGTGCTTAGGCTGTTTGAAAACAAAGAACTGGTTTGAAATTGGACACTAGCTTCGGGACTGCCTTGGTGGAAACCCCAATACACCGTGAGAATATTATATATTATAGGAATATTCAGAAAAACACCAAAAAAAAAGTCATCTGAGCTCAGAATTGTACCAGGGAGCTGTGATGTAGCCTGGCTGTGCTACTGGTAACACTTATGTGGATAAAATTGATTTGTAATATCCCGCCTCGGGTCTGTGTGCATGGACTTTGCACGCCCTGTGTTTGGCTTATCCTCTGTGTGCTCTGGTTTCCTCCCACTGTCCAAGGATATGCAGAGTAGGCTAATAAGCACTTCCAAGTTCCCCATACTGTGTGAATGTGTGTGTGTTTGTGTGCCCTGAGATGGATTAGCACCCCATCTAGGGTGTACCCCGCCTTGTGCCCCGAGTCCCCTAGGACAGACCCCAAGCCTCTCGCAACCCTGTACTGGCTAAGCTGCATAGAGAGTGAGTGGATGAGAGAGAAAGTGATTTGTATATTAAGTTTAGAGTAGCAAAGGTTTGAATGTTAATAGTTTAACTAAGAAAATTAGTTTAAGGGTTCACAAGTGAGGTGGTAGTGCTATCCATATCGTAACACCTTTAAAATTTTTTGATCTTGCATGTTAGACACGGCTCTCATCTACCATCATCCAAACACCAGTTAAGGAAATATATTTGTGGTGTTCATTTCTCCAGCGCAGTTCTAGAGACGTGTAGAATCTGTCTCAAGAAACGTTAAAGCTGTTCTTGAAGCGTATGGTGCCGCAACACCTTACTAAGGTGCTGTGTTTGAGAAAAGTGTGTAATCATACTTTACATTTATCACAGCTATGGATGTGATAAATGTAAATTTTCAGGTTTTATGATATAATTAAAGTGGCTCCTTATTCATAAGTCTCTGATTTGTTTTAGCAGCAGCAATAAAGGTAACATTGTTGTTTGCTTAAGTGTGTTTTCCTGTAGTGAGATGTTAATTAATTTATTTATTTTAAATAAGTAACAAGGTGATTATGTGAAAATGTTGCATCATGTTTGGCCTTTTATTTCATCCATAGTTGTCCAGTTAAATCGGAATGTCAAATTAGCTAACCATTATGATCTGTTTTCTTGAGCAAAATATCAAATTCTTAATTAAAACAATAACTTTTTTTTTTTTTTTACACTTATAACATTTAACATCGAATGATTTGTTGTAATCTACAAATGTACACTAAATAAGGGGTGCAAACATTTTAAAACATGGCAACTGTACACAAAACAAGCTTCTTGCTTGAAGACATGCTTTGCCCAGGTTGGTGTGGAAGAACGTGTCTTGCACAGAGCCCTGACCTCAACCTCACTGAACACCTTTGGGATGAACTGGAACGCTGACTTTATTCCAGGCCTCTTCACTGGCCATCACTTCCTGACCTCAGTAAAGTTTTTAACTGAATAAGCACAAATCCCTGTAGCTACACTTCAAGTTAATAGTCATTCCAAAACAATGCAGGATACTATAACAGTGATGGAGGACTGAATCTGGAACTCATGTTCAAAAAGCATATTGTGATAGTCAGATGTCCACAAACCATATGGTGCATATGGAGCCTTTCAATGAATAAAAAAAAGAAGAGAAAATCAGTATGTTTTAAATAAAATCTGGTGCTATTCTTATGTGCATTACAATACAGAAAATCCGTTCTGATTCATTTAAAATCCGGTTTGAAATGAACTTGTATCAGGGTTTCTGCTTGTGCACTTGTTAGGGCAAGTGAATGAGGGCTTGGTTTTCTCTGAGATACGACTCTTCCTTCATTCAGGCAGGCTTTTGTTGAACTTCTGAGTCGCACGTCACTGAGGCGCATTATCACTTTACGCTTACCGGGAGCCATGAGCTACTCAACCGAAGAAAGAGGAAATCCCAACAGTTTGAGCTACAGGGTGTTTTACAGTGAGTTCCACGTCTCTCTTCCATTATAATTATTGCATGTATGGATGATAATGTTTGAATTTACAGAGACTGGGCCACGTGTAGCCTAGACTACAGTTGCATCATTCATAAGGTAAGGGTGCACTACGGATCCGGGTTACACCTAGGGTTACACAGCGTACGTAGAGCTTCATTACATAAAGCAATCTGCATGTGGAGTGTGTGTAGGGGTTGAGGCTAGTGTATCCCCGTCAAATGTCATGGCAGACCAGCAGCTCTGTTAGAGCCGGTGTTCATTCGTCTCATGGTCAGCATGAACAAGAAGTCTCTGGAAAGAATTGAAGAAACCGTCAAGAGAAAATAGAAACAGTTTGAGGCAGGAAAAAGTGAAAGGATGTCCACTGGATGAGCGGGAGGCTAAAGCTATCTGAAAATACTTAGATTTAGTTTATAAAGCACAGCATTGTCATGTCCAAATCTCGTTATAGTGAACGTTTCAGAAAGGGTTTAAAGACTCTCTATCGTCTCCTTGCGTTCTGAGCTTGCTAACACAGTACTGTATTTGTACAGTACTACAGGTTAGTGCGCGCGCGCTTTAGGTTATGTTTGTGTAGATATGGCTTTGAAGTGTTAGCCAGGCTAGCTAATTCACTTCAATACAAAAAACATAGCACCAACAAATTCTGAAAGTGAAAGTCCGCTCATTTATTTTTGTTTAAAAAAAAAACTGGATCAAAATCAGCTTATTTTACTGTTAATATAATGTTCATATTCAGCACTATTCTATAGTCCAATAAATATCTGCAGTGTACTTCAGTAATATAAACTGCCCAGGCCAAAAAAAGTCACCACCTGGATTTAATTAAGCTAATGGTTAAGAGCCTTACATTGTATAATCACTGCACTGGTTAATCCGGTTCAACTGGTAACACGTTATTTAAACTCTAACTGAAACATTGAGTAGCTTCTCATTTCTTAAACAGCCATATCAGAAGACATGTCTTGTGGTCGTGGCAAAGACGTTACTCTTTTTCAAAAGGATCTAATTATTGCCCTGCATCAAGCAAACCAAACAACTAAGGAGATTGCTGGAACTACTAAAATTGGGTTAAGACCTGAAACGAACACATTATTAAAACCTGGAAGGCTAGTGGTGAACCACCACCACCATCATCATCATCATCGAAGAATAAATGTGATCAGAAAAACATCCTCAATGAGCATGACGGAAGATCACTTAAAGGCTTAGTGAAATCAATTAATTAAATATAATAATAGATCTCGCAGCTTTGTTTAATAGTGAAAGTAAAAGCATTTCCCCACACACAAAACAAAGAGAACTCAAGGGACTGGCACTAAACTGCTGTGTAACCTTAAGAAAACATTTGTCAGATCAGCTAATCGAAAAAATAAAAAGAAACTTCAATTTACTAGGGGGCATAAAGGATGGACTACAAAAAAAAATGAGGTCAGCTGATTACCTGAATGTACTGATTGACCAGGTTTTTTCATCGATATATTACTTTTCTTCACTGATTGCATGCATGGGCATATACCAAGACAACTATGCCAGGGTTCATCAGGCTCAAATTGTGAAAGAATGGTTCAGGGAGCATGAGACATCATTTTCACACATGGATTAGCCAACACAGAGTCCACACCGTAACCCCATAGAGAATCATGTGCTTGGGATGTGCTGGAGAAGAGTTTGCGCAGCAGTCAGACAATCATCAATACAAGATTTTGCAGAGAAGCTAATGTCCTTCATATCTTTATCAAAATGAAGCCATAATTAAAGCAAAGTCGATCCAATGAAATTTGTGTGCGACTGTCTAGTATCTTAGTTTTATTTAAACCCCACCTAGGATAATCCCTGATGTGGCATTATATCAAATAGCTTGCAATATGTTATACACAGTTATTTAGAGTACTAAACCATTTAATATTGTGACCTCAGTGTGTGAGATATGTGTTGCCTCTATTTTAAACAGAGGACCAAGATGGAAAATACATTTCGCCATTCCATGACATCCCTATCTACGCTGATGAAGCCCAGGTACTGTGTTCTTGTAACTTTGTAGTTTTGTTTCAGTCATACTGTATGTTACTGAGAATTGAGTAGAGTTTACTCCTCATGAGACCTTTTGGATAATCAAAGGTTATTTCTAAACTTCAAAATATTTATAGCTATTGCTGCAAGAAACCCAGGAATTTAACCTTCTAGCACAGTGGGAAGTAGTTACTGTACACTGGATTTCTTATTATCTCATTATTTTACCCTTCTTCGGTTTCTCAAGATGTCATAAAAATGTCAGGATTAAAGGAGAGCAATTATTATACGAACAGAAATGATTTTAGCTGATTTATTCCACAGAACACTTTTCACATGGTTGTGGAAGTACCCCGATGGACAAATGCAAAAATGGAGGTATGAGTAATAATAAAATAAAATAAAATAAAGAATACAGTGATGTTGCCATTTTGTAATCAATGCACTTTACATTTATAGTGCATTTTTTTCTTACCTTTGAATGATTTAGCACTAATGTGCTTTTCTTTATTTTATTCAGATTGCCACAAAGGACCCACTTAATCCAATAAAACAGGATGTGAAAAAGGGGAATTTGCGTTATGTGGCCAACGTTTTCCCACATAAAGGGTACATCTGGAACTATGGTGCTATTCCTCAGGTAAAGCAGATATAACTGATGTACTTTCTGACAATTTGTCATATCGTGTTTAGGGGTTGGGGACAATGACTGTGTTAGAGTGTTAGTGTTTAACATTATCTGTTGAATTTAATCAAATTTAATTCAAATAATTTATTGTCATTGTATATTGCAGTACAATGAGACTCGATGTGCAACTCCCCTTTATTAATGCAGTGTATATAGTAAAAAAATAATAATACTTAGTGTAAAATGGGTAACAATATTAAAACTTTTTTAAAAAGTACACTGTATTTGTATTGCAAATGGTTCGTGTGCAGTTGGCTCATGTTGTGCAATATCACAACATTCTAGTGCAAAGTTGCAGTGAGGTAGTTAGGATTGTTAATATATAATTAAATCTATTAATTAAAAGCTATGATGTTTTATAGAATGACAAAATAACATGGTGAAATGTACATACATGGGGAGGAGGGGGAGTTTAACGTACACATTGCAAATGTTTCATGTGTAGTTGACTCAGGTTGTGCAATATAAGGGTCTAGTGCAAAGTTTGCAGTGAGGTAGTTATAATTGTAAACGTGGCAGATTTTCAACGGGGACACTTAATGCATTGACTAAGCGCGTTTATGGCTCTTGGGATAAAGGATGTAAAAGAAAAAAAGTTGAAACATGCTTCACACTGTTCCCAAAATAATAACAACAACCAATAATAACAATCTAGAAACAGCTAGAAACATCAATAAAATAACCAAATTCTTTCGACAGAGCAATAATTTAAAGTGCTGGAAGGACATGACTGATGCTGGGACATTGTTTCAGACCAAGGCAGGGTAATTCAAAAAGAATGAACCGGTTTCATGTCTAATTGCTTCAGTTCTCAAGCACCGCTATGAAATCAGCCAGTGTGACATGTAAGACAGGAAATAAAAGTTGATTGTGAATAGAATACTTGTGACTTGGCTGGAGTTTTGTATTACTTTCCTTAATAAAATATTGCGTAGTGAAATCGGTTCATTCTTTTTGAATTACCCTGTACATTGTTTAAGGAACTATAATAATAGTTTTCCTACTCCTGTTTGTGCATATGTGAAAACGGCACTTGATCTTTCATGTTTCTTTTTTTGAATTGGATTTCAGTCAAATTAAGCATTATAACAGTATTAACAGTATAAATGCTTTTCTAAATCTACTTGGTGTGTTTGACTCCAGCAATTGTTTGTTTTCTGACAGACATGGGAAGATCCCAGCCACAAAGACTGTGATACTGGATGCTGTGGTGACAATGACCCAATTGATGTCTGTGAAATTGGCAGCAGGGTGTGTATTAATTTGTTTTTTAAATGTAATATGTCAGTGTTGGGTGTAATGCGTTACATAGTAAGCGTTAGAGTACTTGGATTACTTTTTTTTATGTAACGAGTAATCTAACGCATTAGGTCCACCATTTAAGTACTCAGTTATTTAGTTATATTTTCAAAAATGTAATCCGTTAATGATCTGTTAGCAGTGATTTCGTTTGTGTGTGTGTGTGTGCGCGCGCGCAAGTCGTCCTAAAAGCCCCGCCCCCGATAACCTGCTTCCCTCTGTTATTCCTGCTGGTAGTAGTTAACAGGTTATGGGCCAAACTTCGCTGAGTGATGATGGTTGAATAATTATAAAGGTCTTGACTAAAACAACATGAGGCATGAGGAATCACAGATTTTATCAGAAAGTAAAGTAATTTTATCAGAAAGTAAATGCTGTAATGTAACTGATTTACTTTTTAATGACAATAATTTTGTAATGTAATTAGTTACTTTAAAAAGTAATGTTCTCCAACACTGTAGATCATACAGTACCAATCCAAGGTTTGGAACCAACTTTTCAAAGATTTTTCTTGTCTTAAAACATATGGAATGAGTGGAATGGGGTGGTAAACAAAACAAACAAAAACAGTTGGAAAATCATTGCATGAAGCTGGTTGAGAGCTGTCATCAAAACAAAAGGTGGCCACTTTGCATATTGCTTAATTACATGTTTTATAATGGTTTGCTGCCTTCAGTATTATTTTACAATGTAGAAACTAAGAAAAAAAAAACTAAAATATTGATTTAGAAGGTACTGTGATTCTGTTTATGTAGCTCTGTGTCTCGATGTTCCTTGTGTAAGCCTCTGTTGTATAAAATGACTGTGTCTTTTTTTAGGTATGCTTACGAGGAGAAGTTATCAAAGTGAAGGTCCTGGGTGTACTGGCTATGATTGATGAAGGGGAAACTGACTGGAAGGTTATTGCAATCGATGTTGATGACCCAGAAGCAAAAGACTTGAATGGTGACTTTTAGCTTCCATTTTTAACTTTTTTTTCTAGACAAAGTTTTTTATATATTAATCACTTTGCTGTCTTTATAGTTCACATCATAGCAATGTTTATTAGCTTGATATTGTTCTCATTTGCTCCGTGATGTTCATTTCAGATATTACTGATGTTCAGCGACTCAAGCCTGGCTATCTTGAAGCTACTGTAGATTGGTTTAGACGGTACAAAGTACCAGACGGGAAGCCTGAAAACCAGTTTGCTTTCAACGGGGAATTCAAAAACAAGGTGCATTTATGTTTTCTGTTCTCTGTTCAGAGCAGTACAAAAAAAACACCCCAGGAATACTGAAAAGAATCATCATGTAAGGCCAGTAAAACATGACCTCACCAAGAATAAATATTATTTTTGAACATCAGCAGGTAAAAACTTTGTAGACAGTGCTTCCAACTTGGTAGCAAGTGCGGAGGCCCACATATGATGCAAAGTCAGGTGTTCATAATTTTGGCCAGATAGTCTATTGTGGATTATTATTTTTTTTTTTTCCCCAATATGTTTATTGAACTTTTCTTGTTTTATAAACCCACATCAATTAGACATGTATTGACAATATTCTAATCAACACCCGAACAAATCAAGTTCAAGTTCAAGTTCAAGTCGGCTTTATTGTCACTTCAACCATATACAGTTAGTACACAGTGAAATGAAACAACGTTCCTCCAGGACCAAGGTGCTACATGCAACATAAACTTTCCACATAAATTAACAGAGAAGCTAAACTA
>JAQMYJ010000039.1:16255798-16346799 GCA_030014305.1 Clarias laeviceps | reverse complement strand
GTGCCACAAACAGGAAGTTAATATCACCAACCATTCCCATTTTATTAAGGTGTATCCATATAAATGGCCCACCCTGTGTGTATATATATAAAAATGGGGCAGTTTGTTACAAACAGTATACAAATATCCTTTCCAATATGGTCTACATTTTTATCTTGCATGATATTTATGTATTGGCTTCTATAGCTGATCAAAATCTTTACACTTGCCCTTAGCAATATAACTTAGCCTTTCTAGTCCGACGTAGTTTGATAATTCCTTTATGCACATTTTTATGGATGGGGCATCCATACTTTTTCAACATAATGCAGTAACACTTCCTGCTTGAAGGAGGCCAAAATCTACAAGTTTAGACTGTATTGGTATTAGTATAAAGTCCATTGGATATATTTGAAGAATACAAAGTTTTACATTCAAAGGAATTTTGATATTAAACATGTCTGACATACATTTTATAACCTCCTTCCAAAAATCCTGTATTGTTGGACAGTCCCAGAGACAGTGATACAATGAACCTTTGTAGTCCAAGCAATTAGAACACATCTGGAATATAGGCAGACATTTGATGAAGCTTAACAGGTGTTATATAGGTTCTAATTAACCGTGCAAGTAAATCATTCTAGTCTGCCTCCACTATATCTCCCTGTATGTCCATTTTCCAGGCATTCAATTTATCCAATGCAGATTCAGTACTGTGTTTGACCATTAGATTGTAATACACATATACATGGCCCCTACTTTCTAACTTCCCAAGAGTTATTTCCTCTAATTTTGGTAAATGTGGTATATAGATTATCTGTTTTTCTTTTGATGACCTGTAACGTTTCAATTGTAAATACTTAAAGAAGAGTTTTTTTGGAATTGTGTATTTCTGGCATAACTGCTCAAAAGAAAGTAGAACTCCATCTTCATACAGATCCATAATTTTCTGGATGCACCTAATATTCCATAATCTAAATCATCCATCTTTATTACGCGGTATAAATTGTTTATTACCCGAATTAGGAGTAAATTGGGACAATCTTGGCACATCACCTGTATATGCTTATGCGCAGCATGCCATACTAAAACTGTATTTTTCAGTATGTATGTTTGTGTTCTTCAATGACTTAGTGTCTGAAGAGTATAAATAAATTATAATATAAGTGGCATATCTGGGATAGAGTTTTGTTCAATGTCTACCCAAGCTGGGGGTGTAGTTGCACGGAAATAGTTTAATGCTGAAGTCAGTTGGGCAGCCATATAGTACCATCTAAAATTAGGAAGTTGAAGCCCTCCTCCTTCATAGGGCAGGTATAATAACCTAAGGCGTAGTCTAGCTTTTCTGTCATTACAAATAAATTGGGCAATTATTTTAAGTTTATCATAAAACATATTTGGTAACGGCAATGGGATCGTCGATTATTATTAATTTTTTTTGCAAATTGATTACCATGGTCCGTGCATATGCAACATCAAGGAAAAAAATAATGAATTATGGATCTCATGAAGTCCGTTGAATGCTTGATTTTTAAAAATTACATATTAATATGAAAGTTAAGTTCAATGTATCCAGTAGGGCTGGTGGGCAAATTACAAAGCACAGATCATTTTATCATTATATACAGTATGTAGTTTTTTTTTTTTTCCTGAAAAGAAAATAGAAAACCTCTACTGGTCTACACTTTATTTTGTCAAAATCAAATGGTTTTACTTGGTATGCATATTTAAATGTAATCCAGTTTACAGTGGTGTAGGGTGTCAATACAATGTTCATTTTATATTTTTATCATCATATATTGCTTTAATCTGCAGGAATGCATTTGACTACCTCACTTAACTATTAACTAGCTGCCTTGTCATTATATTACATTATGTTCGGATTCTGAGCAATCAAATCTGCGATTTGGACAGCCTGTTAGAAGTGTTTTACTGAAACTAACAAAGTGAGTTTTGAATAGAAGTTGAGAAGTTTTTATTTATTTTTTTCATGCAGGACTTTGCCATTAAGACAATCAAAAGCACCCATGACTTCTGGAAGGCACTTATTTCACAGCAGGCCAATGCAGGAGGTTTGAGCTGGTAAGTGTTTCACTTCATTGTCTGGAATAGAGGTAATGGTGTTCCTTTATTTTATTAAGCAAATCTCCATCTCATTATCCAGCAATATTGTACTAGAGGGTAGCTGCAGCTCATTCCACATGCAGATCCTGATGCCCACATGCTACCATTACCTGCGAATGGACTATGTGGTCGCTGCTGGTCCAGTGTTTCAGCAGATATATTATTAGCTCACAGTATGACTTGAAAAAGTGATGATGACGACGCTGTATACTGTTACATTCCCTGACACTGCCAACTGTTACATGGTGAGGGACGCCCCGCCACGCCGGCCGCCTGGTACACTGGCCACAGGTGGCAGCCAACAGAGTTTCTGTTTTATACAAGTGTATATTATAGATTATACTACAGTTAGTTCCGGTCGAACATTTTGATTGGCTGAGTGTTGTTCCAAGACTCGATCATTGATACTAACTATATGGACGTAAAGTTTTTGGCCAAACCTGTAAATTATTGTATTCAGGTGGTTCTATCAGGCCCCTTATCCCCAGTGAAGGGCAATCTTAATGCTTGAGCATGCCAAGACATTTTGGACAACGCTGTGCTTGCAACTTTGTGGCACCAGTTTGGGGAAGACCCTTTTCTATTCCAAAATGACTGTGGCCCAATGCACAAAGCAAGGAATATAAAAGTTAGATATAGAGCCATAGAGGCTAGATATTGTGGCACAGCTCCCAGAACAAGGGAGAGTAGAAGTCGTTTAGAATGGAGAGTCCGAGTTTAAGAGGCCAGAAAGATGAGGGTGAATGAGACTTTTAACCTACTTGATTTCAACTGCTGTTAAACAGCAAAGATGAAGAAGACAACAACAGGCAGAATTAAGAGCTGATGAAACATTGGAGTAGCATATTCACAGGTAATGTAAGCATGTAGGCATCAGGATCTGCACAGATGTGGGTAACCTTCTTTCCTATAACAGCACTGTGTGTATCTGTTCACCACATAAACTTCCCCTTAGTATTTCAAAACCTCTATTGCAGTAGTTTCTGTCTTTGAGAGTGAAGTGTCTGTTTTATCTGGTGACAAATATCCTTTGTCAGGAAAATAACTACTACTGTAGCTTGAAATATAAAAACTCTCAGTTAAAGATGTGGAGGAAGAAGGGATGCCAATTTCATTGGAAGGATGAAATTTAATATTTATGAGCTAGTCAGCAAGCTGCCCTGCTACAATGGAGCATTGGGTCTTTGGGATCTTTTTCTGCAAACGGAGAAAAAAAAAAAAAAGGCCATATTGTTTGAAATGTTCCTTACCCAATATTAAGGTCTTTGAGCCAGACTTTTGTTCCACCTTCCTGACGTTTTTCACTGTTCCTGTGGATCCTTATAAAGTCTTTAGTGCCTTAGATTTAGTTTTTAATATTGCAAAATATATCTGTAATTTTTTTGAAAGGGGAATTAAATTTGATCTGAGGTAAAATTAATAAGTGTGTATATTTATTTTGTTCAGTTTGTGTGTTTTTTCGCTCACAGGTATTTTACATCTCATGACAAGGATCATTTATGAAATGTCCAAAACCTTTTTGTTTGTTAATTAAAGAATTGAAGCGCACTCGGCTTGGTAGTTGGCAGTAGTACAGCTTGTGTGACTGTGATCCATATTTTAACCTAGAAGAAGAACATGTTTATCCAAGCTTCTGATCTGAAAGCTGTGGTGAGAAATAAACAAGAACACGACACTGCGAGTGTCTCACTACGGTCTCAGCCATGGGTAAATGCAGAGCTTGCGAGAACTAGTTGAAGGACGATAATTACTGTGGCTGGCTGATGAGATCCATTATTTATTTGGTAAGAATTATTATGAGACAATGTGAGCTGTGATGAAAACATTGGCACCATGGCATGTAAGGCACTGGATTCCCAGATTTCCACAAGTAAGGGTACTGCGATCGACGGACTGCTGGCTGTAATATCGCATATAATCACAGTGGCTGATCACATAAACCAATATTACTGCCATGCTGTAAAATACACGAGTCGACAGCCATATCAACATTTTGTTGCCAGTTTGAGAATATTATCAAGTCTTAAAAGATGTCAAATTTGCAATATAGAAAAAACCATGTGGAATAACATGCCAAAAGCTTCACAAAAAACCTTATTCGCCACTTAAGAACACCGTATTGTGGCTAAAGTCGACCCTCAAATTGTGGTTAAAGTCGACCCTCACTCAACCACCTATAGCAGAAGTGCTCAAAAGGTTCAAGCCTTACTCTGCAGAGAGTAAAATTACTCACTCACTTATCTTCTATAACGCTTTATCCTGTATACAGGGTCGCAAGGGGCCTGGAGCCTATTTCAGCAAACTTTGGGCACGAGGCAGGGTACACCCTGGACGGGGTACCAATCCAATCCAGTAAAACCGTTATCACATAAATAATAATAAAGAGAGAAATAAGGAGTGGTTCCGAGCTCTGGCTGAGGCAGTCTGGGGTTTACCTTATCGCTCTATGCATGCAGACTGACAGTGAGTGACTATTTAGCATGCCTGCACGCATTCTGGATGATATGAGGAATACACCATCTCTTGAAAATGTAAGAATTGTTATTTAGAAAAAAATCCCTGCCTTCGCTGCTTACTAATGAGTAGCCATGATTGGTTCACCAAAGACAAAGTGACTGATGTGTGTTTTATTTAAAAACATTTTGTGCAGTGTATTATTCATTAACACAGCCTTGTTCCTGTGCTGCCAGTTATAACGAGTGAAAACAGCAGGACAGTCGCATTTAGATAAGCATTTCACATTTGTGATGCTAATTGAGGAATATAATCTCACTTAATCTACATGAAATAATAGGAGAATGGAATAGGAGAGTTGCATATGTTGCCTTCCAATAAATGTTATATACTTATAATACTTTTTCAGATCTTAATTATATTTGTGCACTGCTGTTTAGAATACACACCTTCAATCGGCCCCAAAAACCTTGATCGGAGCACCCCTAGCCACAAGCCCTACGATTTTACTTGATAAATTACTGCGCCTGTCAGGTTGTTTGCTTCTACTGTTAGTTTGGTTGTATGTACTACAGATGATAAATACATCCGCATTAGCAAAGCGTTCAGGCCCCTTTACCGGTCATCAGCTCTATCAACCATGTTAAAGGACAGGTGCTGAGTTTTACAATAAGTACAATAAGTCATTGACTTGATGGGTAATGCATTGGACCTGGTCTGCTGCCATAGTCTTATTGTTAGTAACAGGATGGTAATATTTCTGTTACTCAAGAACAATAGAAGTCAATAATGTTGTACAATGTAATCTAGTCTGTTGATGCATTATGCTGGAGTAATGGAATTATATTTTTGCATTTTAAATGTAATAAAAAAGGTGTTAAATCATTAAACTTTATTTACTATCGGGCTCTTTTACAGATGGTGAAGTAGCCTAGAAATCTGAAAGGAACCGACTCCTTGAATAATGTCAGTTTTGTCTTGCATTATTGTCTCATCCTTATCCTGTGCTGTAATAACTCTAACATCTTTTTGCTCTGCTGCGCAGTAAAAACACTTGCGTGTCGGGGGCAGGCAGTCCATTCTGCTTGTCGCTGGAGGATGCCAAGGCAGCTGTTGATTGTGTAAGAACTTTTTCTTTAAAAATGTTCTTCTTTGAAACATTTGTACCACAAAAATGTTTCTTCTAGTCTAAGAGAGTCATTGTAATGGTCTGGAAGTCTTCTGTAAATGTCAATCGGTTTTGCACCTCACTCATGAGAAAGTCCTGGTTGGACTTGAACGGTCCTCATACTTTTCTGTGTGGTACATTGACAATGTTTTGTTAATTACTAAAATAAAACCTTTTAAAACAAGATTTATGGTTCATAAGCATTTAGTCTTTTTAATGTTTTATCATATTGTTTCTTCTCGTTTTAGCCTTGTCCCTGTGGTGATGCAGGATCCACCATTCCAGACTCAGGTATGTGGTTCCTTTTTCTTACTTAATCAGTTATCAAACATGAACTGTTTCTTTATTTAGCTATTTTACGGGAATGAGGAAATTTCAGTTGAGGATAAGTTCAAAATGATATAAGTTCATAGTATATTTAACTTCCAAACAGTCATAATGTGCATCTAGAATTTGGTTATTTGTAAGAGAAGTAAACAAAGTAAGGCAAAGAGTTTCTGTCCCAGAGCAAAATTGTAATATTCAACTGTTTTTTATTTTTTTTTTTCACATTTGAAATGCAACACTTAATGGTTTGATTTTATTTTAAGTAACACAACGATTTTCTTCTTTTCCAGTTGACAAATGGTTTTATTATAAGAAGTGACAAGAGGAAAAACACATGTATGCACACATTAAAGAAATGAATAACCTTCCTGAATAATTTTCCAACCTTCCATGCTTGGAAGATTACAGATTAGCAGGAAAAAGCTAACATGTCTTGATAAATATATTTGTTTTTAATTTCATTTATTCAGTGTACTGTTAGATTGCATACAGTTTATGATTGTTATCCAAAGTAGCAGTCTGATCAAACTCGGGTACTATAAGGTGGCATCAATAAAGGTTTTTCTGCTTGTTCCCATCAATGTGTTGTCTGTGTCTCTGTTTCACAAACATGGAGGTTTTGATATTGCATGAGACAAAAGGTGTCACTAAATTGTGCACACATAGGAGAAAATGACCACTTTTCACCAATGTTTTACTTTATTTTCAAAACATCCAACATGATTGGCATTTCATTTCTCTCACTCATGATGAACTTGTGTTAACACCGCTGGTGTTTTGCATATGATTACAATTCAGATCTGGACAAAAAGGAATATATGTTTTGGAAGACACTTCCCTAAAACAAGTGTAAATTTCTTCTAATTTAAAAAACGTTCGGGACACCCCGCAGTGCTGCTTGTTAGCCACAGGTGTACCTGGAGCTTCTACAATGGTTGGTCAGGGGGTTAGAGCTGATGAGATGGAAATCTTGTTTGTGTGCGTGTGTGTGCCCTGCGATGGATTGGCAGCCTGTACAGGGTGTACCCCACCTTGTGCCCTAAGTCTCCTTAGATAGGCTCCTTACCCCAAGCCCCCTTCCCTCCCCGAGCTGCTGATTGACATTACCTTGTAATACCTCGCATATGTCTGATTCCACCACACGAGGGCGCTGTTCACACGCTCCGTTAGCACATACTCAAGCGCAGTCGGTTTGTTTACTTGACGCATTTAGATAGAAATTTGCGAATGTAGCTTTCAGTCAGTATTGACACTTTTATAGCAGTAAATCGTGGCTAAAGCAGAGAGACCGAAAAGGCTGAGGAGGTTTCGGTGACTGAGCTGACGGGGTGGCACTCACAGAGGTGGGTTTCTGCTGGAACTGGAGAGGAGTGTGCTCCATGTTAGACTGGAGCACCTTTTATAGTCTATATCGACCATGGGTAGTTCAAACAGTACTGATGGGATTATCCACGATATGTGTTTTTTTCACGATTTAATGACTAGTAGGACCAATAGCATTTGTGTTGTTGCTTGCTCTCTATTGCGCTCTCGCTATATATAGGCTGCTCAAAGCAGCTGGTCTGGGATCAGTCGGCCACAGCCTTTTAGTCCTGTTTTAAAGCCTGGCTAATTTTTATGTTCTCACTAATACTCTCTCCTCAAGTAGTAACGTGAGCGCAGAAATAGTTTATAAATTGTACGTCATGTTACGTTTAGCACACTACGCTGAAATGGTGTAGCAAACGCAAACTGTTTGGGTTTGTCCTCATGGTGAGGAGCTGTCTGCCATTTGAGTGACATTTATGGGTGCGCGCGCGTGCATGCGTTTATATTTTACTGGGGACCCAGTGTCTCCACTAGGATAGGAATACTTAACAGTTTAGACCTCATGGGGACATTCTGAATTATATACATCCAAAAAAATAATATATACAGAATAATATATACCATTCGTTAGCTCATATTAATGATACTAAGGAATACTAATTATTTCAGTTGGAAGTCCTCACAAGGATAGAAAAACACACGTGTGTTTTTGTGTGTGCGCGTGTGTATACACTATTGGTCCATGGTGTCATGTTCATTTGTAAAAATAGTTGGCTGCTAAACAGTGTTGCATCTGTAGACACAGTGTAATGAATTTAGTTGAATCTGCGAAACATCCACAAATCATTAATAAACACTATAGCTGGTGCGTGTGTTTAAATGCATTGTTTTTAGATTTATGAAAATCATGGATCTATGCCACTGCTCACATTCTAACCTGATTGTGTCAATTAAACTGTGCCACTGTGCAAACCCCAAATCATTGCACTGGTATTTATGAATTAGTTGGTATTGTTATATGTGCTCGGTTTCTGTTTGTTATTTGCTTTCAGGGAACAGAAACAGAATGTCTTTCATATTTGATTGGATCTACAGAGGATTCAGTAGTGTGTTGCAAATATTAGGTAATGTATTACAAATGAGACTGTCACGTCATAAGAGCCGTCCATACCATTAAGCTATTAACATCAATACTAACAGCTGTAAGAAACCTTTTATTGTTTTTTTACATGTTTTCTCTTTAGGACTGTATAAAAAGACAGGAAAATTGGTTTTCCTTGGATTAGACAATGCAGGAAAAACAACATTATTGCACATGCTTAAGGACGATCGACTCGGGCAGCATGTGCCGACACTGCATCCGAGTCAGTATGAATTGTTGCTCATTTGTGCTGCATGAACACACTGCAAAATGTGGAGGAAGAGGCTTGAAAATATTTTAGTAGGCATAACATTAAACCTGATCATCTAGGTTGGTGTCATGAATTTCTGTTTTTGTTATTTATGTTAGCTTCGGAAGAGTTGACCATTGCTGGGATGACATTCACTACGTTTGACCTGGGTGGGCATGCACAAGGTAACCATGGTGATCCATTAAACCATCTGAAATATTTAAGTATTATTTATAGTGTTAGTGTACACTTAATACTCAGATTACGCAGATATACACAGATTACTGCTTTACAGCTTTGCAAATATATTTTTGTTCTTCTATTTGTGCAGCAAGAAGAGTTTGGAAAAATTACTTACCAGCTATAAATGGAATAGTCTACCTTGTGGATTGTGCTGACCATGAGCGCCTAAATGAGGCTAAAGTCGAACTAGATGTAAGCTATTATTATTGTTATTATTTGTATTACTATTATTTGTATTATTATTACTCAAAAATAAAAAATTTTGTTCAAGGCTGTCTTAAATCAAAATTGCATGTAAGTACACTACCATAGGTCTTGGTTGTTATAAATTCTCTTGCTCTGATCAGCAACCATGAAGTGTGTCCCCTAGAAGATGAGTACAATGTCAGTAACCCTAGTTCTTTGCAAAAATGTACTGAGCTTAAGTCAAGTTGGTATCCTTTCAAAGCTTACATGGTATTTAGTACAGATTTAAATATTTTCTTTCATTGAAACTAGTCTAGTACTTGTTAGCCATACGTCTAGTTCTAGGGAAAGAAAAAAATTCAGTTTGTACTAATGACACTAACTTTGAAAGCTACCAACTCAGTTTGGCTGAACTATGGAAATGCGTTTTTGCATTAATTTGGTCTCAATTACTTATATTGTACTCGCGTTCTGGGTTACAAACTTTACAATCAGTATGCAGAGCTGGAAAATTTGCAATGACCAAGACCTATGGTAATGTGTATATTCACCTCAGCTTTGATTTAAGGCAGACTTTTATTAATTATCTTTCATTTTCTCCTACCAAGCCATGAGTTGTATAACAGCTTCAACAGGACTATTTTCTGTTTAAAATTTTAGGCCCTGCTAACTGATGAGACCATATCCAATGTGCCAATCCTTATTTTGGGAAATAAAATTGATCGACCAGGGGCAATAAGTGAAGATGCGCTGAGAGTAACATTTGGCCTGCATGGACACACTACTGGGAAGGTAGAAAATTAACAAACATATAATGCTTGGGCCCTGGTGTTATTTGTGTATATATATATATATATATATATATTTTTTTTTTTTTTTTTTTTTTGTAGGGAGGGTGCTCGGCATATAAACCCAAATAAAATACGTTGTTCTTAAATGACGCTGTGGCGACCCCTAATGGGAGCAGCTGTAATAACATGTATATTTTACACTAGAACTGATACAATTCTGGAATGCAATGAATAGAATTTCTCTCTTATTATAGTGATAGAATTGCCTTACTTTTGCATTTTTTTTTCTTTATTTGAAAGAATTGTTTCCAATTATTTTTTGTTTATCTTCAGGGGAATGTGGCACTAAAAGAGCTGAACATGAGGCCAATGGAAGTTTTCATGTGCAGCGTGTTGAAAAGGCAAGGATACGGGGATGGTTTCCGATGGCTTTCTCAATACATTGACTAATTGGTTAAGACCCAATAGACACTCCAAACGTGCTTGACCCTATTTATTGAAGGTTTGACTCAGGAGAAAAGAATTATTTAAAATGGAAATAAAAACAGACAGTTATTCTAGTAGTTTTTTTTTTATTGTGCCAAAAATCCCACGTCCTCCAAAAATACAGTTGTGTAATCTCAAAGGACAAAAATAACGAGTTAAATAATTTCTCCTTTTAAAATAGGAGCAAACAATATGGTACATGTTGAGTCGGAGGATTTTAGTATATATGCTATTACAGCATATAGGTTTTGTTGAGTCTTTTCACATTGCATATATTTTCCGTTACATACACTTAAAAATGCATTGCACATGTTTCACTGAATGGGAAAAGTAAATATTTGCAATCATATGGAAATAAACCAACTGATATATGAAATATAGTGTAATAACCAGAGTTATGTAGCTTGCATGTGCTTGATCTTTATTTTTGAATACTCTTAACACCAATGTGCCTTAATGAGTGCGGCCTGGTATCAAGAACTGATTATTTCTGTACTTAGTAGTTTTGATCGTCAATTACAGTTGACATGAAGTGTTGAATGAATGAGAGAACATGCGCAGCACAATAACAACCTTTCATAGGAAAAATCACTTGTGAAATATAGACTGTCATTTTAAGTCACTTTTCACATTTGTAAATCTACATGCTTTCATCTTTTAAAAATTATGTAGCTTAAAAAACCTTAAAGGCACAATTTTCATGGCATATTTTGGAGTAGACAAAAATAAAAGTTAATATTTTGAATTTTCGTATGTTGTCTGTACTTTGTTCCGGCAGGATTTGGGATAAGGTTGTTTACATTTTTAAAGAGTTTATTGAAAGTATGGTAACACACAACACGACCAAAAACACCTGACCATTGCATCCACATGTGGGGGTTCCCAAAAACTGATTCCCAAAATCTGTGGCACAAAGTTGCATTACAATTACCCTTCACTGGAGCTAAGGGCCCCAAAAATGTTCCAGCATGACAATGTTCCTGTGCAAAAAAAAAAAAAAAAAAAAAACCGGGTTCCATGAAGACATGTTTTGCCAAGGTTGGAGTGGAAGATCCCAAGTGTCCTGCACAGAGCCCTGACCTCAACCCAACTCTTGCAGAAATCATTCATAGAAGCAAAGTAGGACTTAATATTATATGGGATGTGCAAATGGTTTGATGGCCAGGTGTCCACAAACTTTAGGTCATACGGTGTGCATTGGTGTGAGAACTTATTAAATATTTGCGTGTTATTTTCATGAATAAGAGCGTGGCAAAAATTTTAAACGGGACCTAAGCGATTTACACAACGTAAGAATTTAATCTAAAGCCATTAGGTTTTGATCGTGCTCCAATCAGCAAACGGGATACTAGTAAGTTACACTTACGGACCAATGGGAAACCACGGAGGCGTGTACAACGACCAATGAGATCAAAGCCGGAAGAGTTTTGTGTCTCTTCTGAAACATTGACACGCTGTTGATGTCTATGCACTGACTAGCCATGTTGGCCAAGCAACAGCGTTGTGGTTTGTAGCAATGGCTGTGCTTTACATGAAATGTAAAACAGGAAGAGCTAAAGGCGTTTGACTTATTGTTTATATTGGTGCTGTTCTTAACTCGGGTTGCTTTATTTAATCTGAGACCGAACGAAGAAGTAAAATTAGGCTACGTGTTATTGGGTTGAAAGTTCATCTCAACGCGTCAGATGAGTTCAGATTAATTCTGTATTTTAGAATATTTTATTTGACAGTTTTTTTTTTTTTTTTTTTTTAAGAAAGAAAGAATGTCTATCGAGCAGATGTGTTGTGTTGTCACTGTTTCTGAGAGCAGCTGCAGTGAGAAGAACCAGGCGAGTGGAAATCCTCTGAGCTGCAGTGGAGTGGTGTTAAGCTATCAGTCAGGACTTGTGCTCTGCAGCGGGCTGCTGCTTTCTCGTTTCCTACGAAATAAAGATTGTATAAGTCAAAACCTCACTGTGTTAAGTCCTTATGAATTTAGCAACAATATTCAGATTTACATAGATCATGTAGACGGAAAGGTGGACCAATGCACAAGCCAGAGATCCATGCCTCCGATGTGCCACAGACCTGCTGAGCTGCTCATGATGATTAACTGCATGGAGTTCCAGGAAGCTTTTCAAAAACTGTTTGCTGACTCTGAACAGTGGAAGTTTACTGATTGTAATGAGGACAGTGAAATCCTCTACGACTCAAATTTCATGAGTTGGTTTGCAGTGCTGAAAATGACCACAAATACTCATGTTGATCCTGTGCCTTGGATAAAGAGTACAGTGCTTACAAAGGGATGTTCTGTCCTGGCGTGTGGATCTCCATTTGGTTCTTTCTGTCCAGACCTTTTCATGAGCACACTGAGCAAAGGCATCGTGAGCAACCTGGCTGGAGAGGAGAATGCATTGATCTTGACAGATGCCCGCTGTTTGCCTGGCACTCAGGGAGGAGGCCTCTTTGTTATTGATGGAGACGCGTCATATTTTGTGGGCTTGATTGCTTCACCGCTGTGTTGGAAGTCAAATGAATGGATCGGTCTGACTTTAGTGTGTTCTCTGCATTTAATTTTGAAAAACATGTTACAGACTGTCAACTCTCTTCAGTTGCTGAGGGAGATATCAACTCCTTCATTCAGTGATCTCCATTGCGTCCCACTTGATGCACGTAAAACATCTGAAAAGGGAAAATACCCCATGGTGGTTGTAGTTGAATGTGGACAAGTTTGGGGTTCTGGAATTGTGTTAAATCATCATTTAGTGTTAACATGCAGACATGTTGTGAATGGGAGAGAATTTCCTGAAGTCACGTTCAACCTTAGTCAGAGGTACTGTAATACATTTTCCCCAATGCATTTTTGAAGTAAAGTATATTTTACACAGATCAGCCTTAACATTGAAATGAAAACTATTATGCCCAATATTGTGTTGCTGGCCCTTAGAGCAGTAGTTCCACAGGACCTCTGGAAATGTACTGTAGTTTCTGGCACAGGGACGTTAGCGTACGATCCTTTGGGTGGTGTGGGCGGTACAGGGTGGACACTGGATGTTCTGATTACTTTGTCATTGCCAGCATTGACCTTTATCAGCAATTGGTGCTACATTAGATTTTCTGTGCGATCGGACAGACAGGCTGGCCTCCGGTCCCCCAGGCATAGATAAACCCTGGGTTCCCATTTTCCTGTCACCAGTTTACTGGTATATAATTGATAATCAATATTATTTAATTGGCCTGGCGGTGGTGTTAGTGTTGTAGCTGATCGGTTTAAACCACTGTGATAATTGATAAATATAAATATGGTATTTTTTCGCTTTAGACCTCAGACTGTAAAAAGCAGAGTGCTGTATTCTACAAAGGAATCATCTCCTTATGATATTGCTATTGTGCAGCTTCAGGAGCCTTTGTCAAATGTCACAGTGCCACAGTTATGCACCATTTTTTTGCCAGGTAAGAAAATAGTTAATGTGACTAATTGCACTTTAACTGATAACCAAGTCATTCTCACATTTCTATAGTTCTCTCTTTCCCCTTTCCCTTGCTCTTTCCCCGTTAATTCAAAGACTATGTTGTAAATTAAATGAGATGAATGCTGTGTGGAGGACATTTTGTGTTCTTTTAAGATGAATTTTAAACTAGTGGAACCAAAGCTCCTAATATTTCATATATATATAATGGAATAATTTCAAATGAATTACAAAATTAAATTAAAATGTTTATCGGCTGGATAAAAGATTATTCCTGTTTCTAGGTGAGGATGTGCTTGTACTGGGATATGGAGCTTTAGGGAAAACCTGTGGCCCCTCACTGACCTCAGGGATTCTCTCCAGAGTTGTCCACCTGCGAAACAAGCCAGTGATGCTACAGACAACTTGTGCTGTGAATTGTGGAGCCAGTGGTGGAGCTGTTGTTCGTGCCAAAACGGGCGAGTTGTTGGGTAACAGTGACCTTAAATAACCTCATTCTATGTGCATGTAATTGCACAATTCATTCAGTCCATCACTACTCACTTTCATTTCTTTTATTTTTTTCTATCAACATAGAATTTCATTTCATCATTTATGGATGGAGTTTCCTGATTTAATCAGTAGGGGGCATCATTTAACCAATATGAAGTTTATAGCAAAAATATACCAGAAGTCACATACTGACTTAAAAAAAAGGACAAATGTTTAAGTTGCAATGTGTCAATCTAACAGTTAATAAATACTAAAATGATTTTTTTTTTTGCTTTTATCCAGGTATAGTGTCCAGTAATACAAGAGACTTCGCAGCCAAGGTTACATATCCCCATTTAAACTTCAGCATCCCAGTTTCTGTGTTGGAGCCTCTTCTGAGTAAATTTGCACAGACACAAGACCCTGCTGTTTTTCAGGAATTGGACAGTGCAGAGGATGAGATCAAGAGAGTGTGGAGACTTCAGATTCCTCAAAGTAAGCTGTGAATATGCCGATCAGCCATAATAATAATTAAACCACCTGCCTCATATTATGTAGCTCTCAATCGTCAAGGCATGGACTCCGCTGTGGTATCTGGCATCAAGCTATTAGCAGCAGATCCTCTTAGTCTGGTTTGATGGGAGGTCGGTCTCCATGGATCAGACTTTTTGTTCCAGCAGATTCCTGCAGAAGCTTGATGAATTTGAGAACTAGGGAGTTTGGAGGCCAAATCAACACCTTAAACATTTTGTCATGGTCATTAAACCATTCCTGAACAATATTCGCAGCGTGGTAGGGTGCTTTATCTTGCTAAAAGAGGCCATTACCATTAGGGAATATTGTTGCCTTGAATGGGTGTACTTGGTTTACAAGAATGTTTGTTTAGGTAGGTGATATGTGTCCGAGTAACATCCACATGAATGACAGAACCCAAAGATTCCTAGCAGAGCATTGCCCAGAGCTTCACACTACCGCTGCCAGCTTGACACATCCTGGTTCCAGCTCTTCCCCAAGGATAGGACACATACATGCTCAGCCATCCACATAAAGTAAAAGTGAATGTTATTCATTAGACCAGACCACCTTCTTCCATTGCTCCATGTCCATTTCTGATGCTCATGCACTTCATGTAGGTGCTTTTAATGATAGACATGGGTCAGAAAGTGATGATCGTGATTTGACTGATCTGTGACTATGCTGCTCGATATACAGCACGCTGTGGTGCAATGTATGTTCTGATACATTTATAGTGCAGAAGAAGCATTAATTTTCAGCTATTTGTATGTACCTGAGAAACTAGCCTTCACTCTCCATGTGCACCAGTGAGCCTTGTGCATCCATGACCCTGTCACAGGCACTAGTTGTACTTTCTTGGAAAACCTTTAGTAGGTACTAACCACTGCATACATTGAGGATTCCTCAAGAGAAGTCATTTTGCGGATGCTCTGACCCAGTCATCTAAATTTACAGTTTGGCCTTGGGTAAAATTTATGGTTTTCCTGCTTATAACCCAATCAGCGTTGCAATTTTATTGTTCACTTGCTGCCTAATGTATCCCACTCTTTGACAAGTGCTATTTTAATAAGATAACCTGTGTTGTTTACTTTACCTGTCAGTGGTTTTTATGTTATGACTGATTAATGTTTGTGAGATAGAACATTGTAACATTGCCATGTGCAGGCCATAGCAACAATGGCAGTAATTAGCCAACTTGTAACTGCTGAATGTTTTGTCTGTAGATCTAAAAGATTTAATTCTCTGTGAACATTACATGTAATTATAATAGATTACTACAATCACTAATATAATAAATTGTGTATACTGCTGTTAAGATGTAAAAAAAAAAAAAATTCATAAAATTAATTAATGAATGACTGACTATTTCAGTGTTTTGATTAAAGTATTTTTATCAGAAGTCACTGAAGGTACTCCATATTCTGCTGCTTTGACATGCATCCTACCAAATGACTTGTGCATTATTACAACAACAGGAAACTCTGAGGGCAGCACGATGGTGTAGTGGTTAGCACTGTCGCCTCGCACCTCCAGGGTCGATTCCCGTCTCTGTGTGCATGGAGTTTGCATGTTCTCTGGGTGGTTTTCCTCCCACATTCCAAAGACGTACAGTAGGTTAGGTTACTTGGCGTTCCCAAATTACCCGTAGTGTATTTGTGTGTATGTGTGTGTGCCCTGCGATGGATTGGCACCCTGTCCAGAGTGTACCCCGCCTTGTGCCCCAAGTCTCCTGGGATAGGCTCCAGGCCTCCGTGACCCTGAATACAGGATAAAGCGGTATAGATGATGAGTAAGTGAGGAAACTCTGAATTTTGTTTCAACATATATCTCCTTGTTCAGTTGTACAGTGGGCCAATAAATAGGCAGCCATGAAATAGATGTCAACTGTGAAGAATTGAAAATGGGAATGCCCTTAAGTGGTGTGACTCTTCATGCATATTGCTTTCAGTGTTACTTATGCTTAGGAGACGCTCTGACTGAAACAAAACTGAAGTAAATCTCAGGGAAGGGGAGTCTGATTAGAAAGCAAATAAAGCCTGAAGCAGTTGTTCTTAGACTGGAGATACAAATCATGCTCTATTACTCCTGCTTTCAATTTCTTTTTTTCCTGGCCGCAGCTTATCTTATAAGAAGTCTAACTGGCTAAATGGCTCATTAATTTGATCGGAACAAAAAATTTAATTCTGGCATGTTCTGAAATGCCAGCTTCATGTTGGAATTGTGCCTAATGATAAAAAAAACATTTCTTGTCATTTAAATTATTTTCAACATTTGAAATTAGTAGGAAGCAAAGCAATTTATGTTAATCAATACTGATTCCCACCATAAAAATCATGTCTGATCCATGGCATTATAATTACCAGCTACTAGTTTGTACTCTTAGTATTTGTAAGATAATATGCTTGAGGTATGAGAAAAGAAAGCAAAGTGAAACGCAATGCGATTCAGTGTTATGTGGTGCTACATTTTAAGCAAACAAAGTTGACCAACGGTTATTCAAAAACACAAGGTCATAGATTGCCTGAACAGCCTGGGAGTTATTTACTGCAAAGTTTTACATCTCATCACTCATCTTAATCAATAGGAAAGAAGAGTTATTTAGTTTTTCCCACTCGATAGGAATGTGACTACTTATAGCTAGAACAAAGGAGAACACAATATTTGGGCCCAATGCCTTTAATCATAATTATACTGAGCCAAAAAGATGACATATTGGGACAAAGAAACATGCAACTGAATGCAAATATAATGCAATTGGAAAATACATTGTCTGTATACTCCAACTATTTACAATGATCAGTTTCTGTGACGATACAATCATACGCAAGTTAATCCATACTCAGAAGTGTATCTCCTCACAGTCAGACTGGAGTGATGGGTACTCTAATGAATGGATTAAACTTTAATCCAACTGAAAAAAATTCTTGTTATTCATTCTTACAAAGAACTACTTATCTGTTGTTGATTTAAATAGAAGACAAGCATATTACATTCTATTACATCACACTCCCAATCCTGCTTAGAGCTCACAGCCTGGATCTGTCTAAATGTATTACCATACCAGATAATATCTGTGATTCACACATGCTTAAAATCTGCATGGATTATTCACAATGCCCGTGCGTCTTGTGCTGAGCATAGAAAAGCATTTTCAAACAGTGTTGTGCTCTCAAGAGGGAGTGAGTACAGTATGAATGTTTCAGTAATAATACCAATTGCACAGTGTTTACACCAAAAGATTTGTTTTTATGTGTATGATACGACTGGGGCCTTATGTTTCGCTGTTAGATGACCTGATACCATAGACAACCTGAAACCCTGTAGTCTTACATTTATACCAAGAATGTCTTAATGGTGCATGAATGTAGCTTTCCTCAATGCAAATCAAAACTATAAACCCTTGCAGCAAAAATATGTACACCTAGTAACATTACAATAGACTCTTATTTCACCATAGCTGATGAGAGGATCTGATTAGTAAACAGACAAATAGAAAGACAGACAGGTCCCCCTGGCTGTCATCAGGTTGCGTATCTTATTCGCCATACTCCTATTCATACATATATTTACCGTGACATACTGTTATCTCAGAGATAAAGCATTTTCCCTAGCCTACTTTTTGAGAAGATTCTGTGATAGAAATCTGAAAGTGGAGACCATGTTTTTACAAAGAGGTGCTGGGTCTCACATGATGTTGAGGGTCAAGACATTGTATAGGAGATTCAGGGGATAAATACCACAAAGTGCGTTTTTCTTTCTTTTTTTTTTAATAACTGTGTAAAAGGAGCCATATGTAGAATATGTCAAGTTATATACAAAGCATGGCCTTACATTTGATACTCTGACCAACAAGAAATGCATGATGATGTTGCACAAATTTATAGACAAAGACAGGACATGCTGGTAATGTTGTAATGATGTAACTGAGTTGTGACTAGTTATCAGAGCAGATTTGGCTTTTAAATGTATTCTTGCTGTGTTCTAACCAGTGAAACTACTTTGTATGTAAATAGAATTAAACTTCTTAATAGTGTTCCCACCAAAAGTCAAGAAATTCACCCTTTGTACATTTTCACTTGGGGTCTGCCTGTATTTGTTCAAATCGAAATGCTACTGTAAAATTCTGAGACTAAAAGGTACCATTTCCAAATCTATGTATATGCATTTAGTTTATGCTTCTTGCATAAGAATAATGTGACATGATGAGATGAAGCACGCTGTATATAGCATTTGCAAAGCTCCAGTTCATCTAAAGATAGAAATGTCCAGTTACCTAGATTCCAGCTTAAGACCGCTGATGTTATTGACTTTATCAGAAGATCACAATCTTGAACGTACAACAAAAAAATGGTTCACAAGTATATATAAGATCATTTTTTTTAAAAACTCTTTCCCATACCCATAATTTCACTACATTTATCACAACTCAATCCCTTTCCCCCTCCCTGGCCTATGCTGTTTGGAGTGCAGAAATTGAGATGTCCAACCCTCCATTTTCCACTGTTTTTTGTCAGCAAGAGATATGGAGCTGCCTCCGAATCAGTGGTCAAAGTAAAGCTATCTTGACCAGGCAACCATTTCGTTTTGGTCTACCAGATATAACCACCATCATCCATTTCTCCGATCTCCTCCTCCTCTTCTTCAGCCTCTTCTCCAGTGTCCTCTGCTTCTTTCTCTTCCTCGTCCTCCCATCCCACTCCACTGCCAAAATCCCCTGAATAGCTGGCCACTTCATCTAGGGAACACAAAGCAAATGTAAGAAAAGACGAAACGTTCTAGAAATATTTAATAAACGAACCTGCTGTTTAGTTCCCATCACCTAAATATGGTTTCAGCATCTAAAACAATCACAGCTAATCTATCACAAACTGCGTCATTTCCTTCTAACCAAGGCTGAGTTAAAAATCTAATTGGTTAAATTATGACAAATGACGAGCATGTTGTGTCCTTAGTTATTAATGAAACCATAAAGAGAGAGTCTGAGAAGATGCAGCATGCGTTGATGACGTCCATTAAAGCAAAATGAGAAATTTACTCATGGAGAAAATGAGAATACTTCAGCTACCTGCTTTGATAGAACAAACAAGCCTTGTGGCTTTGACATTGGGCTTTTTAAATTCCTATTTTAAGCCCAGTTAGGGTATTTGTTCTTATCACCTGCAGGTCCATCACAGCCAGTAGTAATTAATCTTACAGACCTTTGTTTCAAGTGAGACAACTGCTCTTTTGGAATGGTAATGAACCTGGTCTAATGAATGTAACACTTGGTCTTCTGTCAGAGTGGTGACTGATGGTTTTGTGTGTCTAAGCCATTGCAACAAAGGAGGCCTTGTGCTCCCTGTATGTGTGTTTGTGTGTCTGCACGTCGTGTGTGCTTACCACAGTCAGTGTTGCCATGGATTCTGGAGCCCATTAACTCTTCTCCATGCTGGTCCACACACCAGCACTCCCCCTTGCTTTGGTCACATTGCAACTTCCTATAATAACCATCCTCATCACAGCTGGGGATATATGTTCCTATTATTAAAAAACAAACAAAAAAAAAAAACACGCAGGTTCAGTTCAGACATGTGTAATGATGTATGTTCAATTTTACATCAAACAGAGCAATGTACCACAGGCAAGCTTGCAGTCCAGTCTTAGTTCTGCAAATAACTTGTCATGTGCTCAAGCCGAACGATAGCAGTGTGTAGGGAACAACCTTCAGAAGGACTAGCCAAATGATTATGTATTGGATGTATTTTTTTCTGAAAAAAACTGCATATATACAAACATATGTAAAAACAGGAAAAAAAAAAAATTCCACTTCATTGCAGCTTTGAATGTTGTGGCTAAAAGACCACTGGTGTGTATTTTAGGAGCCAAATGGAACAGATTTGCACTAAAGTGGTGATGCCAGCTTGTGGCAAGGTGTCAGGGAATGTGTGTGTGTTTGGTCACTACTGGCTGATTCCTGCATCTGCAGCATGTCCTTGGAGATTCCTGCTGGCAGCAAAGTCAAACATGCAGCACTGCCCACTGCCAGCTCTGCTCTCTCTCCATGCTAATCCCCATGCCCTGATTAGCAGCTAATCCCAGCCTCGTGCTTGTCATCTGCTTAACGAAACTCCTCCAGCATCTCCTCTGTGATATTTGATCAGTCTGTCCTTTATCTAACTTACCTCTTGTCTCTGTAGCAGAAATCTTTGCTTTCCGCATCTAGCTAACATGTCGTTTGATTCCTGAGCCACTTAATAACCCTGTTTATTACACCATTTTCTAGTATGTCATTTTATTCAGGTTGTCACTTTCCTTTTCCCTCCATCTGTCTGATTCCTGACCTGAAGCTTTTTTCTTCTGAATGTTCATA
The DNA here is from genome assembly GCA_030014305.1 of Clarias laeviceps. Lineage (NCBI taxonomy): Eukaryota > Metazoa > Chordata > Actinopteri > Siluriformes > Clariidae > Clarias > Clarias laeviceps. The sequence goes on along the minus strand of JAQMYJ010000039.1, from coordinate 16,325,557 downwards.
CATACCTGGCTTCTTTTTGGCTCCTTCTTGCATTTGGATCCTCTCTAGCTCAGCCAGGCAGGGAGGCTCTGAGGAACAAAACAATTAGAGCGTCAGAGGGAGGCAGTATGTTAATCTCCTCCAGCCAATCTCTCAGCTCCTGCACCAGCCCATGCTAAAACTGACTTTGTACAGTTCCCTTCCCATTACAGCAGCTCTATTAAAATCATAATTTGATATGTGTATATATTTTTACAAAGATATTGATTGATAGACTTTTATAATCCTTTGTTGCTAAAACTACAAAAAAACCATAGAGAAAATCCTATAAATTAAATAGAACATTGACAAAACTGTCAGTGAAATCACATACTACCTCATACATCATTTTAAATAAAAAAAACTTACATAATTATAGGGTGCACTAGAGAAAACATATACTTTTTCATTAGGTTATATTAATAAAGCATTTATAAAATCATGCACATAAAAACCAAGTGCTTCGGTTAATGTTCACATCAAATATCAGAATGAGGAAAAAACATAAACCTTGTGACCACTGCATGATTGTTGGTATCAGACATGGGCTGGTTTGAAAAATTTCAGATATTACTGATCTTGGATTTTCAGATACAACAGTCTATAGAGATTACACACAGAATTTTGGATCTAGTGAAGGATGGTTGTGTGGGAAGAAATGCCAGACGATGGTAGAGGCTGGAAGACAATGCCTAGAGTGATTTCAAACGAATTGGTGTACAAAACTCAAATAACCACTCTTTAACTACACTATGACCACATTTGGTTCCATTCCTGTGAGCCAAGGACAGGAATCTGAAGCTAAACTGGGTTGCAAAATCACCAAACAGATGAGTGATGTACGCTGCCTGGCCAAAACAGTCACACGCTCTACTATTTCATTCAGTCACCTTTAGCTTTAATTACAGTACACAATATGCTGTACAGTTCATGTATAAAAACTATTCTTCACACTCCCAGAACCACTCTTTCACAAATTTGACTTCTTGAATATGCCTGTGCCTTCAGGGAAGAAACCCCATAGATATGATAACATGGTGATTCAGTCCATTCAGGTCAACAGCTGACTTAATTTTATTGCCACATAACATTGCTGAGAATAGACCTGACAAACTGAAGCAACCCCAGATCATAACACTGCCTCCAGAGGCTTGTACAGTTGAACAGGGTCAGTCTGCACTCATCAAACCCAATGTTATTTTTCAATTGCTCCAGTCCAATCTTTTTACCTCACCCCCCACCCCAGCACAAGTGATTTTCTCAGTCTCAGTCCTGTGAGTTCTGTTCATATTGTGTGCATATGAAAATGCTTGTTTTTTCACTATTAAACATGGCTTTTACTGTTGATATTTTTGTGTTTAAGTGATCACCATTCACAAGTTTTTTTTACTGACCACATTTCTTCCACAAAGGTGATGTGCACTATCCTTCCAGGTTTTGATAATGTTTTGAGGGGTTCCAGTTGTCTCGAATCTCCTAAGTTAGTTGTTTTCTTTGCTTGATGCAGCTCAATAATTTGACACTTCTGAAATGGCGTTTTTTTTTTTTTTGACCAGATAGTGTATAATTTCTTTCTTAAACAGTGAACTGTATAGTGACCGTTTTAAATTTAACAAACAAAAATGTCCGGATTAATCTTAAGCTTGTATATACAGTATAACTCATTTAAAAGTAAGACAGTTTACTTTGCTTATTTCTGATGCTGTGTGCAGGCATGTTGATTTGTAAACAGGGGAAAAAACTCATATTTGTATAGCAATTTGTATAGTAAATTTGAATACTTCATTTAAGTAAACTTTACTGCTTTTTCTTCTAGTGAAGCACTGAATCATTATTTTTAGTGTGAATGTTTTTTTTTATATCTATTATTTGTATTATATTTCCCTTTTGTGTTTTTTTTGCTTTTCCTATGGTTATAGATAACTCACTGCCCTCTTTATTAGGAACATTAATGTAAGTATCCAAACAGCTAATCGTGTATCTGGGTCACAATTTATAAAAACGTGAAGAAACGGGTCAAGAGCTTCAGTTAATGTTTACATCAAACATCAGCCTGGGGAAAAAGTGTGATCTCTGGGACTTTAATGGTTTCCATGAGTTGTTGCTGGTTTGTGTATTTTAGAAACTGATTATCTAAATAAAGATCACATACGACGGGCTTCAGAGGAGCTTGACCAGACTCGTCTGAGCTGACAGGATCACTCTTTACAGCTACAATAAGTAGAAAAGCGTCTCAGTGTGTACAAAACATCAAACCTTGGGGTAAACAGTCTACAAGAGCAGAAGATAACATCAGGTTCCTTTTCAGTCAACCAAAAACAGAAATCTATGGCTAGCACAGGGACACATTGCTAAAACTGGAAAATTTAAGACCTTGGTGGGTCTACAACATGATAGGCCTGTTCTTGGCTGACAGCAATGTCATCTTCTGCTGTTGTAGACTATCTATCTCAAGATTAGATATGCTGTCCATGCTGAGTGATTATATGAGTTACTGTATCCTTCCTGGCAACTCCAAACAATGTGGCCATTTTCCTCTGACCTGTCTTATCAATAACACATGTCCACCCACACAACTATCATTCACTCAATTAATTTTTTTTCACCACACCATTCTTTATAATCTCTATAGGCTGTTGTGTGTAAAAATTCCAAGAGATCGGGACATTCTAAAACACTCAAACCAGCCCATCTGATAATCATGCCATGATCAAAGTCACATATAACGGTTTTTATATTCAGTCTGTTGTCTGAACATTCCCTAAAGCTCTTGACCTATATCCGCATCGTTGTTTGCATTGTGCTGCTGTCACTTTATTTAGACAACTGCAAGATGTAAAGGTCTTCCTAATAAAGTAGAAAGTGAGTGTATAAGTGTGTAAGTTCATGTACAACCCAAGGGAAGCATGACATAATTCATTTGCATTTACTTATTTATTTATTTATTCAAAATATTCGTTGTGACTTCAAGAATTTTGTCATATACGCTTTAGATGAAAAATGTGTTCATACAATCTTTTTTGCTATTTTTTAAAATAAACCTAAGGATTTATTGATTAAATGCCAGCCCACTTATAAAAAAAGTAAAAGTCAAGGATCAGCGCTTGGTGTCCATGCCCTTAAAGTCTTAAACATGCTGAATTTCTGTCGGGCTGTTCAGGCTCCAGAGTGATTCAGGCTAAGCAGGTTGTCAACAAACAACAGGATGTTTATGTTCCTCCCCATCAGGGACAGTCTGAGGAGGAAAAAGCGTGACAGGCCAAAGGCAAATACACATGCCTCAGGAGAGGTGAGAATGCTTATCTAGAATCAAATAAAAGTAAAACTGGCCTTATGTGTGTGTCGTTCAGTGCACACAGTGCAGAGATTCTTCTCTGTGCCGTTCCTGTATTAGCGGGTGGAACATATGGTTGTTTTTGTAAAATGGTCTCATCCTGCTCCATGGCACAGGCTAGGCATGCTAACTCCCCCACAACCCCACCCACCCCAACACACACACAAACAGTGGAAAGGAGTAGCCAGCTAGTGCTACCAATACGTATTATACCCCACTGACAAACACACATACAAAACGGGATTTCCCTCAGCAAACACCACACTGCCACCCACACGCAAAACAGCTGCTAATCCGCAATCCAATGAATCTCTGTACTTTTCATTCTGTACAGATTTCTTGAGTCTGATGCAAAGACAGTAAAAACAGACAGATGATATTTTTCTATTCCTTAACCTAATCTCTGAATATTATATAATAAAGGCCAATGCTGAGCATGTCTCTCACAACCCTCGCTATCTACTCGGCTAGCAAGGGGAAACTCTGTGAGAGAGTCAAAGGCTTTGGATTACTGTAATCCAAGTAGCTGACATATGGTTGAATTCAGCTATCAATTTTTTTATTATATTTAGAAAACCAATTTAGCCTAATCCACTGCAGTTTGAATGAGGTATTTCAGTATTAGTGCTAAGGCCAGTAACATTGCACCAGACAGACTCTTACTTTCTCACATATAGACATACTGAAAATTTCAGTTTCAATTTGTCTTTCTCTGCACACAAATTAAAAATGTTATTATATATACACACCGTCTCCTTAACATTGTACATTAATACCGAAGACATCCAAACTGTGAAAAAACATATGGAATGATGTAGTAAATAAAAAAATAATACCACCTAGTATATGTTTTACATGTTGTTTCATTTATTTTATTATAGATTGTCCGAAGTAGCTACATTTAGCTTTGATTCCAGCTTGACACGCTAATTAATTCATGTCTTCTTGCAAGCCTTAAGTTCATCAGTGCAGAGGAAGGGTGGATACAAAATCAGTAGCCCTATTAGTGCTACTACATCTACTGTACAACTCTATATTATGCCAAGAAGCACTCGTTTAAATAAAGAGTAAGGACAGTCTATCATTGCCTTAAGAAATGAAGTTCACTCTCACTTACTCACTCACTCACTCATCTTCTATACCGCTTTATCCTGTATTCAGGGTCACAGGGGCCTGGAGCCTATCCCAGGAGACTTGGGGCACGAGGCAGGGTACACCCTGGACAGGGAGCCAATCCATCGTAGGGCACGCACACACACACACACACACCCATTCACACACTACGGGCAATTTGGGCCAACGCCAATTACCCTAACCTGCATATCTTTGGACTGTGGGAGGAAACCGGAGTACCCGGAGGAAACCCACCAAGCACGGGGAGAACATGCAAACTCCATGCACTCAGAGACGGGAATCGAGCCTGGCCGGGAATCGAACCCAGACCCTGGTGATGCAAGGCAACAGTGCTAATCACTACACCTCGTGCCACCCAAAATGAAGTTCAGTCAAGCCAAAAAATCTCAAGAACTTTGAATGTATCCCCAAGTGCAGCTGCCAAACCCATCAACGCTATGATGAAACTCTTGAGGACCATCCCAGACAAGGAAACCTAAGAGCTACCTCTGCTGCAGAGGATAAGTTTATTAGAATGACCAGCCTCAGATTTATAACACCTCAGATCAGAGCCCACATACAGTAAATGCTTCTCGGAGTACAAGCGCCAGACATATGTGTCTCACGTATATCCACACTCCAGAGGAGACTGCATGAGTCAGAACCTCAAGGTCAAATTGCGAAGAAAGTGTTCTTTGGAAGAACAACAACCAGAAGAGACTTGTTTGAGCCAGGAAACACAATAAATTGACATTAGATCAATGGGAAACTGTCCTTTATCTTCATGAGTCAGAATTTGAGATTTTTGGTTCTAACCACCACATCTTCGTTAGACATATAGAGGGTGAACAGAGCCACACTGGTGGCACAAGAATAACCCAAAACCAACATATTGTTAACATTTTTAATGTTATGGCTGATTGGTGTGTTTGTTTGTATATACATATAGTGCACTGATTAGGCAGAACATTATGACCGCCTGTCTAATATGCTGTTGGTCCTCCTCATGCTGCTACAACAGCTCAAGCTGACAGAAGCCTGGACTCTATATATAAGACCTCAGAAGGTATCTGGCACTAAGACATTAGCAGTAGATCCTTTAAGTCCTAAAAACTTTCCAGGTGAGTGGCTGCGGATCAGACGTGTTGTTCCAGCTCATCCCACCATGTTTGACCGATGAATTTGGAGGCCAGGGCAACACCGTGAACTGTTCACTGCATTCCCTTAAACCATCACTGAAAGGGCTGAAAAAGAGATCACTGTTATCAGAAAATACTGATCACATGAAGGGATGTACCTGGTCTCCAACACTGTTTAGATAGGTGGCATATGTCAAACTGATATCTGCATTTCTTGCCTGGACCTAGGGTTTCTTTACTAACTGTTGCCTGTAGCATCTCACTCCCTCCCATAACATGTCTTTTTCCTACAGTTCCTCCTTAGACCATTGTTGGTAGATACCCACCAATCCTGACTGAGCGTGTCATAAGTCTTGTCATTTTTCAGACTGTCTGACCCAGTCATATGGCTATAACAGTTGGACATTTGACAAAGACGTTCAGGTCTCTAGGACTGTACACAGGATAAGTGGTTTGGAATACAGATGGATGGATAAAATTTCTTAAATTGCAACACCTGCACAAATGCTGCTGATTATTTTCAGCCACTGTTTTACCCTCTTTTACTGTTGCTATTTTTACAAAGCACACAGTGATCTAATTTAGCATTACATCAGGCATCAATAGCTATCTTTAATCTTCCCAGTAATTGCTGATACTCATGTGGGCCATTCAAGATTAGTCATTAATGATAAAAAAAAACAAGTAGAAACTTAGGAGCATTTTTTTAGTTAAAAAAATAGTTGTTTAGGCTCTTGGTAAACTCTTTTACTTTTTCATTTAAATATTTTACTTTTTTATCTAAATAGTGAATCAAAACCTTTTCACATGGAGTAATGTATTTTTTTTATACTTATGTTTATAGTCCTTGGTAAAGCTCATGGCAACTGCATTTAGTATGCATCAGTTGATTGAATATAATCGTTCCTTTCTATGATTATACTACTATTGTACACTGAAGCCAAATTATATTCATCATAACTCAAAACTGAATAATATTATTACACGATATCAATTCATACAGTGTTATGTATATGCAGTATGAATTTATCCTATTATAAAGCAATGAAGCAGGGCACAGAAGGCATCCTTTTATTATTCTGAACACAATATGGGTCATGTTCAGGCCAAGAGCTGAGGAGGCAAACTTTCAGCAATGCTGAAATAAAATCAGTTCTAGAAAGTTGATCTCCTTTTGTAATTCTGTTAGTAAAGATGTGATGGAAGACACTTGTGAATTTTAGGTCAGCTGAAAGTATGTAGGAATGTAGCTTACTCTCTCTCCAGAAGCAGAGGCACCACTCAGCTGTGGAGACTTTGCCATCACGGTAGGAGTCGCATGAATTGAAGAAGGGTCGGATACACACTTCATACTTGTCCAGATTAATAGCAGCCAGCTCAGCCTGGTCCAGATACAGGTCACTGTTAGTGTCCAGCTTCGAAAACATCCATCCAATGGAGTCCTTACAAGTTGCCACTAGAGTGCGGTCCAAAACTGTACAAAAAGGTGCATTATAAATCATTGAATGTCATATGAATATAATATCAGCTTACAGTCTTATGTCTGACTTGTCTTCAAAGTGACACCACTGAACTGATCTGATCCTGATTAAGCATGATTTGAGGGCAAGTGGGAAAGCTAATTTAGAAATATTAGTCGACATTTCTAATAAATGGAAACAATTTGCACTCAGAAGCACATTCCTAATATAACATGCTAACTTTGTTCCTTTTCTCAGCAGTGAGCTTCGATTTAGACGGCCTCAGCAAAAAGCTTGTTGGTGTAATCTTGTTTTGCATCAAATCAATGGCTGAGCAGACAGCTGAGAGCTTTGGGTCTTACTTGATGCTGATGTGGCTGCAGTAGGCTTGCGTGTGTTGTTCTGCTTAGCGTTGCCCTGAAGCAGCTGGAACCAGTCCCGCAGACGATCACCCAAATCAGCTAGGTCCTGACCTGTACAACTGTCTATAGGACAGATTAGGACAAAGAGGGAAAGCAGAATGTAAGTGGAGGAAAGAAACAAGGTAAGAAATAAGGTAAGGGAAAACAAAAATAGTTCATGGACAGGGAACGGGAAAGGAACTGCTATGCTGTTTGAAATACTGCAGCTAGTGGAGCTTATAGACATGCATTATACAAAGCAACACAAAAAAACATCCAGAAAAAGAAAGAAAGAATGTGAATAAACTTGAGAATACTGATTTAATCAGTAACTGTGTTACTGGGGAAATAATAATATCCTGCGCATGTTTCTAAGCAGGAGTAGTCTTATCAATTAATATGTCAGGTTATGCCTTTAAATCTTTTATATCACACAGCCATAAAAAATTTCACACCAGCCAGTTTTATTGGTCTGGCTTAACGTCTTTGAATAAGGTCCAATAAAAATTATCTTTCAATACAATCCACTCGTTTTCTTGCAAACTAGCTCGATTTTGTTTGGATGAGATGAGACTCCCTGTTGGCTTTGACTTATGGAAATAAGTTCAGTGAAAGGCAGTTGAATAAATCTGCTCTGTGAGTTCAATGAATGGCTAAGAGCAGCAAAGTACTGCAGTGGTCACTATTCCGAATACCTGACCTGGGGCAGACTCTTCCGGCAGCCAAAAAAAAATAAAAGCTATGTGTGTTTGGGCAGCAATAAATAAATCATAGAGCTGCTTAAGCTTTGCTGTAGTGCTGTGATGGAGGAAGTTATAGCAGTTGAACAGATGCAGTCATTTGGTGGCCACTGAAAGGCCTACGTACCGTGTTTACTGTCTGTCACTGTACTCGGCACAGCTGTAGTGGAACATGGACAGGGACCAGCACATTTCACACTCAGCTCTTTTCCTGTGAGACACGCCTGATGCTGCAGCTTGCACTGAGGCAACCATACACACACACACACACACACACACACACACACAAATAAAATAAGACGGTCCAGATGAGATAAGAGATATTGGAGCAACATTTGATTACTGTTGGTTGACAGGCAATAAATGTAGTTTGTCTAAGCAGTGGGATATGATTTAAAGTCCAGATTCCGAACAACTATTTTATAAAGGCGACTACAACAGATGTCTCATTCAGATGAGGCATTGACTTTCTGGGGAAGCTAATTTCATTCAGTACCTCAGTCTCTCAACAAGGTCAGCAAGAGATAATACAAGACCATACATAAATCTCTTCTTTCTCTCGCTCTTTCTTCATGTCTCCCTTTTGAAGGCTCGAAGTGGACTCATCATCCCATCCCCTGATATTTGCGATCCCTGTCTGCTATTCATCTTTGGTTTTGTAGAGCTTTTTTGCTACAATCAGTAGGATATATATGATGACAGAGAAATTAATGAAGCAGCCCACTGCTGCTGCACATGCTGATTCATAATAGAGTCATAAAAGATAAATAACTACTCTCTCTCTCTCTCTCTCTCTCTCTCTCTCAATGATTCCATCATTTCCTTCAATGTGCACACAAGGAGAAATTAAACCTGTGCGTACTGCACTTTGTTAGATCTGACAATAATACAAAGTTTTAAACAGTACACAGCAATGACATTTGAAATGAACTGAAAATAAATAACTGGGTTGTACCTGAGAAGCATAATTATGTCCATCAGAACCACACACGGGCCCAGAGGAAGACACAGCGCATGGTTTGCAGTTGTTCTCCTGCTGACCCACCACTGGATGCTTCATCCTGCAAAATTACACTCATTACAGTAACAGACATAAAATCATCCGTCTCGTCAGTCAAGCAATCATCGCTTTAAGCTCACAAGCATAGAGAGCATGATCGTCCTTTTTTTTTTTTTTTTTTAAGAAATCCAGTTCACATATCAGTGACGTGACTGTAAGGTCATAAGCAGTCAGTTTGCGTTTGGTATTTCTAGAGAAAAGGGGCTTTCTTGATGTGATTAGTGAAATGATTCATAAATCTAAAGGCCTTTAGTACAACACCACCATCACTGGTGCCCAGACAGCAAACCACGAAACTAGTAGTTCCACCATGCTGAGTACCAAATGTGAAGTCACTGACCCATAAAGGACAATTCAGCACCCTTTCATTGTCTTTTGAATCTGTCATAATTGTGTGACCATCATATGCATTGTTGTGTAGTTTTGTGATTATTTAATTTTAAAACATGCTTACCATGCTTATGAAAACTAAAGATTTATTTCACAAACAGCTTCGAGACTTAACCCAGCATATTCTGTTGTAAAATGTGCCATAGTTAACGCTTAAGTAGTTAAGTAACAACAGGAAATAAGTGGAGTAGCAGAAAAAAACATCCTTACTCCACACCAAACAGATTAGCAATTAGTAGAAATAATGGGCCTAATATAAAACACTCAAAGCGCATTATTATAAATAAGTGCTAGGCAATGTTATCATTTAAAGCTGAAAACTGATTTTAACAAATGAATACATCACATACTGTATACCGCACATTACTAATTGTTATACATAAGAGAGGGAAAGATAAAGCACATGGGTTCTATGTACATATTTACACATTTAACGATGCTTTTATGACTCACTGTGTGAGAAGAGATCCCACAACTACAGGCACTCTACATTCACTGTATCTAATGAGCAGCCCAGGCTTGCAAATCTCACTGCGGCTTCAGAAGATGTAGTCGAAAGTGAATGTCTCGTGCCAGCTTTTACTTTCCATCTAGATCGCTTGGTGCACTCAAGGGCATTGAACCCTGCTTCTCATAAATACGTGCTAGCAAATGGTTGAGATGGTCAGTCCAGTCAGGTTCATGTGGTACATTTTATGTAACAGTGTTAAACCCATTTTACACCAAAAACATTGCAGAATGTATTTCAGAATAAATTGTGATGTGGTGAATTAACTACTGTGCTTTCTTTTGCTGATTTTGTAAAATAATAAACATGCCTTACCCCAGAAATTGATGATATTTTAATTAAGAGTCCACTCTGTTAGATATAGATATCTATCTACTCCATGTTTGCTCGCAATGACTTATGACTTTATGCTGTAAGGTTCATTGCTGTGGACCCAAAACCCACACACCCACTGACATGCTATGGGAAATTTGGAAATGCCAGTCACCCTACACAGATATCTTTGGACTGTGAATACCCACTAATCACTGAGAGAACATGCAAACTCCACACACACAGACTGAAGGCATGATTTGAATCTTCAGTCCTGGAGGTAGGAGACAACAATGCTAAGCACTTAGCCACCACATGCAGTTTAGATTACGGTCGTATTAGCAACTGCAGCATTAGGATTTTGTAGTGACTGTCCCACCCAAAAATACTTATTTCTATTATAAATAGCTGCTCTGTGCACTGTCAGTGTAAAGGCCAAATTGATTAACATGACAGCATGATGAATGGGGCACTACTGCGGCCTGATGTAAAATGAGCTTAAGAGGCGCTCCAAATTGAATGAAATATTCCATAAATCATGTTCATCTACACAGGTCTACACTATCGATAACTGTTGGTAAAGATTTCCTTCTACCCTCATCCACATTCTAGATGACCTCATGCCAAGGTTGAGAGTGTCCTAAGTGCTGTGCATAGAATAAGACAAAGACATTTAATTAAAAAGATCTTGCTTGACAAAAGTTTCATTATAAAAATGTGTCCTTTCCTCCTTGATGGATAGTGTGTTTTAAGTGTGTGTGTCTGTGTGAAAGAGAGAGAGAGAGTGAGAGAGGAAGAATAAATTGTTTAAGGATGAGTTAATCTTACCTGTACTCCAGCTTCTTGCGGTTGACACACACAGCACGCTGATAGCCCTGGGCAACACACACTTTGTGTGGGCTACACTTCACCTTCTGGCAGGGGTCTTTAGTTGTGTCTACATCTGTAGGAGGAAAGGGGACCTTATACCATATAATAGCAATCACCTCGGGAGACAAAAAGGCCACAGAAAGAGAGAAACTACAATTGTTTGTAAAATAATTCTGGGTTACATTGAGACAGTGGATGAAACAAAAGGGCAAAAAAAAAAAGCTTTTGAAAAGAGCAGTCAGCTACTTTATACACAGATCAGTAATGACATTAAAACCCACAGCATTAAGCCCACAGTTGGGTGGGTTCCACTTGGAGTGTGGCTTGTGCTCCATCTTGGAGTGTGGCTCCGCAAGACCTCTCTGGGTGTGCTGTGGTATCTGACACTGGGACATTAGAGGTGGATACTTTCAGGCTTTTCAGGCCGACAGGCTTTGATGCACTGGGTGTTCTGATGCCTTTCTATTGAGGCCAGAATTTACTTTTTGGTGCCCATGATACTGATGAATCAATGTTATTCAGTGGTGCTAGTGTTGTGGCTGATCAGTGTATGTCAATTGACATGCATCAGTACCACAAATTTTATAAATCAAATCTTATGACCTCACTCTCACTCACTCATCATCTATACTGCTTTATCCTGTATTCAGGGTCACGGGGGAGGTGGGGGTATGGCTGGAGCCTATCCCAGGAGGCTTAGGGCACAAGACGGGGTACAGCCTGGACAAGGTGCCAATCTTATGACCTACCAAACCTAATTAAATTTCTGTAAAGCAATTATCCATGATATTCCAGGGTGTGGCATCTTCAGATGATGGGGAAGCACACATTTAAATGTTTCCAAACAACAAACCATTACATATGTAGAGAATTTAAGTGTTCCTAGAGGAATGTGTGCAGCAATTAGTATTCTATCACACCATTTTCTTTAGAGTAGCCTTCTTAGAATGACTTCTTTTTTCCTTTAGATGCATGCAGGTATCCAGTCATACCATAGCTATTGGTGTCTGTGTAACCCATGTTGCATCACTACAGCCTCACTAAGATTAAAGAAAACACAAGAATGATAATGTTGCCATAGCAACAGACCAACCATAGAGAGACAGGACAATTGCTGGACTGTGATAAGTGACAAGAATTCCACTACGCTTTCCCAGATACATGCTTCTTTACCTCTGATGTCTGCTTCTCTTCTCACACTCTCTGGATATATCTTATCAGGTTTGTAACCATATAAAAATTTAATTAGAGTTCCTGTATTGAGGCAGAGCTACAGTAAAATCAGCTTTAGAAAGTGAAGAAAATCCCAGCTACTTTAAAGTGAATTCTGCCTCTGCTTCATGAGCTAATCGTCACGCTCATACTTTGTTTATGCGTGCAAAAATGTTTAATACGATCATCACTGTGTTGCGGATGATTGCCAGAAACTAACTCCTGATCCAACAACAAGCTCTAAATGTAAACTTGCACAGTCAATAAACATGAGACAGACTGCTGAAGATTGGATTTCCCACGCTCACATGTTATAATAACCGAACATAAGTGGACAGGTTTTACAGCTATAAGGGCTAAAATATATATCCAGATGTTTTAGAAAAATATGACTAATGTGCAATGGTATAAACAGTAGAATTGCTTTGTAACTGATATTTATGCCTGTTTCCACATGATCCATCTGTATCTCAATTGTCTCAACAGGGCATTTATGGATTTTACATGAAATTCATGATCTATAGCTGCACTACACGAGCAGTCATGCACCGTTTAACAGTGTGAACTCCTGAGCAGAGATTCTGACCTTCCATAATCAGCATTACAATCCCTATATTTGAATCTTATGCATGCAAGTAAGCCTACAAAATGTTAGTGCTTTTTCTGTAAAAGTTTGTGGTTTACGTTGATTCATTGAGAAATGATAAACCCAAATGGTTTGAGAAATGCACTTTTTTCTTTATCTATAGTAGATTTTTTTTAAATATACCTGTATATTGTCTGTATTTACATTGTACACATACACAGATAATCTACTGCTGTTTATTCAACGTACATATCTCTTATTACGAATAATACTTGAGCGCAATTTACAACTAGGTACAGTAGGGGCACAATTATGCACTGCTTTTCTTGAACAAAATGCTGAAAATGGCTAGTTACTAGCCCATACGTTTACAAAGATGTGAGTCTGTGTACTGCCTCTGATACCAGGAAGTGTGTGTGAGTTGAGGGGGTGTGGCTTGGGTCACTCGCTGCAGCCAGCATGCCCCTACACACAAAACTCACAGGCACAGAAAATGTGTCTAGTTTTCCCTACAAAGTTCCCTACGGCGCTCCTGTACTATTTTCACTTATGTCAGACAATTGTTTGAAAGAGGCGGCTTAAAGCTTCTGAGATGTTAAGTTTCGTCTATTTGTGAAAAAGGTCTTTGTGGCCGAGTCCCTTTACCCTTATGTCCTGGATTAATCGCACATGTTTTTGTGCTTTGAAAATACAATATCTATCTATATATCTATCTTGTTCTAAAATCTTTCCAAGATCAGTGACCTGAGACTTATCTTTTGTCTCTACTATCCACACTGCAGGTATTTGTCTTTTAATTGTAGACCTTTTAGGTACACATTCTTTTGCTTCATTATTTAACCAAGAAATGATGAATTGGCTAATAAAGAGAGAACAAAGTAAAAGACACCAAATTACTCAATTACACATTATCTCAATGTGTATGTTGTTCTTGATTTATGCTTACGTATCTAATAGAGTAATAATCCTCCTATGTAGATACCCTTCCTACTATATGAACTTTTCATTTATTAATGAATGATATGTATATGGCTTCATGTATGGTTTTGCACAACTTTTCTTGCAGAGCTCAATAGATAATAATACTTGTGAAACTTTAAAATACTTCATATCTGTCTAGTGAGCAGACTCCAAGCGTTAACCTAAAATAAGTGGTGAAATACAGGAACTTCTTTGGTGTCTGTAGTTTAAGTGGGTCGGAACAAAGCCAATGTCAGTCAACGCTAAATCAAGTCTCCAGGACTCTTATTAGGCCTTCAGAGGAACTGACAACGATTCATTAATTACATTTTGATGTATGTGATAATAGACTCCTCTACTCGGTGGTCATCATTTAAACTGCAAATCAAGACACATTGTTGAAAAGTTTCTGCCGATTTCTCCACTTTTGCACTCTGTAGAGGTCACTTCATATCAGCTATAAGGTTTTACAGTATATAGGTGTTCTCAGGTTGCAGGCTGAATGAGGATGTCTGTGCTTCCAGTGGTCATGGTACTTTTAACAGAAATTAGACCAGATGTCAATTAATTGGACAGAAAACTTACTTTCATTTGATGCTTGATTTTCATCCCATGATCTGATGTAATCATCCTAACGGAGAGAGAAAAAAGATTTGTTAAAATGAATCTCCGATTTGGTAATTGAAACGTATTTGTAATCTGGATTCCATATAATGAACCCTGTATGGAGCTCTACTGAAGAGAGGATTAACAATTAACAACAGGCAGATGGTAAAAGGTTCAGAAACACAGTACAACAGATGGGGGTTGCAAGACACAAGTACACTGGAGCTAAATACACTATGATTATAAATTCCTCAACTTAAAAAGAAACATTAAAGGGAGCCAAGGACGTAAGACACACATTACTGACCTCTACTTCCTGGTGAAACATGAAGCAGATGAGAAAAAAGAAAAGAAGAAGCAGATAGTTAGAAAATAGGTATCATAGGAGATAATGCAAAAGAAAAAAGACAACTGCTTGATATATAGGCAGGATAAATTATCTGTATATTTTAAAATGTGTACACTAATATAGCTAAATTGTTTAATCACACATTTGCTATTCAGAGTCTTCACAGTCACATAAGTAAGGATTATCACCAACTACTCCCATTGCATATTGCTGTTCTGCATTTACATAAGAACTGTTAGCAAACATGCAGACAGGAATTCAACTTCACACACTTTTATTAATTTGTGTTTAATGCGGTTCTAGGTTAAAGGGTTACATATACAAGCGATAGTACTATACCACAAGTAAAGGGGTGTCAAGTTTTAAACGACAACATGAGCAAGGCTGAAAACGTCATACTGTTAAGATGAGTGATGTGATGTTATAAATCAATGTCCGGTACCGAAGCAGATGTGTTAAAATATAAAACAACCACTGAGATACACAGCTTATTTTCTGTTAGTCATACAGTAAATACAAGCCATTCTGGGAATTTATGTGCCTTTTTCCCTGTGCTATAGAGTCTTAAGAAATACAGTCCTCCAAAAAGTACATAAAAAGGCTGCCAGGAACCCATGCTTCGAATCATAGAGGAATAAGCGTTTCTAATAAAAAGCATGGTCACTTTGCCATTTCATTTTCAAGACCTATTTCAATGAAGTAAATTGCCCTATGATTGGCACAACATCAACTTTTCCATTTGCATAACATTAATCAAACTGCCTCAGCAGGCTAAATGCCTTTCTGCTCCCTTCAGCTTCACCCCTTTAGCTTGTACAATAAAGACGTAAATGATGTCACTCTCTAAAAGGCTAGAACTTCAAACATTGGGTAATCTATAGCACTAGGCAGACATGATGTTGGTACCCTGGCAACTGCAATATTTATTGCCCTGACAAGGAACAAAAAAAAAAGCATGCAGATGAAATCAGGGCTTTTATTTGGTCCGGTTGCTGAGGATATTGTGTTTGGTTCATTTTTGCTTAATAATTTCTGCATGCATGTAGAAGACATCTCCAAACGAAATCAGTACAAGTATTTACTCATACTTTCAGTAGTCTTCATGCTCAGATAGCACAATGATTAGAAAACAATCTGCTAATATGTTCTTCAACTTGGTGATGATGAGCAAACACAAGCATGAGTCAGAGCATTAAAGAACGCCTCACCACACAGAAACATTGCCACAGCACAGGCTTCTAATGTCAAAACATGCACCTAGATACAAAGAATGGGTGACAGCTACAAAGAATGGGTGGTATCATTTCAAGTATTATATTCTGCAACAATGCAGTGTGATAAAGCTGAAGATACCGATACATGTGTACACGTTCACTGACAGCAATACGTAGCACATTCACATGATTACTGGGTGCTAGAAATTCTGGGTTCAGATTCTTTTATCTCACCTCGCAAAGCTGTCATAATGCTACAAAATCTTATGCTACCCTTGGGAATCCTTTAAAGGAAATTAGATAGCTATGATGTTAACTGACCCTGGAGGTTCTATACTGAGTGAGCCCTTCACTGGTAAGACAACCGTGCTGCACTCTGTGAAAAAGAAAGCGTGTCAAATCTTCAACACACTGTACATCCTTCCCTGAAGGAACATCACTAGCCTTCACTTGAACTCTGTAAATTCTTTCATCTTGAAGCCTGTGTGAGAGTTTAGATAGTATAAGCTACTGTACTAAGAGGAATTTCTTTTTTTTTCTTACACTCCGCTGTCATGCGTGCAAATATAATCCAGTTATACCATAATCTCTTTCGAACAGTTCTCATATCTCTATCTAGATATACCTGAGCACATTAGCATCTGGTGACATCTGGTGCGATTGGATAACCAGTGAGTGCTTTGTGTTATCAGATATTCCAGCGAGCTCCTTAAAGTGTACTCTGTCATGGATATCACTCACAGGACCATGTCTCATCATTCAGTGCAGCATTATATTTTACTCATCTCCTTTGCATGAGAACACTGATTGACAGGTTTCTAATCTCTTAACACGCCCCTTCAAAATCGATTTGTGCTCCAGAGACATGAGTGCATGTATGTGATTGTATAGGCATGTGCAGTTTTAAAGGCAAACTCAGCAAGACTTGGTGAACAGAATCGGCAACTACCTTACATTTCAGAAACAGAATAATATAATATTGATTTATCCTTGTAGCCATGATATACAGTTGAAGTCAGACGTTTACACACCCTTAGGCTGAAGTCAATAAAACAGATTTTTAACCACTCCATATGTTAACAAACTACAGTTTTCACAAAGTCGGTTAGGGCATCTACTATTTCCAACAATTGTTTACAGATCATTTCTCATATAATTCACTATATCACAATTCCAGTGGGTTAAAAGTTTACATACACTTGTCTTTAAGCAGATTGGAAAATTATAGAAAATTATATCATAAATTCTGATATACAGTAATTCTGTGGATGTTTTAAGGTCTGCCTTCAAACTCAGTGCCTCTTTGTTTGGAAAAGTCATGGGGAAAAAAAATCAGTCAAAACTTTAAAGGTTTAGGAAAAAAAAATTGCCCATCGCCACTCCAAAGTCTGGTTCACCCTTGGGAGTAAGTTTTTAACACCTGAAGGTACCACGTGCATCTGTATAAACATGCTCTTCTGTCTCTTGTCTCTTAGGACTTTGGAGGAAATTGGTACAAAATTATCTCTGCAGTAAAATGAGTCCTATATGCTTTTGTAGGTCGCTCTGGATAAGAGCGTGAATGAGTCCTTTTGTAAGTTGCTCTGGATAAGAACGCTGCCAAATGCCTAAATGTACATATAAATGTAAACATATCTTGCTCAGCAAGGAAGAAGCCACTGCTCCAAAACTGGAAAAAAAAAAAAGCCAGATTGTGGTTTGCAGCTGTACACGGGGACAAAATTCCAGCAACTTATTGTAAGGAGTCTGTGGACTGCTGGCCCTTCGTCATGTGATGAAAGAAATTAAAACTGAAATAAAAACTTCTCTCTAATTTGTGATTCTGATTGACCCAAAATAGGGAATGTTTACTATGATTAAATGTATGGAATTGTGATTTTTTTTTTAATATATTTGGCTAAGGCGTATGTTAACTTCTAACTTCAACTGTAAGCAATAAAACGTATGTTATAGATACATTTTTCAAATCATGAATAGTAGTTCAGCATCCAGTCAAAAGTTTTGTATTTTAGATTTCTACATTATAGAACAATGCTGTTTTTTTTTTTCAAAACTATAAAATTTAGGCATTAGTTAATTAAGTAACAACAACAACAACAAAAACAACAGACAGTTGTTATTTTAAGACATGATGCCCAGCTGTTCTGGAACAGTTCTTGCAAAAACAGTATTTTCAAGTGCATTTGTAAAACCCTCAAGCACCATGATGAAACTGGCACTCATGAAGACTATCCCAGGAAAGTAAGACCAAAACTTCTGCAGAGGAGAAGTTTATTTAAAGTTACCAGCCTCAAAAATCACTAATTTACAGCACCTTGGATTAGAGCCATTATGATGACTTTACAGAGCATAAGTAACAAACACATCTCAATATCAACTGTTTAAAAAAGATTATTGCATATTTTGGATGCCTTCAGTATTGTTGTACAATGTAGAAGGAAATAAAATTAACTAAAGTATTTGTATTTGCACCTAGGAAATATGGAGCAGAGACCAAAACACTGAGTGTACAATGCCACAAGAAAAAGAAGCTAAAGCTCAGGATCAAACCCTATATCCTGGAACTAATTTTTAAGTCATATAGACTGTTATAATGATCACATGTAGGAAAGCTTTATCGAAATCAGATATATAAATGTGGCGAAAGGCCTGAAAATGGTCTTGCATCCCACACAAAGCTAACTCTGCTGGGCTGCTAACCGGCATGTGAGCTTCTCATAGCTCTCAAATACATGCATTCACATTCAGCTGCTTTTCAATTGCGAATCAAATCAGTCAACTCTACCAGGAAAAAAAAACTAGGAATAAGCAATGCACCCACCAGATCTCTGTTTTCACTGTCACAGCACAGTTGGACCAGACAGGCAAACATAAGCCTCCCACTTGATTTATGCGCAAGGCTTATTTGACCAGGCTTTTCAGATTAGCAGCACGGCACATCAAAAGCTCTGCTACCAGCCCACTCAGCTGATTCAGTGCATCCCAGCCTTCCTTCTTGTTCAGGAAGAAGCTTGAAGGTCTACCCTTCAGAAAAGGTTTTCAGAGCCAAGAGAGACATGCAGGCAGCTCCTAAGAGACATATCTCTGACCCAGACTGACAGATCATTGACAGAACATCTCTGAAAGAATGCCCTGCAGTTGACTAATGCCGAACCTCACTATTGTCTATTAGGGAAACAAAAAACTGTGGGTGGCAGGTTCAGCATAGTAGTCTATGTCTCCTTAGCGTTCAGATTCAGAGAAACCAATGTGTTTGCTCATCTGTAGCATGTAAAATAAATGATGGTATTCAAAATTGAAGTACATTTTTGATAACATGGGCTATGAATTAAATCAAGTATCTAATAATTAAAGTGTAACTGGAAGTGAATAAATGTCATATCCATAGTTTCGAAGAAATGTGGTTGAAAGGTACATACTGTAGGTAAATTATGTTTACTGCTGTTTCACACTGCAAAATATATATGAAAACAATTTGTCCAATAATGTAAAACTGTCACAACCAAAACAGACACTGCTTTCCAGTCATTTGTATGAAGAACAATGAATGAATCCTTGTGGTGGTGTTAAAGCACTGTATTATTGTTCTGTGCCTTGTCTACATCCATGCTGAGTGTGTGTTCTAATCCATTACAAACATTTCAGAAAAGTCTCTAGGGACTTGGGACAACTATATATCATATAACTTGACCAAATGCCATCAGTGTATCAGAAACATGACTATACATTAACTAATGTACGTCCCATATATTTAAGGACGTATATATTCACAAATAGGATGAGACTTATAAAATAGCACATTAATTCACTATAGTAATAACTACCTATAAGCAGGATGGTGCATCCATCCATTTTCCTGCTAAAACATTTAATTTGTCAAGGCGCACTAATACAATCCGCAAGTTGTAATTAATCCCAATCCATACACATTCACTTAGTTAGACAAATTAACAAGCTCTTTTTAACTCAGTTAAAATGTCTTGGTCGTTAGTCTCACAACACTGCCGCCAACCTGATGAGACTGAATGACAGCTATAAAGGTGACAGCCAGAGGGAGCGATACAAGAGAGACAGAAAATCAAGTGATGCCTTTAAATGAGCAAATCTGACATGAGAAGCAGTCAATAACCCATTCTATCCAAATGCAACAGAAGGAAGTGCAGAAGGATGTGACTGCTGTGGAGCAGATCTTGGCAGCTTTGACAGAGCATGTCAACCTTACACATTTCCTAAACGCATTCCCAGTATACTCTGGCTCATTATGACTAGAGGCAGACTGCACTTCTTTGGCATTTAGACCCAGGCTCTGCCACATAACCTGCCTACTCATTACTACTTTAGAAGAAGTTCTCAGTCTGAAGTATTTCTGGTCTTTGACTTCATTAAGGATACGCAAAATAAGGTGGAAGGTTAGTATTAAATTCTATGCACTTTTATTTGTTTTCCTTGTAAGCAGGTGCAATATTTTGAAACATGAATATTGGCTGATAATTGTCTTAGTAGTATTAGGAATTGATTTAGAGAAAAAAAAAAAAAAAACTTAAACTGATGCTGGACCTGCCACACTTCTTCACCTGCACTCCTGAATTTTCATTTCAGCAGAAAAGGGCACAGGAGCAGCATGATGAAAGACCAGTTTCTTTTGACTTAATTAAAGCCCCCCTACAGCTGGTGTGTGGCCAGAAGCTTCTACACCTTACTCACTTGCTTTCATTGCTGCCATTTGAACGTACATCAACTCTGCTGACGCCTATTAAGACTGTGCCCAGTCCCTTTGGCCAATCCTGCAAGTTTATCAGTACTGGATTTAGACAAGAAATCTGCACATGCAAACAAGATTCCCTGGCTGTTGTGAACTGTGATTTGTCTTAATCCGGACTGTATTGGGATATCTGCCAGCATTACGATATACAGGATTATAGATAATCATGGCCCATATGCCTTGATGATAACACAATGACAGGGTATACCTACCAACACAGCCACATCCTGATGGATTAGTGCCAGTCATGCCAGCACTGTGGGACTTTCGTATACCTAGGATACATGCCCAGCGGGACTGTCACAAGCACTCACTCTTTACTCTACCCAGCCAGGTATCTCACCTTTCACTGAGGGTGAAGATGGATGCTTCATCGTTTCAACTGCCATGGTAGTCACGCGTTGTTAATTTAGTAGGCTCACGAACGCATGCATTTTTACCTTTGATTCATGCACCTGATTTGGATCAACACATTCATCTCTTGATCAAGCTTCAGCTCCATTGATAAAGACGTCATGAACTGTCATCATCATGCTCATCTCTTCTTGAAAACATCTTCCTATCCGTAATTAGGAAGTCTGCCAAATGGCAGGCTTCCCTAAGAGCAGCATTATTACACCCACCTCAGCCTGGTCCAGTGTGCATCTTAATACCATGGTAATGACTAGGGAATTGGGGAAAGATGCATGAAACATTTTGCTTCATTAAAAATGTAGTGGCAGTGTAACAGGTGCAAGCCTGACACAGTCTTCCGCTGCTGAGGGGAAGCACTGCTTTTAATGAGCTCCTTCTATACTGAGAGAGCGGGAGAGATAGAGGCTGGCAGCCACCAGAGGATTGGCTAGCTCTGTTCGTTGTTTATTTTCAGTGGAACAGATGACAGCTTCACTCTTGCTTTCTGAGAAACTCTCTTAGCTACTGGTGGAGGAGGGGAATATCAGACCAATGCACTCACAGGAACTGTTACATACAGTATATGCGTAAAATGAGCATAATCCTATTACAATACTAAGATAGTCATTAGAAAACAATATCATTCTACCCAAGGAAATGTATCTTTTGTCGTATGTATTACTGTATATTTTTTATAGTATCACACAGTTAAATGCAGGGATGGTTATATTTATAAAGCTTGGTTAAAATATTGTTATAATTAATTATATTCAGTCAGGATGATTGTGCATTGTCATTCTCTTGTGTTTAAATATCAACCATGGAAGAGGATTTTACTTTCTATTACTACGTAAACAAAAACATCAAGCCCACAGTGGTTCAAGTGAAAGCAGGAATCTCCTTAACGACACCTGCTTCACTATAGTCATGGTTGCTTTGTTGAAAACCACGCAACTTCTAAAATTAAATGTTTTTTATTTTTCGACTTATTTTCTACATTCTAGTAGAGACTTTACATTATACATATATTGGAGATTTTAAGACTATGAAATAACACATATTGAATTATATAATTAGGTAACAACAACAGGGAGTTTTTTTAAGACACAAAGGTCATCTGTCAAGTGCATCAAGCATCATGATGAAACTGGCTCTCATGAAGCTCATCCTAGGAAACAAAACTTACCTATGCTGCGGAGGAGAAGTTCATTTAAAGTTACCAGCCTCAAAAATCATTGATTACCATCACAGATGTTACAGCCGTTATGAAGGCTTTACAGAACATAAGTAGCAAACACATCTTAATATCAACTGCTGAAAGGAGATTATTATTAGTGCATATTTTACATGTCTTCAGCATTGTTTTACTATGTAGATAAAAACCAAGAACGACCAAGCAATTATAAGGTGTGTCCAAACTATTGACTGCTAATGATTAAGGAGGGAAAAGAGCTTGTTGTTATACTAAGACGTAAATAAACAGGCCAGAAAAACAAGTCAATAGCACATAAATATTATGCTATTTTGGAATTTATTCTTGAGGTGATATTAAAAATACATTCAAAACTTTATATAAAAGGTATACTCAAATATAACTATTGTAATATCCAAACACCTAAAATAGCGTCTCCTCTTTCCCCACTGTGGCTGCTACAGTATACAATCACTAGATTTGTATACTTGATTTGTCACGTTTTATGCTGGATGCCCTTCCTAAAGCAATCCTCCCCAATTTATCCAGGCTTAGGTCCAGGACAACAGGCTGTGCCTGAATATGATTTATGCTTCCTACACAAGGATGTCTCAGCACCACCAAACTAATTTCTCAAGATACAAGCTTGTTGAAAATTCTGACAGGCTTTTCATAATCCATAGATTAGTTACCTTGTTAGCTATCATAGGCTCCAGGGTCTACATTGCAAAGGGCAGTGCAAAGATCTATATGCAGACTGACAAAATAGCGACCAGCAAGAGAGGCTATGTATTTATGCGTATCGTTGTTTGCTCAGCCTATGCTAAACTGGGCTACGGCAGAAAAAAATCTAACATCTGGTTTTTAAGACCAACATTCAAAGAAATGTCCATCCTAGTAGAGTAAATTCATATCTACAAAAATCTCCTCCCCCGATGCAGACAATAAAGAAGTGCAAAGAATGTTCATTAAATATTTATCTGTCTGTGTGCGGACATGTGCTTTTTTTGTTCTGCTGTTTGGATTACTGTTATAATTCATTACAATGCCACTCAATACCATTTGTCTCGAAGGGCATTAAAAGTCTAAATCAATTTCAGTAATTTGACTTTGCTTTGATACCCAGTGAAGATAAAATAAATATTTTCACAAACAGAACCCATTTGAATTCAGTGCAGTTGAACCACTTCCCATAACTCTATGGAAAAGGTAATACACAATCTGTGCAATGCCATAAAATGTACCGGCAACAAAGCCATTCAATGTATTTCAGTTCAGTGTCTACTTATTAAATGTGCTTTCCTATTTTATTATTTTGATGACAAATGACAAGAGGTAAAAAGAAATTGTATATGAAGGATGCAACTGTCTTTTTTCAAAGGATGTGTCTCTAAGCTCAATGGTGCATCTTAACAATCTCAGAGGATACATTAACTACTAATAAATCTCTTTTCCTTTCAACAAGAGAAGAGTGTTCTTCAAAAAAAGAATGAACTATTATAGGATACAACTGTGAATTCATTGTAGCTAAATTCACACTTTTACCAAAGCTATTCTCAGGAGAAGGTGTGGAGGATCAGATTTACAGAGCTTCTCCAGTGTCTGTTCACCAGAGACTAAAGGTAACAAATCCCAAATTGCAGTTTTCAGTAACCATTAGGAACAATGTGACTTCCCTGAAGCTGTAGTGCCACATGGAAACAAAACAAAAACACACAAAGAAAAAATTAAGGATCCTGTGCACTTTCTCTGTTTCCATAATATCATCTATGCATAAAGAAGCAATGAAAAAGGCAAGGCAATGAATCTGAAATCACATACTACTTTTGTTATAAACAGTATGTCAAAGCAGAACTACAAAATAGTTATTGTAACGGAAAAATGTGTTGGGTTGTACTAAATCAGCTTTCAGTAGAGCGTGTAATTATTGAATTGTATACATATTAAAATACTAAATTATGATATATTCCTTACAAAAAGCAAAGTTCTAAAGGCCAAGAGATGACTAGCTATGCCATACTGAAGATTACACAGCCATGTGAATACTATATCATAATTAGGGAAATGTTCTAGCACTGAGAAGATCACTGTAGTCACTAGTACTCAAGTTCAGACACGTTTAAAGGATCTCAAGTGAGTGGCTATTATTCGGACCACGGAAATACTTTTGGATGTGATTTTATTTAAAGTATAAAAAAAGTGTTATTTCATCAGTACTAGTTCCTAAGCTGAAGGTACAGTACTTGATGAGCAGAATAAAGAGGATTCACTTAAATAAGCGTGACAACATTTAATACTTCTGCATAATTTATTAATTGCTTTTTTCTAATTTGTGTTCTATTTCCCAATTAAGATAATAATAATAATAATAATGTTCAACTTAAGGAAAATCATAATAGTGAGAAATTAAATCATTCTGTATAAAATAAAGGATTCTACTTTAGTTACTCAATAAACAGCCTACATGTATTTTTTTTTTACCTAAGACATGATAATATATCTTGCAGATTTAAGTATTGCTGCTGCTATTTTTTTTTTATTATTATTATGATTATTTTATAATAGTAAAGTGCGCGCGCTGTGCTAACTGCTCAGGCATATGGCTGAGTGTTTGCAGTTTTAAGTGAATTCCTGTCACTGAGGCAGCGCCAATTAATCCATCACATACTGTATGTACAAACCCTGTGAGGAGAAACTAGACAGTAACTCATACACCCAAACATTTAAAGATGAAACCTATTAATACGAGACCTAAACAAGCGCATCACCTATTTGTGTGAGCGACATGTTTTCTGTCAGAACCTGAACCTCGGAGTAAACTAGTCACTATTACTTCACCTACTTCTAGAACACAAGATAAAGATGATTTCCGATATTTGGTTGTCACCTGCAGCTCAAACCTAAACATTTCACGTGAACTAATTCGCATCATCTAAACGGAAAGAGTATTGAACGCAGCATTAGTGCGGGTGGAAAGCTATGCGGTGTCGGACACAGCCTTAAGGACAAACCCTACGCAAGCCCTCCCACAAGCAACGAAGCCTTTTGTAAACGTTTTGTTTCCGTACGATAAATACGCTAAAAAATGAAATAAAAATTCGTGCTCGTCTTGGTTGTTCAAACGGACTTACATCTCGGAATCGGTTCCAGTGTTTGATCTTGCGACTGTACTGAGAAATGGTGGCCAGCCACTGCTCGTCCTCCATGAAATTGCTGCTTTTCTCAACCGCATCTTTGCCACCTCGCTTTCCGTCCGCCTGAACCGGAGACCCCGAGAGCATCAGCATCGGGAGGAGAAAAGAGAGAAGACACAAGAGCACCATGATTTCTCTGAACCAGGGTTCAGAAAGAGAACACCGAGTCAGAGGATCTGTTTCTCCTAACTGCAAGAGATGGATGCTAAAATGTGGCTTCACTGAAATGTGACCCGTTTACAGGATGCTGGTTTTACGCACACACACACACACACACACACACTGCTGAAGGGAGAGAGAGAGAGAGAGAGAGAGAAGGGGGGGGGGGAGAAAGGGAGAGATGCGGTGTATCAGGTAAATATGCCTTTTCTCCTACAGATCAGTGCAAAGATTTACATCAGACATAGTTTCTAGATAAATACAAAAAATTTGACCCGCATCAAGTCTGCAATAAATATTAAAGCATACTTAAGCTTTCTGTAAAATAAAGATTTTTTTAAGTACATTTCTGTCTAAAAAGCTGCATCTGGGAAAATTTAATTTGGACTGATAGGATTAAAAAGCTGCTTACACCAAAAGCCTAAACAGCATGTGGCCATACAAGATATTAAGGCTTCACATTCAGAAAGAGAAATGCAAACTGATATTGTATTGGGTTTTTGCTATTAATATTTTAAGATTTGGTTCATTTTGTTTTTGTGCTGTATTAAAACATTTGCTCAAAGCTCCAAAATCATGAACTTAAATACACATAAATACACCACAATATGTCTTTCCATGTGGCAATTGTTTAAGAACAAAACTACATATCAAACTTTATGCTACGTCAGAGTATGGATTACCCAGATGGAAGTGACCTTCAAGAGGCCTGAAATTTCCAGCATTTTCAGACGAAAGGAAATGGCTATATTTGCACAGCGTCCAAAGAAATCGTTGAAAGCCACAGTACCCTGTGAGCAATATGTAAATGTACTCAAATTGGTGAGTGAATTTACATACAGCTGAAGCCTGAATGGGAGGCAGTTTTTCTCTGCAAAAAATTTCGCTTAAATACTAAAAGTGAATTGTAAGAACTAATATCTGTCACTGAAGTCAAAATAGGAGTTATTAAACGCTGCGAACAACCATGTATATTTAGTATAAGGATTCACATAAGATACACGGTGTATGTACCGACCATGTGGAAACAGTGTTTGATTGTCTGTCAGCAGTGTGCTATATTTACAGCACTAACCCAAAGCAACTTTTTTTTCTCTCATTATACATCTGAGCAGTGGCAACTTGGTGGTACTGGGGTTTGAATGAGGGACCTTCCAACAAATATTCCAACACCTTAACTACTGAGCTACCCCTGGCATAAAAACCCTCTAAATTCACATAGAGTAGAGTTGATCCTAACTAACCTGCTGTAACATGAAAACACACTAAGTGACAGAGCATGAATTATCCTGTGTCACTCATTGTGTGTCACACTCACTGTGTGTGGTGTAATCGAAACCACAGACACCCAGGGGAACATTCTTATGTTCTACCTGTTACTTGCATTACACACACACACACACACACACACATGCGCACAAAATGCTTTATGTTTAACAGTATATGTGCGCACGGATGTTGACTATGAGACCGAGCATGGGAGATGATTACCCACAATATTTATTTTTTGCTGGTCTAGCGAAACACTCGCAGACCGATAAACTTGCAATCCAAGGTTCCACTGTACTATTGCATCCAAAAATACCTTTTACACCATGTCATGTGGCCTCTAGCAGCTTCTCAAGCGTTTGCCTAAATTATGAAGGATAACTAGCCCATATGTGTCTGTGTGTTTTCTTTGTGTAAACCTGTTAAAGTTTTGAATGGGTAATAAATCAGATTGTTATTAAATATCATTATTAATAATATGGGTACTAAATGTTCCTAGAACTTTGTGAACTTTTTTTTTTTTTTTTTAATTCATGCCACCATCACTGATTTCATTGACCTTATGCCATTTCTTTCTTTTTTTCTAAACAAAATGGATTGACTATTGACTACAAGCTGCCAGCTCAATCTTTTTCTCTCATTCTCTTAGGAAGAAACATCAATGTTTTGTGATGAGATTGTATTATATAGCATTGGAGGGGACAGTTTCCCCTGATCTCAGCAGTTTCAACCATTGCTTTGTAGGGACACTTCTGTCACTGATATGCTGCAGTGAATACCAGTACAGTATTATACTTACACATCTTGATTCCAGCCTCGTTCAATTGCACAGAGATGCTGACACATCTCTGATATCGATACTTTTTCACAGTCACTTAGTTCTGTAGCCTGGTCCGAGTATTTTGCACACACTTTGGTTACATTCTATTTTAATAGGTCTCATAGCTTTTACAGCATATTAGTCTATGCTACTGATTACCAGTAGCATCTGCTACATATGTAAGTAGATGAATAACATGCTTTGAACACACAACTACATCAGTAAGTTATAGGTTAATATAGATACAATATTCTCGATATACTTAAAAGGCTTAAAAGTCTTCCTTGTGAAACGTAGTGCAAAAGACTAGTTTGCCAAAAGTATTTCAAACTTAAGATTAGAGAAAGCATGTTCAGTGAGATACTTGCCCTACCATTTAATAATAATCTTTGCACTTCAGTTCTTCATCTTTGATCTGTGCTCCTCTAAAAATATTAAGGCTGTGATCAGAAGCCTGTGGAGAAACAGAGAATCCAGGCATACTGTAACTATTTGATAAACTGTGAACTGCTGCAACAACTGCAGTTCTTCCTAGCTTTAAATGTTGTATCACATTATTCTTTTTAGATAAAGCAAATTTGAAACTGTTTAACATTGTAATGCTTTTGTGATTTTTAATAATATTACATTTGTTCCCTCACTATTGGATTTGGACGGAAGTAAGACAACACAAAGTAAGACACTCCTAGAGTGCAGCTTTTCCCTCGGTTTTAATAATAGATCCCACTATTGCTTTCTTTTGAACACAGCAAGCTAAATTCACA
Organism: Clarias laeviceps; assembly: GCA_030014305.1. Taxonomy (NCBI): domain Eukaryota; kingdom Metazoa; phylum Chordata; class Actinopteri; order Siluriformes; family Clariidae; genus Clarias; species Clarias laeviceps. The sequence continues at coordinate 16,296,732 of JAQMYJ010000039.1, read as the reverse complement.
AGGACAGTATGCTTTTAATTAATGAAAGCAGTGGTGGTACAGCTCAGAGAACGAAAGAAATCAAATCAGTACATCAGACCACATGGGCAATGCTGAGTTATTTTATTATAGTGGGCTTACTTTCCTATGCCCACATCATGTCATGACATTAGCCTGGATTTGGCTTGGTGCTAAATCATTTAATAGCAAGAAAAAGTAAGTGGTATCTTCATTTTAATGAACACAACGCCACCTTGAGTTATCAATGCTGGAATTAAAACAGCATAGGTTATATTACCATTTCTGCCTATAGCAGAACAGATTTATGTTTATGCTATACTGCAGCAGAAACATTTGCAATGTGGCATGGTGGTATTATATTATTACCAATTTACTGATATATCATAATACATTAAAATTGTCAGCTGCATACACATTTTCCACCACATTAAACTTAAGACTGTACAAAGAGGTGCTGTGCAAAGTATGGGAACTGAAAAAGAGAACATTGCCTCTCAGCAAGATTTATCCAGCATCACGGTTTCTTCTGTACCTTTGGGAATTGGAATCCTCTTCTAGCTCCTCCAGCCATAAATCAAACTGTAAATGGAACAATGTTTTAGTCAGTGACTAAAAGCACACACACACACACACACACACACACACACACACACACAATCACACTCAGAGAGAAAGAGAGAAAGAATGGCACCAATATTTGGGGCCATAGATAAAAACACAGACAAGTCATCATCTTATTGTAACGTTAACAGTGTTGTATGATGAGTTTATTACTTCTTATATGTCATAAAATATCTATTTGAATTTAAAATTTTAATTGTTATACCTCCATGCTTTATATTTGCTATGTACATTTGCAATTCCAGAATAAGGAAAAGAAGAAGCACCAAATAAAGATTTCAAGCCTTTCCGCGGATGCGGCCCATACCAAACAGAAGCCTTCGTGTTCTGAAGGCATGGTGTTTCTATGGATACGGACTACACCATGCAGCCCTGGGACACTCCTGCAGCACTCCCTCTACATTCAATTCAGCATTTCTTACTATTCAACTGAACTCCTACTATCAGCAAAATCACACAGAGAATTCGTCTATTCTTCTTGGTACAAATACAATGACCCATGTACAGAAAGGAAAATATCCAACATATTTAGAAAGGGAAAATCTATTTATTACTGTTAGCAGAAGCTGCTTTAAATGCAGGCCAAGGTATAGATGTGTGTCACAGATCAGTAAAAGCTTGTAGCCACAATGCATTCAACATAGTTGCCCTTTTACAAATTTAGGATCTGTCACATCAATTTTGTTAAGAACTTTTCATACTGTATGTAATGCATGAAGAAGATGAAATTAGAAGATCAATTACAAAATAACATAAAGATAATTGTAGAATAAAATGGTTTACATGAAGTATAATAGCTCATGAATGCCTCCTAGTGTACTTTTTTATTATTACAAATATTTTCCCAATTTCTAACCTTGGATTATAGTAAATATCAACAAACATTTCTACATCATTAACATGTCGTTTTTAATAATAATAATTTACTTACTAGTAATCATTTTTGTTGTAAGCATATTTACTTCTATATGGAATAAATCTTTGCTTTGTGTATAGTTCAACTGATAAAAATGTAATTAGACTTACAGTTAAATTAAAGCTGCCATTCTGCCATTGTCTTTGTATTGAGGTTTCAAGCTAAAACAATAAAAAGCAGCAGCATCAACAAAATTATTGTATCGCTTTACTCTCATTAAAAACACACCACACTTCACCACAAAGTCTTTTTCCTCCAGAGGCAAAAATACATTAATGCTCATGGTCAGCTCCAATATGATTGGCAATAGCATTTAAAATTGATTGCAACATTACAAATAATAAGTATCATATTTTAAAGTGGATACAAACAATTATAATTTCTAAATATGTGCAGGAGCATTTTCACAACACATGATAATCATGAAAATCCAGTTATAATATTTGTATCCTGTGTGTTTGTGTAAATGCACTGTATGTAAAGAACATGTGACATGAGACACTAATATGAACCTTGAATGATAGACTTCAAATTTTATGACTGGCATGTTTTACTGCATAATTCACGTACAAATTATTTTAAATAGGTTAAAAATTACTTTTAATTTCACAAAATAGCTGGTTCATTTCATTTGCACAAAAAAGATAAAAACATTGAAATGAAAATACTGTGAAGTATAGTTACTTCTCGTAAATTACTTTAGATGCCCATAAATCACCAAAATGATAATAGGCAGAATAAAAGGACAAAAGAAATACTTTAAAGAGTTAGTCTTTGTCGATGGTATCAGATGTACTGCAGTGACAGCTGCTTTGCCACATTTAGGAGGTGCTCATTTGTGCTTTAACCTCCTTTTATCAGTTTTGCGACATTACTTTTTGTCATTTTTGTGGTGCCCCACAAAAAGGAATTTGATTATCACTTGCTATGTGCATGTGAATCCAAAGAATATTTGCATTATTCTAAACAATTTTTGCTTTAAAACACAATTTCTGTATAAACAAACCCATGAAAAAAAAAAACCTAAGACATTTCCTCACCATGGGATGAATAAAGCAACCCATGAGCAGCAGAAATGTACACTACATTATTTTCTGTTTTCATTCATCAGTTCAAAAACATGCAAAATGCTAAGAAAATAAATTGGTGTAGTGTTTGTCTGCCATTCTTTAAAAAAGCTGCATGTTTAAAAACAAGATAATTTAGTAAATTTACAGCAATTCAACATGTGATAAGGGCATTTGAGAGATAGAGAGAACATTTCAAATATCATTACCATGGTCAGTATTGAGTGTCTTTAAGATCGTATCTTGGATTTTTATTTTTAAAAATTTTGGAATCCACTGAAAGTGTTTGCAAACAAATCCACACCGGTTGCACTTCCAGTAGCATTTTTTCTAAATTTATCTAAATGTGAAATAATATGATTTTTGCAACAAATTACTTATAACAATTGAATTAAATGAAGATGTGGTACACAACAATACACCCTGTTTTGTGTGAAAACAGCATTTTGTTCAAACATTTCAATCAATTAAGTAAAAATTTTTGGTAAGAATTTTCAAACTGTCAGGTTACTGAAATATGTCTTGTTCATATTAAATGTATTGCATTTATGAAAATGATCCATCAATAGTTATGACTTCATGAAGGCATGGTGATGAACCATCTGTTTGTGTGTGGGTGGATTTTTAGAAGTGCCTTAAATCAAGGGGGTTAACATAAAAATGCAGTCACCATTTAAAAATTACACTCACTCACTCCCTGACTCATCTTCTATACAGCTTAATCATGTATATACAGTAGTGTCGCAGGGCTGGAGCCTATTCCAGGAGATTTAGGGCAAAAGGCAGGGTATACCCTGGACAGGGTGCCAATCCATCGCAGAACACACACTACACGCAACCCAACAAGCACAGGGAGATCATACAAATTTCATGCACACAGTAGCGGAAATCGAACCTGGACAGGAATCGGACCCTGGGGTGCAAGGCGACAGTGCTAACCACCACTTTACAACTATTTTTAAATCCCTCATTTTACATTATCAAAGTAATACTTTTTGTTTTTGACTGATAAGTCAGTATGATGGTCAGTTGAGGTCTTTTTCCTCATTATGAAAAATTAAGGACATATAAGTCTGCAGTTGATTCAAAGTGTTGAATTTGCATTTGGTCACTGGTCATGGGAGCTTTCAGTATGTGGTCCAAAGAGGTGTCAAAGCAAGTGAAGGAGGCCGTCATTAGGCTGAAAAGCACAGCAGACCTATCAGAGAGAATGTTAGGTGTGGCCAGATTTGGTACATTCTTAAAACTCCTGCACCTGTGAGCTCAACAACACCAAAAGGTCTGGAAGATTACAGAAGACCACTAAAGTGGATGACTACAGAATATTTGGTGAAGGAAATAAAACCATGACAACATCTAGCAAAGTCAGGAAAACTGTGGAGAAGGTAGGTTTAAGTCTACAATGAAGACATGCCTTCATGAATGCAAATCCAGAGATTTTGCTAGGAAACATCTAAAAAAAAAAAAGCCAGTTCTGGGTCTGGGAAAAAAAAACCTGTACCAGAATGACTGAGAAAAGAATGGAAAAGAAAAAAAAACTCATGTTCCAAACAATACCACATCATCTATCAAGCAATGGTGGAGCCATGCCTCAACACTGCTTCCACCATTGTTTGGCTGTTGTATGGCTGTTGTTATACAATGAAATTTTGATGCTTGTAGAAGTAGCAGCATGAATTCTGAAGTGCTAAAAACTTTTTCTTCACATTCAGTCAGATGCTGCAAAACTGCTACGACAGCACTTTGCAGTACAGATGGATAATGACCCAAAACATACAATGAATGCAAACCAACAGTGTTCGTAAATAACCGAGTCATTGAGGGAGGAGTCGGGTGTAGAACCTGATGTGGTCTTTTTCTTTTGTGGCCTATCCAATGATATGGTATGTTTGATGTGTTGTGCATTCTGGGATGCTTTTCTGCTTACGACGGCTGTAAAACCTTATTTGCATACCCATAGACTTCCTGACAGCTTGGGCCCGTCTGGACTTCTTCTCTGATCTTTTTCATCAACAAGGTATTTCAACCTGCTTTAGACCGTCTGCTCCAAGGTTTTTGTCTGCACCATTCTATGTAAAGTCTACAGACCATTGTGTTTGGAAAAAAATCCCAGGAGATCAGCAGTTTCTGAAACACAGAAGGAAGAGCACTATGGAAACTCATTCACTCATGGGGGCAATTTAGTTTAACCAGTCCACCTACTTGTGTATTTTAGACAGTAGGACGAAGCCACAGAACCTAGAGGAAACTCATGTGAGCAGAGGGAGTGTAACTTTTACAGACTAACTTTTAAACATGTATCAATCACATACAGTTGTTGCTTTTAATGTAGTATTTATTTTAAATATGAAATATGTATAAGTTTAAATAAAAAATAAGTCATTGCTGTTTAGTGAATTGTGAACTTCTACTAGCATACTCATTAATTAACAAGTAGCCTAATTCTTAGTAGTTCATTTAGTAATGGATTATTAAATGCAGTGAACATTTCTTCCTGCTTACGATCTTCATAGTTAACTGAGTTATGGAGGTATTAGCAGTATTATAATCTATTTGCAACATATTTTTACATTAATCTATTATATATTTTTTGCAACTGCAGAGTTTTATATATATATATATATATATATATATATATAGTTTCTTTTGCTCTAGACCTAACCTTTAACACTCAGCTTAAAACTATAACACCACATGCAGAAAAGTAAGTATTAAAAGTAACTTGTTTTATAAGTACGTAAAAGACCACTGTCAGTTCCTTTTCATGGTAGGAACAGGGAGCCATTTGATAAGCTAAAGATGAGTAAACTGTCTTTACACATGATGGGATATGATAAACTGAGGTAACTTTAATTGAGGTCAACACTAACACACACACACACACATGTGCACACATACAGGAAGGAGGAAACAGAAAAGAAGACACAAAATGGCCACTCAGACTGAAAGCCAGGTTAAATAACAAACCCCAGAGTATTTACAGTTTATTGTCTTTAACTGTTTGTTTTTGATTATGTAAAGCTGCTTTGCGACAATGACCATTGTTAAAAGTGCTATACAAATGAAAGTGAATTGAATATAATTGAATTCAACTGCTGTGGGTCTTATATACTCTTTCAAATCATACTGAAACTCAACAGAAATAATGATTAGGCCAGTAAGATTACCTAAAACACTGGTGAAGTAGATAACGCCCATTAAAATGGCACCTCAGATAGTGTTGAATTTTATAATTTAATTTGAGTGTCAAACATCAAAAAATCTTTTTTTAAACCTCAAGCGGCACATATGTATGGAAGTCTTGCTGGTGGGTGTGAACGGAGAGGCTTCAGATATCAAACTGTGCATTTGGGTTTCCAGATATGTCAATTTATCATTATTTTTTAGGTGTACATTCTACCATTACCATAATATGATGATAATATATGATGAATGATGTCACAAAAAATGTAGAAACTTTAAATTATCATATTATTTTTGAAACATTGGAAAACAATCATAAAACATGTGAACAAATTGTATATTTGTTGCTCAGTCATGTTTGTATACAGGTAGATGGTTAAAATGAAATGAAATTCAGCTAATCATATTGATTATGTTGTGCTGAAACAAAAGATGTCACTTTATACTGCACAACCCTTAGCCATATAATGTATATGTTTATTAAAGAAACAGCTAAACAAAAAATGGCTAGTTTTAAGGGCTACAATAGCAGACTCTAACATGGCACTGATTTAAAAGACACAATTCACACAAACGATGTTAATGACTAAACTCGTGTCCAGGGGAAACGTGGAGTGGGGGTGAGACTGGACTGGTTTTGCGCGAATAATTTCAGTTTGGTCTTTGGCAATATAAGCTAGTTTATCCCTATTATACAGTGTGTTGTAATATTTACGACAGTTTCGAATTTGTGCCGTTAGCAGGTTATTATTTCAGAACAGTACGATAATCAGGTCGCCTACTCGGAGGATATAAAGCGTTACTGTCGCGATGTCTACGTGACTTTTTCTACGTCTGTCCAAATTTGGTGGTTAGGGGGGGAGGGGCGTGGTCAAGACAGACCCCCCGCTTTCAGCACAGCGTCGAATTCCAACACGCTGTGCACGTGCGGTCAAAGCTGATTGGTTCAGAATGTGACGAGAAAAGAAGGCCAAAATGTTCTCTGAACGAAAGACCGAAGTTGTTATTAAACGAAGTTTTACACAAAGTGGCCTTTCACACTAGAACAGACACATTGTAACAGTTTTTATATGAACTCAATTGTTTTGTTACATCTGTATCGTTAGGTGTAAAAAGGTGCGAAAAGGTACAGGATTTTACTTTTTTTTTTAAATTATTAATAAAGAATAAGAATTCTTACTAGTATGATTGGTTCAATGTATTTAACTTCTAAAAATAGTTAATTTAAAATAAAAAAATTTAACAACGTGGCTCTAATCATCCTGCTTACACCATCATCTTCTGTACTAAACCAAAAACACCTAGTACGCGATGTTTTTCAACTTTTGTCCTAACCTTTTCACACTTGGGATTAAACAGTGACATTTTCTTCACACCCCAAATCACCAACCACCCATATCTCACCCCCTCCGGAAAAGTGGATCGTAAACTGATCAGGCTTTCTAAAAGCCCAAGTGTTTGTGAAGGAGTTGAAACGCTGAGAACGTGCCCTGAAACCTGATTGGTTAAGAAGTTTGACGGGGAGGGGTCACCCAGCACTGTGTTTAAATACCCCGTGGACGCTTTTTAAAGTTCGTGGACTTTTTGGTCTGTTCCCAACCTCCAGGAACATCTTACCACAGTTTAATTAAATTCCTTTACTATGGATTATTCACAGACAGGATCTGGTGTTTCCAAACGCCTTTCATTGGGAAAAGTGGTCCAAAAACTGCTCCATCACACCGATGATATAGAAACGAGGAAAAGAGATTCAGGTATGCTCACCTCTAACTTCTCCAATTTGTCTTAAAGGTGATAAGGGACACAATGGACTATGTCAAGGTATTGAGTTTAATTAAGTTCTGAAATCTTGTCTTTCAGGGTGTTTATCGGTGCTGTCGATGGACGACGACCCGTTGGAAGAAGCTCTGTGTGCAGAGACGGTGTCCAACATGTCTGATGTCCTGAGTGAGGGCAGTGCTGAGCTGCTCGGCTCCTCCAGACTGGAGGTTCCTCATGTCCTGCTCGAGAGGATCAGTCAGGAGCTGCTGGAGCTGGCGGCCACTGAACCCTGCGGTCTCCGAGGAGCCATTATCGATGTGTGCGTGAACAACACCAAGACTCTTCAGAATGTGGGACAGATATCCGTGGACCCCGATATTGTTCCAACTTTTCATCTCACATTTTCATTGCGCTTGGATCTTGGAGGACTGTGGCCAAAGTTCACGAGTAGACTCAGAAACTCTGTTAAACTCAGCACTGGCTTTACTGTGCTGAAAAGGAAACTGTACAGCCAGGAGGAAGTGTATGTGGAAGAACTATGACATGAAGATGGCACTTCTTAAAACCTACTCTTATTAGAGTTATATGCTACTTGAACACACTTGACTCATGACGTGTTTTTTCTTATTTAAAATAAGTGTACAATTATGAACGTATGGGTTTTACTATACACCTTATTAAGCTGATATAGGGTAAGGTGAGGTAGCATGAATTTACAATCTAGCCCTATAAAATACCCATCACTTGAGTAATTGCAGCTAAAATGAATCAACGAAGTTACCTTAGAATTTTGTGAATTTACTTGTGTAATTTTACAAAAATGCTTAAGTGTTTGCACAAATTATTTGTACCAATTTGTACAAATGGGATGAAGTTTACAAATGTTTTATATGATTTTTTAAAATGAGTTTAAATCAAGTGTTCTTTCATCATCAGGAGATACTTGAATGAGGAACACTGACAAAAGTACTGAATCTGAACTTACCACCAATGATTTGTATTGCTCTATTTTTGATATTTATAAGCCCATAGCTTTGGGCACTTTTGTACAAATAAAACTGCATAATGATGCAAACATTACCATAATTCCATCCGGTGGTTATTTTTATCTTGTTCTGTCAGATGTAGCACAGTATAGCCTTCGAGTTTCCTTTAATATACTTTAGATATTTACAAGTTTTTTACTCTCCCATACACTTACTACTTGTTGACTCACATTGCATTATTAACTTCTTTGGATGCTTCTTTTTCACTCAGAAATTATGGGAAAATATTTTTTGGAATTCAGGTAAAGATTAGTTCTGTTTTTCAAACCCTTTATGCATCTATAATAATTCAGTTACTCACACAGGAATAGGTGATAGAATTTTAATAAATACAGGTCAAAATCTTTTCATTAATCTCAACTGCTTCTTAAAAAATCCCTAACAGGCAATCTACAATGATGAATTAAATAAAATGGCAACAATTAAAATAACTGAATTTGAAGTTCTTCCTGTAAAAAAAATTAACTGGCTCAGATGATCCAAAGGTTTGAGCAGATAACCTGAAGAATTTTATGAATTGCAGAAAACTTGGGTGCATGAACACATTGAAGGAAAAAAGGACATTAAGCTTAGAGCATAACTTTCCATTAGGAATAACCTTATTTGTTCATGTTTCACATTCATAAAGCATCATGATTTACTTTCAAATAAACACAATTGTGTTTGTGCTGTTTTTCAGACCTCAGCAATAGCTACACAACAATACCTCACTTTATCTTTATTGGCATTGTTGGAGAGAGGAAAGAAAATTGCCTGCTGCTGCAAGCAGATAGATCATTTGTTTTTTCTTTAACCACGGCAAATTCCCACTCTAGTTTAGGGAAAGTTTGGTGAGATTGTAGTTGGTCTTCTTCAAAGATCTTCCTAAAAGAGAAAAAAGAAAACAAAAGTCAAAATCATAAACACAAAACTGCCACAAATTGCTGAATCTTATTTTTATAAATGATGCTTTCCATTTTTAACAATTAATGCAAAATACAGTACTATACTGGCTGACAATGACAACGATTGTGTGCAAGACAAGTTAATTACGGTCATTATATATACATGTTATAGCAGCTAGGTAAGATGCTCTCTCACCAGATTTTTTTCTCTCTCGAAGTAAAAAAACAAAAAAAAACAAAATAAAAATAATTAAAAAAAAGTTTTTGCACAGAATTATACAGGGAAACTTGAGAACAGTCCTGAAGATTCACCCATTACAAATCAGTCACCGCAATGAACCCTTCCATATACATTCAATAATAATTACTTAATGAAATTAAGTAATTACAAAAAACAATAATCATTGTTTTTTTACTGATTATATTTATTTATTCGTTAAAAAAAACTGAATTTTCTGTTATTAGCTTTAGATTATGTGGGGGATCCACCATACAAATCTCTTATTTTTCTTGGTCTTCCACTACTTGAAAGTCTTGGTGTGTCCCTGTTTCTTGCATTTCTGGGTTATGGTCTTCACATTTGGTACTGGTATGCCTATACACTAAAATATTTTCAAATCCTTCTCCTGCATTATGAAGGTTTACCAATTTCATTTTCAGTTTTTTGAAAGCTGTTTTCCTGATCCCATAGTTTTATTTTCTTTTTGTTGCTGCTCTCAGCAAACTGCTAGAGAATGCCCCAGGAGATCTACACACTTGCTAATTTAAAGTGCAAGCCTAATGTAACACAACTGGTGCCACTCATCAAAGACTGTGTTGACAGCCTTTTTTTTTTTAAAGATAAGACACTTGATTTTACATATTAAGTTAAATACCAGGAAGGTTTTTTCAAAGGGGGTGCAAACTTTATTTTCTCATTGATAATTTATGTTGCTTCTGATGAGAAAGAACCATTTGTGCTTGTCAAATGTGCATTAAATATTATAATAACCAAAAAAAAAATGTGTTAACATTACTTTGCCATTTCAAAGTAAGGAGACAATTTTTTGCACTTAACTTTACATAAGATTTGTTTACTTAAATGTATAATTAATGTTATTTTTTTTTTACCGAAAATTAATCAACCCTTTCTAAATAATCAAACCACAGAACTCAACAGATCTGTGGAAGAAATGGTTACACTATAGAGATACATTTTACAATGAAATTCTCCATAACAGCAAGGTTGTAGACATTAAAGCATGCATATTCATATGGAAAAGTAATAAAAGAACTTTTAAGGAGTTTATAAAAACTTACTTGTTTTTCAGTGTCCATGTAAAAGGACTTGAATGTCTGACAGCTTTGAACAACTGGGTGTACCCATCTTCTGGGCCCTTTGGTATAAGTCTGAATCTCCGAAATATCGTGCTCGATACAAAAGCCCTTCCTCTGCACGTACAAAACAATAAATAAAAATAAAAAGTTGAAACCAATAGCTGTGCAACACTTTTGAGCACTGCAATACAAATTTGCTCAACCACCATCCACATCCTCATATAAACATGGCTGGTTGTGTTTTTCTAAGATTATGAGACACAAGACTGGCTCCAAATGCAATGGGGCATAACTGCAGTGCCACTAATTGCTTCACTCACTCTGTTGCTTCTCCTTCCAGCAGTTATTTCGAAGGTTTGAAATGTAATCATCCTCCACATTCTGCTCAATGTTCTTAAGGTGCTTTCCAGTATATTCTTCTAAAAAGTGGTCACCCACATAGTAAGGCACCTTCAGATTAGCTGTTTGCCTCTTGTTTGTGTGCCCTGAGGATCTGCAACATATGAAATGTTATTTGTGATTTGTTCTAGATGGACATAGAGTGGGGTCCAAAAGTCTACAAAACAGACACACAAAACTATTCTAAAAAAGAAAGAAAAAAAAAAAACATTCTGAAATATTTAACACAAAGTAAATATTTTTAATATTTAAGATTCTGCACTAATTTTTTGTACCAATAAGTCCTAATTTTAAGTAAGCAAATGTGTAATATTCACAAACTGAAAAAAAAGCTTGTGTTTAAATTACTAAACTGGATCATAAAGGTTTTCACATAGTTCCAGCAAGTGCACACCGTCATTAAAACAAAAAGAGGACATATAAAATATTAAGTAATTCTGAAATTCGTGTAAATATTTTTAAAGATTTTATTTTACACCCAAGTTGGTGACGATACTAATTAATTTCACTTGTGACCTCAGACTATAAAATATAAAAGCTGATTATTTATGAACAAGGTAGACTATTTAGTTTTCTGTGTAGTAATCAAACATTGTTTATTTTTTAAATAAGTAATATATAGAAACTGTATTGTTTGGTATAGCACTGTGCAACAGTCCTGAGCCACACTTCATTTATTCATATTTTGCTTCCACAGAGGCAGAAGGTATGTTCTTATAATGTAGTCTTGAGGAATAATTTTCCAGGCATTTTCAGGTTTTCATTTCAGTAGTACCTAACAAATTTCAGAGGAATGTTTTTGGTTTATTACGCTACACAGTAATACAAGGCTTCCGACATGAATAATTCATGTACGAAAAAAAATCTAACTTGAGGCATGAGCCAGTGGGAAAAGGTGCAGATGATGACAGATAATCAAGCCGGTGATTAGTATACTGGTGTTGCTGAATGCCGAGTGGTTGAAACAGATGAGTGGTAAAATAAGGCTGCTGCTGAGGATGTTACATAGTTTTTTTTAAAGGGTTTCTTAAGGCACTTTGCAGCATGTCACAATAAAACATTTGTTCTCATTTCTTTCATTCAATTTACATAATTTCATTTTATATGGGGTGACTCATGACTTTTACACAGTACTGTATATAAAAGAAAGTGAGAAAGTTAAGTATATGCTTTTAAAACATAAGACATGCATGCAGACTCACGGCCTGTGACTTAGACTGTAGGGAGGGCTGGACACCATCAACTGGCTAAGGGCTGAAACTACAATGAGGATGAGGATGGGCATCAGCTGAACAAACAGTGCAAGGCTTCCCTATATAGGAAAAATTAATTCAGCAGAATCAGTTAAACATTGCATTGCTCTCATATTTTAAGAATTAGCTGTGACTGGACATTTTGGCACAATTAAATACCATTATACACACACAGTATATATATTTATTTTTCCCCCCACAGAGGCCATAACTTTTTTTGGTTACTTACATCTCTCCGTTGTTCTCTTCGTTCATGCCTCTGGGCGTGTCCATATCTCATCCTCCCATTACTATAAACATGGACATTACCTGGAAGAGGTGAAATGATTTATGATGCAAACACTTGAATAATTTTTGATATGTGAAATTTGATATGTGAAAAAAATTGCTATTTTGACAAATTTCTGAGTGATAACTCCCAATAGCAAACTCTGATGTTACAATAGGTAAAACACTTCTATTACACTTCTCTGTAGCTCTCGACCTGTTTTCAGAGTCTCTGTGTAACAGCTAGAATTAATGCATCAGATTTAATTAATTTATACAGCTTGGTATATCCCAATATAAAGATCGGTACATACCTGTCTCTGTTCAGACAGTAGTATTGATTTTAGCTTATAGCGTGTGTGTGTGTGTGTGTGTGTGTGTGTGAGTGAAACGTTTACCTTCTGCTGAAAAAATTAATTATATGAACTAACGCAAAGGATGATAAACGCAACATCAGAAGAAAATGACTTGGCTTGACACATGCGCATTGAGGGACACTGAGACAGAGCCATTTCGAAACAGGTCATCAGAACGTCCCTGCCACCAGCTTCCAATTGGCTGGTATTGTCCCTTTTCTAGCCTCTGATTGGCTGTAATATCGCAGCATTGAGATACTGAGCACGCACAGCAGACAGAATGGAAATATAATTTAAGAACGCACAGGTAAGAGTTGGAGCAAGCAAAAATATAATCTGACCGCAAAACACAATTTTACACTTATACACACACACACACACACACACAGATATAATATATATATATATATATATATATATATCTTACAGCATCCATTTAAATATCATTATATTTACTTATTCATATCCCCTGCCCCATCTACCATTTGTGAAGACAGCCCACAGTGGTCACAAATCACACTCACAGTTAAGTATTAGATCATTCTAATTGTACAAACCCACCCAATCTCTTTCACAGCATGTCCTCAGGCATTGCTTCACACTTGACTTCACACTTGATTAAAGTTGCCATAAGGTAGTAAAAATAATTGCTTTGCTGTAGCCTGAGCCTGCCCAGTAACAATCCATGTTTTTAAATATCAGTAGAAGAAAATATATAACTGGTTAATATTAAGCTGTCCTTTGAAGCTAATTCTATGTGAAAACCCTGCAAGGTGGTCATAATGCAGCACATTTCATTTCCCATTATGATTACAGTGGGACTCTGTACCGTGAGCCTTTTATTAATTTTTTTCACATGGATAAAAATAGTACATCTTATTTATTTCCCCCATGCAGCAAGAAACATCATTAAGGTTCAAACATAAGCTTGAGGTCATGTGTCAATTATTTCATATGTATTATCATATCACCCAGGCTTAGGTGCCACTGCTGTTTTTCTGTTCCTAAATTTTTATAAATGGCTTTAGCATATGTAGAATATGCCACTGCCAAAATTGTTCACTTACTTGATGGGAATCCACCTCCAAAGAACATGTTGAAGAGATCCTCAGGAGAAATATCTGCCTCAAAGCCATGATGAGAATGGCCATGACGTGAATGGTGAACTTTCTCCTCACCATAAAGATCATACTGCTTCCGCTTTTCTGTGTTACTAAGTATGGCATACGCATTCCCAATAGCTTAAAAAAAGACGGAATAAAAGTCATAAGGACTTGCTCGAGAACAATGAATACAGATGGTAATTAATTTATACCAGAAATAAGCTGATGGTTAAAAGCACGACATACCTTTAAATGCCTCGGTAGCACCTGGAGCATGGTTTTTATCAGGATGGAATTTTAAAGCCAGTTTTCTATAAGCTTTTTTCAAATCGTCATCCGACACATCTTTACTGACTCCCAAAATCTCGTAATAGTCTTTGCACTTCTTTATCCTTCATCATAGGAAAGGAAAAACCAATAGAAAATATTAATTCTAATAGTTTGCTGCTAGCTGGTAATCACTTAACGCTTAAAACAGCTTCCATAACCATACACACTGTTTCACTGCATCCAGTTGCTCTGTTGTGTATGACTTGGCTCCATCTGTAGCACCGTCTTCGAATTTCTCCTCTGCATCACTGGTGGCTCGGTGTCGAACTCCACTACCCTCGTTGTCTCCACAGTTATTATTACTGCCATGTGCATTTCCATTCAGAGCTATAGATTCCAATAAACCTAAAATAGCAAGTTCAGGTATACAGATAAAGAGTCAGGTTATCATATTTACAAGTCAACCTAAAAGCAAAGCTAACCTACCCTTACTAAATAGTAGGGATGGGAATCACTAAGGACCACCTGATACAATATTATCACCATACCTAGGTACCGATTCGACTTGTATTGCAATTATTAAAGCATCATCATTTGTTACAATTCTAAACAACCTAGCACGCAGGATGCTGTACTGCTTGCCAATGTGTGAACAGTCTAAAGTGCACCACCTGTAGGATTATAGAGAAATTGTAACATTTTACCACCTCAAATGCAAACATACATAGATTAAAATGTCATCTTAATTAAATTTGGAGTGGTGATACATTAATTGCCACACAAAAGAATCCTGATACCAGACTGAATAGATTTTTTTCGCCATCTCTAATAAATACTAGGGATGGTAATCACCAGTCACCTTCCAATATGATATCATGATACTCAGGTGCAAATTTGATTAAAATTTATATTCTACACTTATTGCAATTTTTATAAATATCCCAATTCAATATTATATTTTACCTTGATTCTTCTTCTTCTTTTTTTATTACAATTTTAAACCCTAAAAAGGTTTCATGATCAATTAATTGTAGCCCATTCCTTATAACCTTAGATTTCTCACTTAAAAATCAATGGCAGTATTTAAACAAAACAAAAACTTAATTCAAATATAAGAGTTTAACATTTAACTGAGCAGCACGTATCTCTGTCATCTGACATTATTATTATTTCTAAACCTAAACGTGACGAAACGTGAAAATAGTACAGGGCTATCTGTAGCACTATAAAGTAACTGACATTTTACCAAGTCAAGTGCCTTCAACATCTCAAAACTCAACTTAACAATGAGTGGCTGTGAGCAACTGCAGCTTCCATCGTAGGGCTTCTAACATACATAATTTTCGACTAGTTAGTAATCATGTTGTTTTCAGACTTGTGTTAGCATGTACAATAAGTGGGTTTGAGACTAATTCACTCTCAGAGTTTGGAGAAAAAGCTGATTGGAGGTTTTTAACATGTGCGATCTTTGATAATGCAACACTTGAATCTTCTGCACACCAGTTATGGCCAATCAAAGTGAAAACCAGCCGATCCTGGTCACTGGCCGATCGTCCTGGTCATCTCTATTATAAACGCAAAAAAAATCTATTTTGGAGTCAGTGTGAAATGCCCACAAAAAAAAGGCTATTTTTTTTTATTGATTATGTTTTTGGGATTATTACATGAAAAGCTGAAATTTTTTATGATGCTTGGGGTTTATTACAGTTGTGGGTTTGTCATGCATAAATTTTGTACCATACAGTACGGACTGACATTTTCACCATTTCAGCTTATTAAATATAAGTATGCCCTTTTCTGTCTCATCTATGAGATGATTGACTGAGGGGGCTGAGATTTAAAGACTAAAGGCTGCAGGACATACCAGGAAAATGTTCCCCAATCCATAACGCTCTGCACTATTTACATGAAACAGTATGACTCAGAGCACTCAGCTTGTTTATACCAAAATTCAGAAACCCTCAATAAACACTGGAGCTACTAAACTTGATTTGCCTAATTTAGTCTACAGACAGCAGTTACATGAATACATTGGATTGTACATTGTATATAAGAAAGCGGAGGGTACAATTAATTTACTGGGTACAGTTCAGCCATAACATCATAACCACTGACAGGTGAAATGAATAACATTGAATATCTTGCTACAATGGCACCTGTGTTGGAAGCAGAAAAGGATTAGAAAAAGAGAAAAGAGTTACTTAATGGAGTGGGCCAAACTGTGATGGCTAAACGAATGGGTCGACTCCAAAACTGCAGGTCTTGTAAAATGTTCCCAGTCTGCAGTGGCCAGGACCTCCCAAAAGTGTTCCAAGTAAGGAAAAGTGGTAAACCAACGACACATTGGCACATGCAATAAGAGTTTTCTTAAATTGCTGAAAAGGTTAATGCTGGTTTTGATAGAAAGGTACCAAAACATACAGTGTGTCGCAGTTTGTTGTGTAAAAGGGCGGAGTAGCCATAGACTCGTCAGGGTGCTCATGTTGACCCGTGCCCACCAACAAAAGTGACGACAATGGGCATCAGATGGCCGGGTGTGTGTGCATTACATACCTGGGGAGGTGCAGGCACCAGGATGCACTATGGGAAGCAGACAAGCTGGCAGAGGCAGTGTGAGGCTTTGAGTAATGGGTCCTGTCATTCATGGGGATGTTACTTTTGCACAAACTTAACCACTGTTGTTGATCAAGTACACCCTTTATGGATGCAGGCTTTCCTGGTCACATCAGCCTCTTTCAGCAGCATAATGCACCGACACACTGCAAAAATGCTTTAGGGATAGTTTGAGGAACACAACAATAATTTTAAGGTGTTGACTCGATTTCCAAATTTTCCAGATCTGAGCATGTGTGGGATGTGCTGGAAAAACAAGTCAGCTCCATGGAGGCCCCACCTCACAACTTACAGAGGTTTAAGGAACTGCTACTAACAGCTTGGTGTCAGATACCACAACACACCGGGTCAAGGCCGTTTAACAGTAAAAGAGGGACCTTTTCAATATCATACTGGTGGTCATACTGTTATGGCTGATCAGTGTAAAAAGCTGGCGTAGTAAACTACACAATACAAGTACAACAGCTGAGCTGGATTTTTCGCTCTGCTCTTGACATTCTGACTAATGACAGAGATCGTATCATATTAGTGCAGCAAATTAGTCGAAATGTAAAGGTCAAAAAGTACTATATAGAGCTGCATGCATACATAACAGGTTAGACAAGCTAGTCAATAAGATGCTGGTTAACGTTAGCCAACGGGCTAGCTCATAAACGTTAGCGACAGCGTTAGCTCCCATGTAGCGTATTCGAAACACATTCTCTTACGTTGTGCCTTCTGTGTGGGAAACAGTTTCTGTGCCTTCTCCAGGAATCTTCGAGCTTTGTCCGGTTGGTTATTTCGCAGCGCCGCGATAGATATCTCTATGCAGCGCTCCGCTTCGTCCTTGTTTGATTCCATTGCGACAGCGGAACTGAAATGGTTTTCGGGCTCAGCATAATGACGTGACACACACACTGGGCGCGGAAAGAATGCGTCACGAGTCATTCCTAACGAGCGTGAGGACAGCAGAATAACTCAAGAGTACAAGAATAACTCCACTAACGGAAAGATTTCCTAGACATTAATTCAGTAAGATTTTACAAACATTATAAGTAAGATGTTGCCAGGAGTGTTTAAATGTGCTGGGCGTCTGCTAAAAGTCTCTGTCAGCTTTATAACACCTAAACACAGTTTGGTGTGTGTGAGCAGTACTGAAACGAGAAGGAGAAAAAAGAAATCCTGGCTTTTAAATGGAAAAGCTATGTCGCTGGAGGAAAGACTAGCTGATACTGTGACACCTTTATGGAGACTGAGTTATGATGAGCAGCTTCAATGGAAACAGGAGCGACAGCACAATATCTTACTCCAGATGGCAAATCACCTGGCACAAGACTCATCTCTTTCAGCCAGTAAGGAAGTGGTCCCATTTCCAGTACTGAGCATAGTGCCTTCGCCAGTGAGGGATGGCTACCGTAATAAGTCCACCTTCTCAGTCAACAGAGGAATCGATGGAAATCCAAAAACTGTAGGGTTCTACATTGGCACCGGGAAAGGTAGAAACATCGTCTGCATTCATGGTGATCATCTTCTTAACATACCACCAAAGCACAATCTAGTGGCCAGGTGTTATGAGGATTTTATACGTGCTTCACCACTAAAACCTTGTCTTTTATTTCATGATGGAGGATATTGGAGAGAAATTACAGTGAGAACAAACTCTGCTGGTAACACAATGGCCATAATATATTTTCATCCACAAAATCTAAGTTCTGACGAGATTAATGTTCATAAAGTATCTCTAGTAGAATACTTTACAAAAGGTCCAGGAAGAGTTTGCCAGCTGGACTCTCTTTATTTTCAGGAATGCTCCATGACCCGATGCAGTCATGAAGACTCTCCCTATCAGCTGCTGTATGGGGAGCCCCATATTTATGAGGAGGTCCTTGGTTTCAAGTTCCGCATCTCTGCTGATTCCTTCTTTCAGGTGAATAGGGGTGCGGCAGAGGCCCTGTACACGACAGTTGCAGAGCTGAATAAGGCTAGTGAAAAGGGGACACTGCTGGATGTATGCTGTGGTACAGGAGCTATTGGTATTTCATTATCCCCAAGATTAAAGAAGGTCATTGGTATTGAACTGATTGAGCAGGCTGTACAAGATGCGAAATATAATGCAATTCTAAATGGTGTTCAGAACTGTGAGTTTCTATCAGGAAAAGCTGAACTTGTTCTTCCTAAACTGATACCCGCAATGCAGTGTGAGGGAGCACTCACAGCTGTTGTGAATCCATCCAGAGCAGGCCTGCATTATAAAGTCATCCAAGCCCTGAGGAATCATCCTGACATACAGAGACTCATTTATATTTCATGTAAGCCAGAAGGAGAAGCGATGCGAAATTTCAGAGAGCTTTGCGGAAAGACTACTTTAAAGAGAAATCTCACTGGAGTGGCCTTTGCACCGAAGCTTGCTGTTCCTGTAGACATGTTTCCACACACACCTCACTGTGAACTAGTGCTTGTTCTGGAACGATAAATATTTGTGCCTCATTTCTGAGCAAAAAAGGTACATGCTGTTTATCAGAAATTGACTTTCTTTTAGTGCCTGATTGGCTGGTTTTGTGGCACATAACATTTGCCAATTTCATGTGCTCAGAATGTCCACTAGAAGGAGGCACTAATATAATGCTGTAGATGAACAATGAAGAGTAATAAACTAACAACAACTGCTATAACATATCACACAATACCAGTCAAAAGTTTGGACTAAGTTTTCTACATCCTAGAACAATACTAATTTTTTTTCAAGCTATGAAATAACACATATGGCATCAGGAATGTGGACCATATGAAACGGCTACAACAGTCAGTTGTTTTAAGACATGAGGGTCAGCTGTGCTGGAGCAGCTCTTGCAACAGTATTGTCAAATGCATTTGCAAAACCCATGAAGCTGATGAATCTGGCTCTCATTAAGACCATCCCAGGAAAGTAAGGTCAAGACTTACCTCTGCCACAGAGGAGAAGTTCATTTAGTGTTACCAGCCTCAAAAATCACCAATTAATAGTACCTCAGATTAGAGCCGGTATGAAGGCTTTACAGAGCATAAGTAAATCATTTGTTTAAAGGTGATATTTGCATACTTTGGATACCTTCAGCATTGTTTTACTATGTAGAAAGAAATAAGAATCAGGAAAGATATTGGAATTAGAAGGTTTTTAACTGGTACTGTGTTTAATTTGTGGTTTTCTGGTCTGGTCTGCTGTGTTATAAAATGTGCTTTGTGCTTTCTACATAAACAAGATTGTTGACCTACACAAGGCTGGAATGGGCTAAAAGACCATCAGCAAGAAGCTTGGTGAGAAGGAGACAACTGTTGTAGCGATTATTCGCAAATGGTAGAAATACTAAATAATCCTAAATTGCCACATCACTACATCTGGTGTAAAAAGGGCACTGCATATCATCATGAAAACATCATCCCAACTTTAAAGTATTGTGGAGGAAAGATCATGATTTGGGCCAGCTTGCAGTTATAGAGGGGAAGATGAATTCCCAAGCATTTTACAAAAATCTTTACGCACCATGATGAAACTTCTGTACATTAGGTGAAACTTTGTAGAAGTTGGTGATGCAACAGGACAGTGACCCAAAACTGGCGCCAGTCCATAATCGAATGGCATTCGAAAAACAAAATCTGCCTTTTGGAGTGGCCTAGTCAGAGCCCAGACTGGGATCAAGCAGTTAAATAAAGACATGAAAGATCAGAATTTTTTATGTTATTATTTGTTGCACATTTGTCAATATCCTTGACTTCAGATCACACTTTATGACAAATTAATGCAGGAAACCATAAAATTCCATACGGTTCACATACTTTCTCTTGCCAATATATACTCTTCTGTATATACCCAGTTATATCCTTTCTTTAGACAAGTTCTAACATTTTAATATGTTGCAAAAAGATCAGATGCAATATTCTGTATCCTTAGCCAATTTTTACCCAATGCTGAATCCTTTAGGCCACTTTTCATAGGTACAATGTCTTGGTTTTAGTATATGTATGATACGATTATTAGGTTTATATGTACAGTATTTTTATTGCTTTTTATGGTAAAATTTTTAAATTAGAGATCAAGATCAAGGGTATCATATAAATGGAGTTTTTCTTCTCTGATGGTACAGGACTCAAATTGTAAAAGAGTGGTTCTGGGAGAATGAGGAACAATTTTCACACATGAACTGGTCACTACATTTTGCACTACAACTAAAGCTGAAGGTGATTGAATAAAATCTTAGTGTGTGTGCCTTTTTAAAAAATAAAATATATTATATGCACTGTGGAAAGGTTTTCACATCTTATGTTTCACACTCATCAGGGGATTCCATAAGGTTTTTTTTTTCTCTCATCATTTTACACACAATACCGCATAATGATAAAGCACAAACAAACTGTTACAACTTCTGAGGTTGTGTTTGCCTAATACCAATACCCACTATGATCAAATTATTTTTTAATATATTGTTACACAAAAACACATAGAATTACATACTATGTGAAAAAACACGTAGAAGGACATACTAACTTAAACACACGACCCTATTAAGTAAGGAATTTCATTATGTAACATATGAAAAAAACACTACCTGGACTCCTCTGAAGGACATCCAAGACAAACTACTGAAAGACCTAGAACATCCCGTACTTGAACCTTGCCTTGTCTGTATCAATCCTAAATGAGTTATCTGAATATTGCAGAAACTGGGTACATCTTTTCATTCAGGATAGGTCTGAATACTGCATCCATTTTAACTTTTTACTGAGTAGTCTTCCAGTTCCAGTCACATCATGATGCTGCCACCACCGTGTTTGACTGTAGGGTTGGTTTTAATAAGTTGATGCATAGTGCCTGATTTCTTGATTACAACTAGTTCAATCCTAGTGTCATCAGACCAAATGATTTTGTTTCTCAAGATCTTAGAGTCGTTCTGGGGCTTCTTTGGCAAACCCCCAGTCTCTCATGTCCCTTTTAGTGAGGAATGGCTTCTGTCTTACCACTCTACCATGAAGGCCTGATTGGTAGAGTGCTTCGGTGATTGTTGTCTTTCTGTACGGCTCTTCCTTTCCACAAACTTGGTTACCTCTCTGACCAAGGACCTTTATCCTCAGTTACCCAGTTTGGTTGAGCAGTCAGATCTGAGAAGACTGATGGTTGTTCCAAATCTCTTTCCCTTAAGAACAGTGCAGGCTACTTTGCTCTTTGGCACTTTCAATGCTGCTACAATTTCCTTGTATCCTTCCTCAGATATATGTCTTGACACAATCCTGTCTCGCAGGTTTACAGATAATTCTCTCAAACTCATGACTTTGTTTTCCCTCTGACATACACCATCTACTGTTATACCTTATATAGATGTTTGTTTTTCTAGCAAATATTTTTTGTGAGTTCACTTAGGCACAGGTGGACTCCAATCAAGTTGAAGAAGCATCTCAAGGACCACTATCACTTTTTACAGTGCCATTTATTTATTTAACAAAAAATGAAGCCAAAAAAAAAAACATGTGGGCAATACCAAGCACCGCCATGATTCAACAGGTTGTATATCTAACTTCAGCAGCAATAAATAGAAGTTATCATTTCCTGTATAATTCTATCAGTCTATTACATCAATGTGAAGGAATCTTGGGTGAATGTGCTGGGATGTGATGGGAAGATTTGTAACTGTCTTAAATGCTTTCTACTTGTGAAGATAATCCATTTGCTTTTGGGAAAGGGACTGAATAACATAATGGAAATGGAACAGGTGTTGATCTGTATTTTTTAAAAATATTTTAATCTCAGTGTTATGGTCTGGATTTGCACTGGTCTGTTAGGATACACTCCAGATACTACCCATCATTGTATCTTTTTTGCCAGTTTGGCACTTTTGTCAAACACTTTTGTGAAACCCTTGTAAAAGTTAAAGCTGAAACGCTTGCTTTCGCTCACATCCTGACTGTTTCACTTCAAATTCAATGTGGTGGTGTACAGAGCACAAATGCAATGAAATGCTGACGGTAGCTATTAATACCCTATGAATGCTTTGTTTCCTCAGCTTTAAGAGCAGTAACTCACAGGGTAGAGAATAAGAGAATTGGTCTCAACAGATCTTTGAACAGCATGAAGCTGTTTTCTCTGAAGATCACCAGGTTGTGAATCTATTGATGTGTTAACCTTTAAATTAATTTATAATTATGTTAACAGTAAAAAAAAAAATTAGACATTGATTTGGAATTTAGATTTTTAGTCATGCTTAAACAATTATTATTTTCCAATCTGACAGGTAGAAAACAGACAATTTTTTAAAACTAATTTTGGTGTATACATTTTAGCACAAAACTACAGCTGTCTATTTCCTTCTTGCATGTTGTGGTGCCTGTATGTTTTTAGACTTAAGATGTTTTTAAATGTGGCGTAAAAAACCTATGCCAAGTTGTTGTACGGATCAGTTGGTCTGCTGTGGAGACTCCTCAACGGGAGCAGTTTAAGAGTAAACAAAAAAAAATGTTAAAAAAAACAAAAAAAAAGTTTAAAAACTGTGAATTAACACTTATGGCAACAAAAACAACAACAGTCAAGTCAGATATTTTAATACATGAAGGTCAGCTGTTCTGGAATAGTTCTTGCAAGAAGATTTTTGTCACATGCATTTGCAAAACCCATAGAGCACCATGATGAATTCAGCTAAGCAAATGGGGAGAAGTTCTTTTAGAGTTACCACCCTCTTTTAGAGTTACCGAGGTTGGTAAACTCTTTTTTAACTCTAAAACTCTTTTAAACTCTTTTAGAGTTACCAACTTCTTTTAGAGTTACCAACCTCAGAAATCACCAAATAACAGAACCTCAGATTGGAGCCGTTATGAAGGCAGACACATGTCAACATCAACATCAAAGAATATTATTGCATATTTTAGATGAAACTCCATACAGCAATCCACAAAGGGTGCAGGATCCAAGATTTATCCCAGCTGTCATAAGGCTGTAGGGCTACTTGGTGCACCCCAATGCCACCCATTATTCAGAATTCAACATTTAGCACTCAACATTCCATTTCCACACAGTATTAAAATGTAAATTCAGACATTATGATGATGATGAATATTTTGTCATGATACCTCTAAAATACATGTTGCTGACTCCAATATGAATCAGTTTAATCTTAAGCACCTACAGAAATGCTGTCTTGATTGTTTTGTACGGCTCATAAACTGCATAACAATAAAGAGTAATTAGGTACTAAAATGAGAAAGATTCACGAGGCTAGTACTGAGTACTTAGTAAAGTCAAATACTTAAATTTTCACAGGGTTACTCTTGGACATGGTCTGAGTGAGTAAACACAACGAGTCTGTGTCATGCCACTTGTGCCATGCGAGCTGGGCTGCAGTGAACAGTGTGACTGAGGGGAGGGGGGAAAAAAGCGGATTGTTTAGACTGTAGCATCCAGGGTGAGCACCAGACCAGCTGCCAGCCAATGAGACAAGCAAAGCTAGGTTCATCCGTCGCCTCCCAACCAACTGCAACATTTATACCAGTGTATCCAGAGCAGAGGTAAACGAGAGGAAAAAGGCGACTGTGAAACGCCTTCCTGACGTGCAGCTCTTCTACTGACATACGCATATAAAGGTAGGTGCACGACAAGCAGCCAGTGAAAAGAACGAGCGATATAGTTCTTCGTGTGCTGCTGTTGCGTAGTTAATAATACGGCTTTGTTTCTTCCAGACGCTACAGGCCAAGCTGAAAACATGACTGATACGGAAAAGAATGGCTTTTACCCAGCTAAGCAACGAATGCCCGAACAAAATGGCAAAACAGCGGGGATAGATGATGCTTTTGATGAACCGTACAAAGAGAAAGAGGGCGTAATGCCTCCGATGAGGATCGTATGGAGAAATGTGGCGCTGATGACTTTATTGCACATCGGAGGAGCTTACGGACTGATCTTGATACCTTCTGCTAAAGCTTTAACGCTTGTATGGGGTGGGTTTGTTCTTCTGGTTTATTCCATGGACCGACACCTTCACATTTAACCCATAATATTATGCACTTGTTTAAAGGAGGCGCTAGAGTGCGGTTTTATTCTGGTTGCGAGGGGGCGTTTGAGTCAGAAACACACGGTCTTCCATCAAATCATGCATTGTATACTTTAAATAGAAGCATGACTCGTTGACAGGATTCGAAAGCACACACAAACACATCTATTATAATGTATTAAGCTAAATTTAAAAAGAAACACACACCTATGTGATTTTCGAATCCAGCTTAATACATTATAATAGATAAAATGATTTTATTCTTGAGAGATTGAGTGATGGTGTATTTTCTTATTAGAAAGAGATTAGATATGGTTTCATATTAGACAGCTAAAAACCCTGCATCATCCAACCGATTCCTTTTCTAAGAATGGAGTCATTAGACTTGTATCTAATCCACAGTTAACAATCGTGTTCCACAGTTTTGGATTACACACTGCATGTTTGGCCCAATCGAACAAAGGACAATCAATGTGTCAATAGGCTGTCTGTTGTGCGCTAGACAATGTGTCTCTAGCAGAGTTTTCCTCTGGGATTCCGTAGACCAGACAGACCCAGTCTGACCACATGACACAGTGAGACATTCAGCACCCATATAAAACATAGTTGAGTTTCTGAGCCTCCAGGGCCCATAAGAGTTGACATTTTATACATTCTAACATTTTTGCAGAATCAGCAGTTCAGTGGAGAAAAGATAACCTGAAGATTCTTACTAAGTTTTCTGTTTCATTTCACAGCATGGATCTGTTTCATGATTAGTGGCATTGGAGTGACAGCTGGTGTACATCGGCTCTGGAGCCACAGGTCCTATAAAGCTACACTGCCATTAAGAATCTTCTTAGCCATTGGAAACTCTATGGCTTTTCAGGTAGTGATTCAATCATGAGAGAGTTTTTTATTTATTTATTTATTTTTGTAGTTAAACTAGTGCAAATACCAACCAAGCATTATCAAGATATAATCATTAGTTTTTAGTTCATATAATTAATTGCCTATTTGACTAGTCAGTTTAAGTTAGTTATGTATAGTTAGTCAGTATGAGTGTAGTTAATCCAAACATGTATAAAAAAGTAGGTCTATAAATAATATTGACATATTGACTAATTGTGTGTTGTGATCCCACAAAATATAATTGTAAACATGCTTAATGGGTAGGACCTGATTAATTATTGTTATCTCTGCTATTTCTGTCTATTCAGAATGATATCTATGAGTGGTCAAGAGACCACCGTGTTCACCATAAGTATTCAGATACTAATGCAGACCCCCATAATGCGAATAGAGGCTTCTTCTTTTCTCATATTGGCTGGCTGTTGGTACGTAAGCATCCAGATGTCATTGAGAAAGGAAGCAAACTGGACCTCAGTGATCTCAAGGCTGATGGTGTTGTAATGTTCCAGAGAAGGTATAAATGTGTATTATAATTTTATAGAAATAAGTTGTTAACATTGTAACTTCATATATTACAGTATAAATATTGCTTTATTGTTTAAAGTAACTGAAACTTGTATTAGTATTTGTACAAATTCTTGGGCTGTATATCACCATGTAGCTTGCCATGTTAGTACAATGTCAGTATGTCCACCTGCCTCACAGATTTGATTCCCTGATTCCTTGGAAACCTCGGCCCCATCGGTGCACAAGTCAGTGCACCCTTAGTTGGTGCTGGTCCCAAGTCCAAATAGGAAGGGTGTGTCAGGAAGGACAGGTGGAGTAAAACCACTTTCAACCAAATCAAACCAAATCAAAACCAAATGCAGTTTGGATGGTCATCTCTAGCAACTCCTAATGGGGCAGCCGAAAGATAAACTACATCCACTATGATGCTTAAACTCAACATGTTTGGATTCCTAAATACATTCAACAAATTGATGACAGCAGGGTTATTTCACTCCTTATCCCTTTTGTAAGGCAAAGCATTACTCACATTGTATGACATGACATGTTGATAAAGGCCGCCCACCTCTGCCAAAGCACAAATCAGGCCATAGTGAATGAACAGGATACAGTGATCCATCCCTTTCTTGTGCATGTGGTTCTACAGTGATCCTGAAATCTCTTTGAAAAGGAATTGGCACATCTAAGCTGAAAATATAGTACTCTGTAAACAAAGCTCATAAAACAATGAATCAAATCAGTAGAGCAGTATCTGGCTTGTAAATAATGGAGAACATAATTTTCACCTAATGTTGAAAAGGTTTTATAGACAGTTCAAGCTGATAACAAAATCAGGGGAATGGTTACTGCCCCCATTAGCATTAAAAAGCTATCTATAAAATAAATTTTAGCATAACGTAGAGTTTTAAATGAGAAATTTATGCCATATAATACAAGCTATATTTGCTGTTTATGTGTGTCTTTAAATTTTTTAAATATAAAATTTGTTTCTTTATGGTTGAAAGAGAGATTAAGTGTGTATTACTGTCATTGTTACTGCTCTAGGTATTACAAGTTGTCTGTAGTGGTCATGTGCTTCATCTTTCCCACACTGGTGCCATGGTACTTCTGGGACGAAAGCCTGTGGGTGGCTTACTTCATCCCAGGCCTGCTAAGATATGCTGTGGTCCTTAATAGCTCCTGGCTGGTTAATAGTGCTGCCCACATGTGGGGCATGAGGCCCTTTGACCTGAACATCAACCCCAGAGAGAACAGATTTGTTGCGTTCAGTGCTATAGGTAGGAGTATTTTAAATACCTGTTCTTTTTATGGTTATGCATCACACCATTTGGTAACATGATAAACAGGTTTATAGGTCAAAGATTAAAAGAGATTTTCACTTTTATGTTTTAATCTTTAACAGCTAGTAAAACCTGTTGTTCTAATGTAGAGCCTTCCTCTCCTCTCCTAGTAAATATTTAATTCTCCTAATATATATTTGTTTCATGCATATACCCTTATGAGAAAACAGTAATGGTATGTCATATAATAATAAACATTTTATCTTCTCTTAGGTCCTTGTACATGGAATGTCTAAAAATAATATATATATTAATAGACTGTTTAATGATATACACCTGAAGGTCTGTGCTTAAATCTACCTTCATATTTAGGATTCAGAGATGATGTGTGTTAGGTTAATTGTTGGGTTGTTTGTCATCTTTCTCTAGAATTTCTCTAGAATACCATTAATCTACTTTCTATTATTCTTATGTTTTTTGCAGTTGGTTAATATTCATTTTCATTTCAGGGGAAGGCTTCCATAACTATCATCACACATTCCCATATGACTATGCTACCAGTGAACATGGCAGTTTGCTGAACTTCACCAAGGTGTTTATTGATTTTATGTGTTTCGTTGGCCTTGCTGAAGACCGCAAGAAGCCATCTCCTGAAGCAATCCTGGCTCGGGTTCAACGCACTGGTGATGGGAGTTACAAAAGTGGCTAAGTCATTTCTAACATTTTGGAAGCCAAAATGTGTCTTGGGAACCTAAACCAGTATCTAAATATATTTGTGCAGCTAAGTGTGCAGCAAAGGTCCTGTTACTGTCTCTGATTAAGAATTGAATTACAACTTCCTGTCTTGACAGACTAAGGAACACTGTTTAAATTTTGTTGGACTTTAGCGCCAAAAAGTTTAATTTGGAAACATAATTTAATTTAATTCTAAGGTATGTTAACAGTATTGATTAAGCAGTGCATTCGCTAAACCTAATCAATAATAAAAATCATTGTATATTTTGAATGTAAAATTCACATTGATCTTTCTGATACACAATTTAAGCTACATAGTTACAGCTTATATGATATCAACTGTATTATATATGATCAAATACAGTATACAGTATATTAATTCCTTTGGCACTTTTGGTTTACATTCAAGTCGTCATAAAGTGATAAAGGTGAAAGAATGACAGAATAGATACAAGAAAAATATTAAAGCAACATACAAAGATTTTTTTGCACAGTGATACTGTTAAGGTGCACTCTGACATTTTATTCTAAATTCAATAAGTTTCACATTTTCTGTTTAAAATGGACAATTATACTGGCCTTCAGATATCAATTGATAGATATAAAAAAAAAACAATGCTGTATACATTTAAATAAATTGTTAATATTTTAACAATGTATGTCCTACTCA
Organism: Clarias laeviceps; assembly: GCA_030014305.1. Lineage (NCBI taxonomy): Eukaryota > Metazoa > Chordata > Actinopteri > Siluriformes > Clariidae > Clarias > Clarias laeviceps. Next base: position 16,267,605 of record JAQMYJ010000039.1, on the reverse strand, counting down.
GAACAATGGAAACAATGGATATCTTATTTTGATATGCTCAAAAAGCTATATATTGGGTTAGGGTTATATATCTTTGGCATGAATAATCTGTTTTTATTTTTAATTAATTAAGTAGAATACCATTAAAATATTTTATTATAAGCCTTTGACTATCCGATGATCCTTTGCACTTCTGACTAAAAATTAGCTTCAGGTCAGATGATTAAAATGTAAACCTTGGCATTATACATATTAGTGAATTGCACCTACGTTCATAAAAGCACAACTGAGGTTTTGAAACAGTGTTAGCTCTTTTATTCAGAGGAAGCTAACTGACATTCCCAGTTAAAACTCTCACTAGTTACACTAGTTACATCAGAGTTTAACTTTACTTGCCTGTTAATAGTACATTAGTTAGTTAACTGAATCATGGGATCATCTTTTGGCACAAGGAAAAATTGTAGTTAGAGAGCTGGAACTTATATACGCAAAACCTGTTACTACTCAGAGCAAGAGCAGTTAGAGTGATACTTCTTTCCTGCATGTTTTTCAAATCTTCATTGTGTATTAGTCCAATGAACAGAGTTATAAAATTGCCTTCATTACAAAACACACATTTGATTGAGACATTTGAATATCTTGTATCCAAACAATGAAGATGAATACCTTATGCTGCCTCCCGAATAAGTGTTTATCTTGGCAATGTGCAAATCCTGCTCAGAAAAAAATGTCTACCTACACAGCTGAATTAAATGAAATGAAATGCAGGATAAGTAATGATAGTGCTTATAATGCTTGTAGTGTTTAAAGTAATAACAATGAAGTAGGTACTGCATATTCATTGTGGTGTATTGTATAGCTCAGCTCATATCTTTATAATGCTAAGACCATAGAACTCCACAGACTATATTTTGGAGGAAGCAGAGGATTTCCTCTATTGTATTCTTGTCATATTTTATTTTATTTTAATAAATCAACCAATTTCTAAATTGTATGTGGAGTGAAATATATCCAGTATGTACTTTTTTTTTTTTTTTTTTTTTTAATGTTGAGTTGTTTAAAATTGTAAATTTATGCATATTTTAAGAATGTGTAATTCGAGGGTTGTCCATAACTTCAGAGATGTATTTTGAATAAAAATTATTTATTAGATTTCTTTTATGTGTGAACGTAGGATCAAAATATGTAATGTCCCCCACACTCATTGTTACACTGTCTTAACAATACCCACTGTGGGTCATTTCTGTGTATTTTTGTAGTGAAGTGATTCCATAAAAGCTTTCTTAAATACATGACACCTACAGTATATAAGCTACATGCTGTATGTTTTTTTTCCACATTAACCACTGATATTTGAAAAAGTTAAATTATTATTTTTAATAATTTAGAGTTATAAACAGATTTCACTTGTATGGAAGCCTTAAAGTAAGATTAAGGAAAGTTGTCACTTTATGTACAATTGAATAAATAATAATAATAAACACTCTAAAAACATTGTATGAGTTGTATTTTACTTTTATGGATGCTAATAGTTTTTTTTTTTGTCTTGCATAAAGCTTTCATTTGACTTTCATAGGTCATGTATTATCACAGGTAGCACAAATATGTTTAAGATAACAATAGACTGTTTGTAGCATTTTGTGATGACCAGCTATAATACATGAATATTTTGTTCAATACTTGGAATGTAGGTACACATGAACGCAAGGACATCTATTTTTAAATGAGAAAATGGCAAGTGGAATTTCTTTCACGTTTTTGAAGCAAAAACAAAAACTTCATTATTTTTTAAACTAAGACTAAAACCCATATTTCTCTTGGTTACTGAGGTTAAGGTTAGTGTTAGTTTCAGGCGTATAGGCATTGCATGAATTACCTGTATTAATAACTACGTATGTCATATGAAGGTCCTTACAAGGATAATAACAGAAGCTAATGTATGTGTGTGTTGGCCCCCTCTGCTGACTGCAGAGTGCAACTGAATCTCTATTAGCGCGCACAGCCTCAATACATCCTAACGTCGTATTATTATTTAGAAACAATCTATTTTTTTTTAGTTGTTAGTTATGTGGCTGTTTTTGTTAGTGGTTAATCAGCATCACATTAAATACAAATGTATTAATTGATCATTAATTGATTTATCCATTCGATTAAAAACTTATTCATTACAATATTTTGAGTACTGCTTTTTGTCCTAAAGCTTGCTGTTATTAGTGTCGTCAAAATTAAATATCCCCTCCTCCCATGTGGGGAAATATTTATGGAGTATATATAAAAAGTCAACACACCGAATTAATCATGCCCAGTTTTGAATTTGTCGCGGACAAAAATATTATTTAAGGTAATGTATAAGATATAATTACCAATCAATAAATTTTACAACGGTAAAATTCAGGATTTAATAATCAACTTAAAAATAGTTAATATAACTAAATTTCCCTCCCTTTCAGATGATAATCCAGAAGCATCTAGGCCTATTTATAACATCGTTCCTTAATCTTAAATTAGCGCGAACATGAGCTGTGAAAAACATGGAGATTATTGAAGATTACATCAAAAGAGCTTTGGGGTTGTCAGGATTAGGTGAGCAAACACGGTGCTGTCATGACCCGTTCGTTTCATTTCATCGATCTGCACGCTTTCTATTGGTTTCATCCTCTTCATTCGGTCTCTTCTTTCCAGTTTGCTCAGTCTTGCATTTGATCATTGGGCTGAGCTGTTTTTAAAGCATCTACAGCCGATTATGGAGTTTTGAGTGTTTTCATGGAGTTCAGAGCACACAAATCTCATTTCCAGGTTTTTTTCTCCCTAAGATTTGTCGGGCTTATAGGCTTGCAAAAGAAAAAGCAAAGAAAACACCCCAATAACCATTTTCAGTCTAAATAAAGGGTTGGTCTGGATTAAGGATGATTGAATCGAAGTCTCCTCTGTAAAAGTGCGCTAATTTCCTCAACAGAGAAAAATCCAAATAACATTTGGCGTTTGATCGGAGCGATAATCCCCGAATATCCTCGTTTCCCAGGCTACTGTATCTATCACACTTTGCTAAATTGAGTTTTTGAGGAGATCACTGATCTCCAGTCCGAATTCATATGGATTCGCTCCGACTGTTAAGGCGCACTGAGCTCTTCCCCGCTATTTGGCCCCGGGGAGCCACTGTGCCCTTTTGATCATTTCAGTCTCTGCTAGGCACAATAGTGCTGATTGGCTGAAAGGCTAAGGAGGGGGGAAAAGGCTTTAATTAAGCAGATAATCTCGGTTTGGGATGAGAGTAGATCCATTTCAGAGGCTGCCTGGAGCTTATATAGGAGACTTCTGCTGCGCCTGATTCCGTCTTCTAGACTAACCTCTGACTTGGATTCAGGATGTTCATTCATTTGGACGTTTATTATTACATTTTCATCTTGATGGTTCACATGAAATCCTGTTGCAGTTGGTAGGTTATGCCTTCACTTGTTATTTTGCATTACTATTTGTTTTGGGTAAAGTACTACAGCTACTTTCATTCTTATAGGAGTCAGGTCAATGATTTTATTTAGGTAATAACAGAATTATGCCCGATTACACCCTCACTCCGCACCCATATTCATCAGTCATTTAATTTATTTGAATTAATGTGATTTTTGATTTTTGTGTGAATTGCAAATTAGCTTGTTTCTACTTACTCATTCTTTTGGCAGCTGGTTTTTAGCTGACATCTTTTAGTGCAAATATTATTTAAATCTATTAATCGACAGAATTACCTATGTATAATTCTTTTGCTTCTATTTGACATTTTGAGATTTTGTAAAGATAAATTTGAAGTTCCACCTGAATGTTTGCTTTTGTGATGGCCATAATGACTAGAATAATGGTATAAGGGGTCTGAAGGGGTCATCTGGTTTCTGTTCATAACCATCATAAATGATATATTTTTTCATAATATATGAAAATAATTTTATATGCATATAATAAGGGCCTAGAACTTATGTCTTGCATGCATGTTCTGCATATAGATCAAAACAAAAAATCCTTATTGAGATTTCAATAGTTTATTCACATTTTTTCAATGTTAAATATTTTTAATATCAGTGTATCCTCTGATCACCCCCCTCATTTTTCTTTCCAAAGTAGTCTGTTATTTTAATAGTTTTAATTTCCAACTTCACATATTACAGCTAGATTGCTTATACTTCTAATCACAGCATGTTTTGCCAGGTTTATTTATAAATAATAAAATATGTGTACATTCTGCAATTCACAATTTTTTCCTGTCTAATTTAACCAATCTAGGAAGTAATTGTAATCAGTATTCATTTTTTATATACTGTATAGATCTGTAAAAAATATAAGTATGACTTATTTATTAATTTAAATATACTTGTTTAAATATTTCCCTTATTTTTTGTATTTATTATGCATGTGATGTCTTATCCTAAGTATTTTAAGAAGAAAATTGTTGGTCATGGGGAAAACTAACACTTTTGCTTTGTCTTCCAGGTCAGTGAATAATTTCCTGATGACTGGCCCAAAAGTAAGCCAACTTTCTTTTGATCTACTAAGTTCCTTATCTAAAATCACAGGGTCAACATATCCTAGCAATGATTTAAGTGGATCATCACTTTAAGATAAATGATTACACGGTGCATGCCAGTGACATTTTTTCTCACAGCACATTTCACATTCATATCTAATCCCCCTTGATCCTATTCACATTGTGGAAGGATGCAGCTGTACTGATGTGTATAGATAAGGTACAGTCAAAGTCTTAACGTAATGTTTGATAATTGATGAATGAGTAAATATAGATTATGTGAGTCTGCAAGGATGTAAATCAAAGTATGTATTTGTGTGTGTGTGTGTGTGTGTGTGTGTGTGCATGCACGTGTGTGTGTGAGAGATAAAGGATCAAGTTATTTAAGTATTTCTTCTTTTGCAGGCTTACCTGATCTACTCTAGTAGTGTAGCTGCAGGCGCTCAGAGTGGGATTGAGGAATGCAAGTATCAGTTTGCATGGGAGCGCTGGAACTGTCCAGAACGAGCCCTTCAGCTTTCCACGCACAGTGGACTCAGGAGTGGTAAGATATAAAAATTACTCAAAATAGACAATTTTTTTGTGTGTCCCAACTTAGTAAAATGAAGAGCATATTTGACATTCTAATGGCCTTGCATACTGTTTATCTGTTACAGTAACATCATACAATCAGTAAGATAATTCAAAACCATTCAAACACTGCTTACTGTAGCCATGTGTACTGTTTACTGTTGTAAACCTTGCATATAAGTGAATAAATAGAAAGTTACTGTTAGGCAGCATCAAGTGAGTAAAACTAATGTCCTCTTAATCTGAAGGGTGTAGGTCAAAGGTTTGCCTTAGACTCCTTTCACTGAGAATTCTTCAAGTGCTAAAAGGAAACCTGAACCAGTCTAGTGGCGACCCCTGCCTAATTGAGAGTCTGCTGAGCTTATGTCAACTGTGCGCTTCACTGTTTGATTCAACAAACAAAGTCATGAGTAGTCAATATTTAATATTTTTTTACAAGTACTCTAGAGGGAATTGCAGGTGCAATGAGACATAAAATTAATTTAACCAGAATGTGCAATATGTCATGTTGGGCGCAAATACATGTGGGAAAAAAAAAGAAATCAGAAACAGCATCAAAGTAATTTCTATTTGCAGCAACCCGGGAGACAGCTTTTGTTCATGCCATCAGTTCCGCTGGGGTTATGTACACTCTCACAAGGAACTGCAGCCTGGGTGATTTTGATAATTGTGGCTGTGATGATACCAGGAATGGTCAAAGAGGTAAGCACACACTATAAAAAGAACAATATGATGGACACAAAACTACAGTAAAACAACACTGCAAGTAGGTGGTCTAGAGCTTGTCTCAGAAGTTCTTTACAGGAAAATTGGGAAAATTATTAGTTCAAGTATTTACTTAATAATAAGAAGGATAGGTGCTGCTGGTTTATGTTGTGTGTAATTGCAATTGTTTCAGGTGGTCAAGGCTGGCTATGGGGAGGCTGCAGTGATAATGTGGGCTTTGGCGAGGCGATCTCGAAACAGTTTGTGGATGCTTTAGAAACTGGACAAGATGCGCGTGCTGCCATGAACCTGCACAACAATGAAGCTGGACGCAAGGTATCCTGAATGTCAAAGAAGCCTTCTCCAATTTCTCCCACGGACTTTAGCCTATGAGAGGGTGCTACAGATAGCTTGCTAGAGTGGGGGATTTACTCCTGCACTACAAGATTGGACTTGAAACATAGGCAGCTCTCCTGGCCACCAACAGAATGTAAAGTGCCTTTTGAATCATTTTTTAGTGCTTCCAGTGATCGCTTACCACCCAAGAGTTTCATTCATGGCCTTATAAGCAAGGTGCCACTCATTCCCCCAGCAGTGTTTGCGCTGTACCAGATGGGCCTATTTACAGCCTGTGAATGTCCTTTATGACAAGACCTCAACTCAAGGTTCTTGGGATCAGTGGTGCGAGCTTAATTAGTGGACCTAGGGGGCCACACGTTGCAAAGGTTCTGTATTCTGTTGCTTCTCAAATAAGCATTTAGTTTTATTCTAGCAATAAGGATCTTACATTTATGTTGGTCTTTGTTGCACTTGAGAGAACCACAGGCATCACATCCATGCAGCTGAAGTGCTTTATTTTTCCTGCCAGTACCCCCGTCTGCAGGTTTTGTCAGCTCACTATGGCACCTGGAGCATCATTGTAACTAAAAAAATGCAAAAGAATTCTTTTTCATTTCATCCTGAATGGATTAACCATTGGGTCTGCCCATGGCAGAAAACATGTTGACAATGGCCTTGCTAAATAAATACTCCCCTTTCCTGCACTGAACAATTTGGCTCGCTGTGAAACCTTGATTCTACCTCCTATCAAGAGCAAATACCTCCCTGAGAAAGGAGATGCTTCTTTTCAAATGACAGATGTTTGTTTCATCTGAAGTCAAGATATATTGTGCAGGCACAAAAGGTGAAATAAGAGAAACACCGAAGCTTGAACCTTGAACCTGCTTTTCATTATCCAAATGAATTCCTTCTGGACATATAGTCTGTATAATAATGGGTTCATTGTATGATATCTTGAGAAATGATAAATTCACATTCAAGTGTCCTTAAAATGTGGAAAAGAAGTACAAATGCTGAAATGAACGAATGAATGATATTCAAATAATGTTCTTGTGAGATTACTGGTTAGGAGTGATGCATTCTTTTCTGAAGCACATTAGTCATTTCCTTAATTTGCAATCTTTTCTTACACCAGGCTGTGAAGGGGACCATGCAAAGAACGTGTAAATGCCACGGTGTGTCTGGCAGCTGCACCACTCAGACCTGCTGGCTTCAATTGCCTGAGTTTCGGGAAGTGGGCAACTACCTGAAAGAGAAGTACCACCGTGCCATTAAGGTGGACCTCCTGCGTGGTGCTGGCAACAGTGCGGCCAGTCGTGGTGCTGTCGCTGAGACCTTCAGCTCCATCTCTCGTAAGGAGCTGGTGCACCTGGAGGATTCTCCTGATTACTGTGTTGAGAACCGTACACTAGGCCTTCCAGGCACCGAAGGCCGTGAGTGCTTAAAAAAGGGCAAGAATCTGAGTAAGTGGGAGAAGCGTAGCTGCAAGCGGCTATGCAGCGACTGCGGCCTGGCTGTGGAGGAACGCAGGGCAGAGACCGTATCCAGCTGCAACTGCAAGTTCCACTGGTGTTGTGCGGTAAAATGTGAGCAATGCCGCAAAACTGTCACCAAGTACTACTGTGTCAGAGCCAAGCAAGTTAAGAATGATAGTGCAAGTCGAAGAAAAAGTCTTCGTTTAAGGAAGAAGCACTAATGTAGTCTTTAAGTACTGAATATGACATGGTGTAATCTTTAATATATTCAACCTGAATTTTGACACTTGATTACCAAGTAAAAACACTGACATTGAAAAAGAATATATACAATACACACAAATATTAAATAAGACTGAGAGCTAGAAACGAAGAGGACAATATTACATATTAGTCAAGGTATCAATCCTGTTATATAAAAGTGTTTCAGTATCGAACACTGTTTACATGCATGCCTCAGGCTGATATGTTTCTTAAACTATTCAGCATGTGTTTCTAAAATAGCACTGTATTTAATCATAAAATGGGGTTCATTAGACTGTGAATAGGGCTTTTTTTTTTTTTTTTTTTTTTACATCTGTGTCTCTGTGTTCTTTATATTGTAAATCTGAATCTGAAAAAAAGTATAAATAGTAATGTGTTCTGAATTGGCCTAGTCATCATAATCTCTGTAAATGAGCTGTAAATAAGATGAAGCACTTTTGTATATGGTTAATTTATTTCATATATGTAGTAACGTTTTGTGTGATAGATTTTTCTTTTCTTATTTTGTCCCATATACTTTTATGATTAAAGATCTGTAATGTGTCCTTTTATAACTATTTTCCCCCCGATTTAATTACATTCATTTACATGCAGTACTAATAATAACTGGATGCTCATTGATTATGTCACTATAGGTGGGTAAAAGTACTTAAGGGTAACCTGATTATTTTAAGTTAAATGTTAAATCTGCACAAAAGCATCATATTTAATACAAAGTACAGATCCAGAATAGTCCAGTATAGACATACACACATTTATTTTAAACAGGGCCATATACTAACTGTAGATTGTTTGATAGGATTGCAAATTGCTGAGCATGCCATAGAGATTTGCTAATTCTTTTTTGTATTTAGTGGCAGATAACCCTGGGGCGGGGAAACAATAAGAAAAGAGTTTTAATTATAGTCTTCCTTCCTTCACGCCTCTCTCAATTTCTTCTTTTCAAATGCCCTTTTTTCTATCTAAGTAATCCTCAAAGAACTCCCAACGCCTTGGCACTTGGATGTTTTTTACTGTTTAATACTGGTTTAATTAACTTTGTCGAGACAGAGGGAAAACATGGACCAAGTCGCCCCTCAAATTATCTTGCCTCTAATTTTGTATGCTAATCTCCTTTTCACGCCATCATCTTGGGGGAAAAAATGTTGGGAAACTTCATGTGGCCTGTATTGGGCTTCCTGTGGATGTTTTATTCCAAGCCCACCTATTTGGCTCCTTTCACTCCTCTAGGGCCTTCCTTTGCTCGATTTAACAATGAATGGCGAGCTAATCAGCTCCCTCGGTAATGCACCACTGCTGAAGAAGCTAATCCCCCTCTCCTCCTCCTTCAATGGCCAGTCGCCTTCAAAGGGACTTTGGGAAAAGGCTTTGCATGGATTCACACTATTTGATGAATAGAAGTTAGTTCAAGTATTGTACCTAGACAAGAAGGGTTCATAAACAAATACTTGCCAGCTTCCATCCCACCTGCAGAAGTGCCAGCACTACTGTAGCATGCTGGGACAAAACTAAGATCTTGCAAAAGTGATATCCTATTAAAAAGGCTAATTAAATCTTCAGTGAGGATGAATTAATACTTGGAAGCATACTCTGTTTTACTTAAAGTTGTGCCACTGAAGCACATCACAGATCAAAGTGCTTCTTCTGGGATATGGCTGATTTTGAATTCCTCCTGTCCAAGTTACAATCAATCATCTGAAATGATTGGAAATAAAGAGTTTTATCAGTTCACATTCAGTATATTCAAGCTTTTCAGCAAAAAAAAATCATAGGTCTATTGCAATAATTTTATATGGTCGCTGAGTTTTATGGTCATAACAGAAATCAGATGAGGGAAACATTTGAACATGGAAAAACCCAGGATTTTGATGACAAAACTGCTGAACCTACACATGCATAATATATAGGAAAAACCTAGTTGTTAAAGTTGCAGCTACACCAGATCTCTGTCTTCATTACTATTTGATAAGTCTGATGAATTCCACTGTCAGCCGTTAAAAAATTCAAGTGTTCAGAAATTCTTCACCTTTACTGCTAAACGTTTAATAACAATAATAATAATAATAATAATAATAATAATAATAATAATTCAATATTGTGCATATTTTGGCTGTCTTGCCATTTGGGATTTGCAGTGAGCCTGAGTTGTTGGAGACATTTTATAGGAGGAACTAAAGATTAAGAGCTGTCCACACACGTAGGTATAAATCTATTCACATAATTCAGAAGGTCAGCAATCATTTCTAATGTCACTGAACCAGAAATTACACTTCATGACTCATTTTCTGAGAAACAGCCTACATATATACATGTGTATCATTTAAAAGATGCTAATGTATTTTACAGACTTATGAGATGGTGAATTCTGTAGAGGAAAAAGTACTCTATGGCAATTATATATTCCAAACCACTCAAATTTATATTTAATAGCTCTTTATAAGCTTGACTAATAGGATTTGAAGCTTAGGAGCTTTGGACACATACTGTACCACCAAGAGAGAGAGGTAGGGCCAGTAGGATGTGCTGAGAGGAAACAATGGCATTAGCCGTTCTTAGTGACAAGTTTAATAAAGTAAGCTAGCTTCTTTCTTTTTTCCCTTAAAATATTTTTAGTAGTACTTTGGCTTTTTGACTGTTTCAGTTGTGTTCACACTATGTCATTTTTTTTTTAAAAGCAAGATAGCTTACATGATGCAGAATATAATCCAAACAAGATTAGCCACAACAACGACCAGTTGAACTGAATAACACTGATTATCAATTATATCCTGGTAAACTGGTGACAGGATCATGGACCAAGGGCATCCCACATCTATACCTGTGGGGACCAAAGGCCAGACCATCTGTTTCAATGTAACAAAAAACCCAATGTAGTACAAATTATTGAAAAATGCTGACCACAATAGAAAAGTATAAGAACACCCAGTGCATCACAGTCTACCTTATAGGAGGTTTGGCAGTTAAAGAGTTCAAGGTTGTTGACTTGACCTCCAAACTCCGCAGATCTATCTGACTGAGCATCCATGGAATGCTTCAGATGAACAAGTCTGATCTATGAAGGCTCGACCTTGTAACCCACAGCGCGCAAATGATTGGTCTTTAATGTTCTGGTGCCGGACACCACAGCACACGCAGTATGATCTTGTGGAGTCATCCCCCGAGGGGCCACATCTACCTCTAAGGCAAAAGGGGAACATGCCATACTGGCCTTAATGCTTTGGGTTTTAATGTTATTGCTGATTGGGGTATAGCCATGCTCAAAAGTTTGAGAGTTTGGCCATTGAGAACTTGTTGGTCAATCCTTAAGAGGTAAGTGGGCAAACAAAAACCCACAAATTCTGACAATCAGTTAAGGCTGTGGCCCAATCAGGATGCCATCAGTCAGGATGTGGCCCAGAAGTTGATTGACAGCATGTCAGGGTGAATTGCAGTGGTCCTGAAAAAGAAGGGTCAACAATGCAAATATTGACTCTTTGCATAAACTTAATGTAGTTGTCAATAAAAGCCTTACTTGTGAAACTTATGAAAAAGTTGCAATTATACTTCAGTGTACCATAGTAAAATCTGACAAAAAGATTTAAAAACACTGAAGCAGCAGACTTTGTGAAAATTAATATATGTGTTCTTCTCAAAACTTTCAAGCTCAGATGTATAATATACAAAACGTAGCTGAGCAGTTAAGATCTAAGGGGGTTAATTATTTATATTTTAGGATGAAGATATTTAGCAAACTGTCGACATGAGAGCTTTGACCGATATCTAGAGAAACTGCACATAACTTGATATACCGAGTATATGAGGATATGAGAATGGTGCTAGAGTTCCATCTGCTGGTGAACTAAATTAAGCTGCTTATACACCGTGTTCCAAATTATTACGCAAATTATATCTTTCTCTGATTTTCATAATTAGTCAATGCAAATGACAGTCAGTATAATTTTCAAGTCATCAACCATTAGGGT
>JAQMYJ010000039.1:16238323-16255323 GCA_030014305.1 Clarias laeviceps | reverse complement strand
GTTTAATTTAAAAACCAAACATTTAATGTTTATGACACTTACATCCAATTTGCATAATAATTTGGAACGCGGTGTAATGTTCTTATGTCAGACTATGCTCCTATTTAAAAGCTTAATGAACTTCACCATTGAATATGTGTTGTTAAGCTGTGTCTTGAGTGTGCATATCTGCATAGGTGTTCTTTTTTAAACTGGAAAAAACAAAAATATTGCAAAATTTAAAACAAGAACAGATACTCACAACATCAGATTACAGGCTGACTGATGTGATCTAACATGGATCATCAGGATCGATCTATCTATCGATCTATTGCTCGATGGACCGATAAACAGGATAAAACCTTGAATAAAGATATGAGTATGATCAGATAGCTTAGACTGTGGCCTGTTTGTGGACAATGTTTTGAATGGTCTGTCTGTTGGGTCCCCAAAGCTTAACTGCTTATTGCTCTTTTTGACAAAAGGTTTGAAATGGACATTATAGCTTACATAACATGGATACTGTGCAAAGGTATTAGGCACATGCAAATACACTATATTGTCAAAAGTATTCGTTTGCCTTGCCTTGACGTGCATATGAACTTGAGTAACATCCATTTTTTAAAACTCTATTTATAAGTAAATTTAATGATTTAAGCTTTAATTTCTTTGAATCACTAATAATAGCTGCATTCAAGTCAGGGCCAGTCCAGCCCTATAATTCAGGCCAGGAATCTAGGTCCAGGCCACACACACTATGTATATATAGTTTCAGAAAAACAGGGCATTTTTTAACAGAAGTCCTTCTTCAGCTGTGTTAATGCTTACTGTGCTGACATTGAGCTGTGAACTATTTCCTCTTAGCAAGCCAGCAAATCCTTAATGGTGAACTTACCATAAAAAGATACATTTTGCAATAAGTGGCAAAAGTATTCATATATTAATTATTAAATATGATCACTATAGGATCTTTGCTGAATTTTTTTTTTTTTTACTATTTTTGTACCAGTTTTAGACTGATAGACCTTTTGTACCTGAATATAATGTTTTTTACTAGGAGAAAGAAATCAAAACAACTTTAAAAGTAATTTTTTTTTTGCAATTACTAAGTATAATGACTATTGACTACAATGTGAGAAATATTCTGATGAATTTGACTTAGTTAGGCAATAAATGTACACACAATAAGCTTAATAACAAAATAAAAACAAGTTTTTGGGAATGTCTGTAAATGTATCACAAATCAACACTGAAACGTATTGAGAGGTGTTATTCTGCATTTTGTGAAAGTACCTTTGGCAGCAGTTACAGTATTCTTGGGAAAGCTCTGCACAGCTGGTTTAGGCAATATCTCTCATTCTTCCTGGCAGATCCTTTTGAGCTCATTCAGAGTGAATAGGGAGTGTCTATTAACTACTATCCTCGGGTTTCTCAATAATTGTTCAATATGAGTTCAAGTTTGGTTCATCACTGGGTCATTCAAGGACATTCAGAAACCTCTCCCAAATCCACTCCCACTCATTAGTCACCCTTTTTGGGCTTCTGTGCTCTCTGGAGCAGGTGTTCTTTAGCATTCTTAAAGGTGTTCTTAAATTTTTTAAACATCCACATATAGCCTAATTACATTTTGACTTTTGTCATTTAAAATAATAAGCTGTCATAGTTAAACAAATAGATTTATATATATATCAAATATATAAAATATATAAAATAAATAAAATATTTTGTTGCATTTTTTATTTAAGTTGCTTTTAAACAATGTCCATTGTTAAAGGAGTTATATAAATGAAAATGATTTTAAGTGAATTTCATCTGTTTGGGAGGCAAGAAACAGGATGGTACATCACAAGTACTATATTTACACACTTATCATACTACCTTTGTTTAATCTAGCCATAGCAGGATAATTTTAGTTTGCTCTAGCCTGTACTAAAGAAAAGGCAACAAACTTATCAGGCAACATTTAACATTTAACCTTGAGCATTTTAAACAGCTTTTGTTGCATTTCACCTTATATATGCTAATTTGATCTTGCAACAAGATCAATAAAAACATTATAAATAACATTATGAAGAAATAAATGCAACAATTTCTATGTCGTGTTGGAGACATAATTTTGATCAAATTTTTCTTAATTCATTTATACAAATCAGGAGTACTTGATTTCAGTTTTTTATTTTGACTGTGTAAAATTTTAACCACAGAGACACCCAATTGGTATCCTTACATCACCACATATTTATAGAAAATATTGACTTAGACCCAAATTCTACACCAAACTGCCCTGAGAATAAATACAACCAAACTTTACTGTGAAACCTCCCTAACATGCATTAGCAGTTTAGATGTATACACTAATCACTAAACACATTCTTATTGCAAATTAATTTGGTAATTATAGTATAATAATTTAATAATTGTCTTAAAGAAAAAATAACTGTTGTATATTTGTAATGTAATGTAATATTTGTACTATGTAATGTTGTATTTACTCAAGACACTGTGTTTCATAAGAAAGTCTGAAGTTAATGATACGGCTTAAAACCTTCCCAAGGTTACTTTACTTAAGTGTTACTAGACCTTGAGTTCAGATGTCACGGAAATGAACTACACTTAACAATTTTAGAATAGCTAACTGGATTTTTTTTTTTACTGGTGTATTTAGTAATTTCATTCAGAACGCCATCATATCCACAGGATTTTTTAGATTTTAAAGTAATTTGTTAAACAATTCCTGCTCAGTAATGGGGGAGTGCAGAGGAGTCTGAGATATTTTTTAAACTAATTTTACTCTGTTCAGATTTCAATTATAATATTTTGTTTATTGTTGTTGTTGATATTCAGTGTTTAAAGTGATTTAAAGTGGGAGACCCTTTATGTCTCCAGTTTTGTTCACCAATTCAGATTTTGATTTGTTTTTCCAGTGCTACCAGAAATAAATAATGTTGATGAACTCCTCAGAGTCAGTTATGTCTGTATATATTGGTCTTTTTTATTGTAAGTGTATGTTTATATAGCTTTGAAGTATCTTAGCAATAAAGACATAAATCTGCATTGTTTTACTCTCTTTTTTGATTGGGTAACTTTCTTAATTCTTTTCTAATATTTTGGCATTCTGTAATGAATCACTTGCTGTCGGTTATGTTTGTTTTTATATTGTTTCAACTGACAATTTATTGCAGTCTAATAAAAATATGGAGTCTAATGTTTCTAACTTGCTAGATTGAGAATGCAAGATTGATGCATTCATTACTGTGTCCAGAAAAATGTCTAATAATGTTTGGATTTTATGGACGCTTGTTGCTTTGGTTTGTAATATGGCTGTGATCAGACATTGGGTTTAGTGGTGTCACAGCAAATGTGCTGACGTGGAAAGGGTTTAAATCTGTTACCAAATAGTCAACTATGCTGGTGCCAAAAGGGTGCATACCTTGGCAAAGAGTCTCCTCGTGTCCTACCACTAACAAGGTACAGACCCAGGCTTTGACAGAGCTGCATCAGGAACTTTTCATTTTTGTTGACCTGCAAGTCAAAGTTGAAATGAGGAAGGTTAGTCAGGATTCTGGAATAAAGATGCCCAACTATAAAATAGTTTCCCTGGTCTGTGTGAAAGACAGGGATAGAGCTGGTGCGTGTGATCAGGTCTCTATAGACTATAGATCAGGACATTTTCTCGCACCTGGAAGCTGCAGGTCTCATCGTGGTGGAGCTGTGGAAAATATTCTCATTATTTATTTATTTATTTGGTCCATTCACGTGTCATTTGACACATCGAGTGATGGATATTCCTCACCCACCCAAGTAGGGAACGCCAATTAGCATAACCTTCATATCTTTGGACGGTGGGAGATAACCAGAGTACCCAGAGAAAACCCACCAAGCACGGGGAGAGCACATAGACCCGAGATGGGAATTGAACCCAGAACCTGGAGGTGTAAGGTGACAGTTCTATCTGCTACGCAACTGTGACGCCTCATTATAATAAAGGCATTTACAGCAAGGGTTTAACACAGGAAAATAGCTTGGATTATTTTCTCAATTCTGTTTTTTTTTTTTTTTTTTGCTATTTTATCATTGGTTGGGTTTTCTGGTTTGTTTCTGCATTGCTTTAACTGACAAATTAAATAAATTCCATTCAATTGTACAGTATTTGTATAAAATAAGCGCTTTTAACAATTGTCATTGTTGCAAAGCAGCTTTTCACATTCTACAGAATTAAGGAAGTTCGTATGAAATCTGAATGTGTATGAATCAAAATGATAAGATCAGTCTAATGAAAATATGGTTTACGTTTTAAACTGCGGATACTCCTAAAGGGATTTACAGTGGGGGATGTATTTCCTTATTTTAAACCAAAAGTGTGGTTAATTTATAACTCTCTCTCTTTCTCCCTCTCTAGATAAAAAATAGAAAATAAAGAAAAAGAGAAAAAAGTAGAATATAAAAAATACAAATAGAAAAGAATAACACTCAGGCTTTGTCGTATTACATACTGCATTTTAGTCAAATTAACTAAAATATTTCAAATGTACTAGGGTTCATTTTAGGCTGCACTTAATAGTACTGTAAAATACTGATTTCAAAAGAAAAGTCTTACACTCGCTTTCGCATAGTTGCATAAACAAGTGATTGCGTGTGTTTCTGTTTCGGTTGTAAAACATGAGTCACTGTGTCTGGCTTCACGCAGCCGGAACAGTTAAACACAGCTCAGTCACTGTGGGGCCAAACAAACCCGAGCTGCTTACACAGCGCGCTGCTCCGAGCTCTCGCAGCCCGTCAGCAGAAAACAAAGCAGCGCCGAGCCGCATAGGGTTTTATTTATGTATATAAACCTCTTCGAAAGCTTTTAGCGCATACCGGGAAAACGACGCGAGCTTGGCAGCGAGGACAATCCCCCGGGCGGAGAGGCAGAGATGGAGGAAACGGCAACAGTGGCTGAAGCTGAGCCGACATCTAGCGACGCCGCTAACGCTTTCCTGGGGGTTCATGAGTCGGGGTGGACTGACTCTCAGCTTCGCAAATACCCTTTCCAGACTAGACAGATCCCGCGGCTTTCTCACACCGACCCCCTAGCAGAGATCCTAATTAATAACGAGGTAATGATGTCTAACTTCTAACTACTGTAGAAATGTGATGTGAAGAGCTGACTATTTTCTGTTAGCTTGCTACTTCGTTTTGAACTAGCTAGCTAACACTGTCGTATAGAAGGATGGTAGCTGGGCTTTTCATCACTAACTATAAACATGTATAACCAGTTAAAGATAATATTAGATAAATCTGCTGTAACAGTTGCAGCCATGACTGTGCTTCTTGATCCCATACATCTCTTTCTTTCTCTCTCATCAGTAACATTACTATTTTTTACCATAACTACTATCAGATATGCAGGACACTCTTTATTTACCTTGCATTGATCACTAGTGGCTGTAGCAGAGCTTTAAACTTAACAGTGTGTGTGTTTATGGTAGCTGGCTAAATGAAAGAATTGTGATTGTGTGACACATTGCATTACACTTTCAGCTGTACTCTAATTCGGGTGTAATTCCTGAGTACAATTATCTTTTCTGAGAATTCTCTGTACCCTGGTTGTGCTCGGTGTGTTTACTCATGCTATGATGTGAGCTGTGTCTCTTACTGGAGTCATAACAGGCCGAGCTTGATGCCACGCCTCCACAGTTTAATGGAGCAAGTGCAAATAAATGCCTCGCTTTTGAGTCACACAGTAACTTGCTGATAGAAACAAAGCTTACTGATTGTATTTATCAAACATACCAAGAACACGTTATTAAAAATGTGATTTAATTGAGGGTTTTGGGATGTGTTTTTGTTTGAGAAACAAAACAACAGTTGAATCGAATGCTCTGAACACAACTCTTTTTAAGTGAGCCGACTCGCATTAGTGAATCATTTTTAAAAATGTATTTTTTTTCTCCTATATTTGAAGGGGTTTCAATGTGTATTTGTGTTTATGAGGAACAAAAAACACAGCAGTTGAATCACTTGCTTTGAACACAACCTTTTAAGTGAACCGACTGACATTAGTGAATCAATTTTATGTACTTAATATATTTTTCTTTTTAAATGAAAATATTTACTATATTTACACTGCTATAAAACAAGTTGATTGTGGTGTCGTTATGGATTTAGGTTAAAATATAAAATACAATGTTTTGTCAATTAGAAATAAGACGTCAGATGTAATTTAGGAGTAGGTAGTTTTGAAAATGTATAGAAAATGAGACATGGAAAAAGAATCGGCTCTTACTCGTGGGAACTGAATCAAATGATGTGACTCATTAAAAAGAGCCGGAATTCCCATCCTGATGCTGCGCCGCTTGTGGCAGAGCTTTGGTGGAGTTTAGCGCGCAGACAGACTGAGCTGAAAAGCGGCACGTTCCTGTAGTCACGTAGCACTACGCGCGCGCGCGCGCGCGCACACACACACACACACATGCATACATGCATGCATGCATGCATGCATATATGCATACATACACCAGCTCCTTCGTACACACTTTCAGTACCTAACATGCAAAGGCAGCTAATGTACAGCCTATGTGTATTTCTAGCACACATTAACACATATATATAAAGCTGTTATCAAGATCACATTTATGATTATTATTTAAAACGTTATATAGCTTGACCCCTAAGGAGTTAAATGTGCTTTCTTTTTCACATGTCTGTGTGTGAGCACATACGGGTTTGGGTAGGGATTTTTAAAATGACACCCTGGCACACCTATTTGAGATCCTTAAATAATAGTGGTGCTAAAAATAAATTATAAAAACATGTGCAGTTGGATTGCACCTATAAGACGTTTATGGAAACGTGTATGTATTAAAATGATTATATCCTTCAATTTGCATATCTTTACAGCAAGTCTTCTTTTTCCTGAAGTTCTCTGTATTTAACACCATGTGTTTAAAAACTAGTATGCTATCAGATAAAAAAACAACAACAACTAGGCTACAGACAGTTTTATACACTTTTTCAAATACACTTTTTCTAAATAGCTTCTGTATGGTGGCAACCCAATGTGGTTTTGACAGCATCTATAGTTAAATATATATTTGTATTTATGTGCAAGTCAAATTAGTTCAGATTAGATTAGACTAAATTCAGTTTACAAAGCCAATGAAATGCAGTTAGCATCTAACCAGATGTGGCCTATTTACAATAAATAAGAAATGTAGTAAAATGAGGTTATGGGTCTATATGGACAGGAGGTTGAGTGTCTTATGTACAGAAGGTGCAGTAAGTAATAAACATAGAGTATATAAGGTAATATGTAGTGTAACTATGCACACTTTGTGCAGTGGAGAAGACATGTCAAAAATATAAGATGCTCAACATGATATACATGTGTACATATATGTCTGTATGATATAGTGTGACCAGAATAAACATGGGTGGATATTTGCATTAGTTGGAACCTTTGCATACTGGTATCAGGTATAACATTAAAACCACACACAGGAGAAATGAAAGTAAAAATAATAAACATTCATTATTTGTGTTACACTGGCACATGTCAAGGGATGTCATATATTAGGCAGGTTGATGTGTTGGAAGCAGGGGGAAAAAAGGGGCAAAATGGGGGAAAATATGAGGTAAATAGTATTTGGTAGTTAGTACCAATCAAAAGTAGTCCAAGGTAGGACAACCGGTGAACCAGCCTCGGGGTCATGAGTGCATAAGGGTCACTAATGCATGTGGAGAGCAAAGACTAGCTTGTCTGCTCCAATCCCACAGAAGAGCTCCTATAGCACAAATAAAAAAATATATATATAATGTGGCTGATTTTTATGCTTCATAAAATATAAACATGGCGTTCGCATGTAAAACTAGGATATATTGAAAGTTAGAATCTTTAATTCGTTGCCAAATTAAAGTATATAAAAAAAAAATCCTTCAATACAGCGGTACATGCTGCAATTTTTATAATGATATTTAGCTGGTGCTGTAATAACTCCTTTAGTTAGCCTTCAGCATTTACACTCTTTACATTCTTCAAATTGATTAAATTTTCTCCCTCTAACAGGCCCAGTTGTACAGTATGGAAAGTAAGTTATGACCCATGCAAGGTGTGTGGTTTAGAGACTTCTAAAAAACATTTGATTTGGGGAAGAGGATGCACATGCTAAGTGATAAAATATGTATAGTAGCAGCCAGCAAAACCATTTTTCCAATTCCAGCAAAATTATGGAACAATCTATTCAGACAGGACTAAAATTATTACATGACAGCAAAGTTGGACACACAGTCGGTCATTTGGTCTCTCATTTCCTCAGGGAAAACTCTGACATGTCTGATGCCCTTGTATAGAAATATAATCCCAATCAAACACCTGCAAATTATGGAATTACATGGAATTACTTCAGGTCTTCATGCAAATGTAATCTGGCCTGCATAGAGCTGAGGTGTGTACTTAGGTACCGCAAGTTACTGATGGTTCATGATGAGAACAGGTGGCTGGTGTAATGGTTATAGCATATAGTGAAGTTAGCAGATATTTAAAACGGATCATTGCGACTGATGTGTAAATAATGTGTTATGGTAAAATGTTATGGTAGGGAAAGGGGGAATTTTTTTTTTTTAACGAAAGTAAAAAAATTTTTTTTAATAGGCTCTTTTAAACTAGGGAAACAACTGGCTCCCTGCTCAGTTTGTTCCATTAGATATGACCTGTTTTTTGTTCATTGCCGTTTGGCTTTAGTGATTGTAGCTCATGCTTATGCACACAAGCTGCTTCAGTAGCAAACTACAGAAACAATAAAATGCCAGTTAAAATAACTTTTTTAAAGGGTATCATTTTTTTTTATTTGACTTTGAATGACTTGATATTTTTTTGAGCAAGCAGATTGCTCAATCGATGCTACAGGTAATAATTAACTAATTACAGAAAAAGCACATACTTAAAGTGTTATATAAAGCTCTAGAAGCTGTGGAATGCACAATAAAGCACAATTTAACACATTCAAATACATTATGAACAAAAATTTATATCAACTGCCCAGACATGGTTTACTCGTGTTTTAAGTACATTTTTAATTATGCCAAATTAAGATGGTATTGTCCTGAAATATGCACCAGTTATTCCACTGAGGTTACAGATTTATAAAGCAAAAAAAAAAAAAAGAGAACAAATAAAGAACAATGTTGGTCTTTTCATGTGAGAGAGATCTGAATTCTTTCTCCTATTGTCGAGTTGAGCTGGGTGGGACTCTAGTTGCTGTATGTGATCTCAAGGCTTCCAGCTTTTTAACTGGAAACAGCTCTGACTTTACCACAAGAGCAGAAATTTCATTTCACTAAGCTTCAGGTTTGTCCAAATGTGTATGTAATCATAATAACTGAACAGTGCCTAGGACTAGCTTCTTTCAAGGGCCTGAATTTTGACAATGATTAGCTAGGGTGGGTAAAACAAGCCTGGCTCACCTAGAGAGCATTCATGTTGGAGTACTCTTCCATGATTTAACTAATGCTGAGCTGGTTTTGCACCACTGTTTAAATTCTGATTGTATTTTGCTTGACCTATAACACGTACTATTAAATATTATGGATTTAGAAGTCATTTAGTGTTGCCAACTATGTAGGATGAAAAAAATCTGTGATATCTTGAGTACACTGATGGGGGGTGGTCCCCAACAATCCATAACATCTGTACATGTTTACACATATTAATACTGCTATTTTTCTTTGATAGGAACCTGTCGTGTTAACGGATACCAACTTGGTTCATCCAGCACTTAAATGGGACATCGGCTACTTGCAAGAGAACATTGGAAATGGGGACTTTTCTGTGTACATTTCTGAAAACCACAGATTTTTATATTATGACGAGAAGAAAATGTCAAACTTTTCGAACTTTGTGCCAAAGTCACACAGAATAGAGATGAAGTTTTCCGAGTTTGTAGAAAGGATGCGTCAAACAGAGGAGCTGGATGGAAGACAGAGGTAAGTATGTTAATGAATAATGTGTTCATTGGTGGTGTTTAGAATGTAAAATATGGGTTCTGATGTAAACAAAGTTTGTGGGTAAATTAAATTCAGAAGTTTGTGTTAGAGCCTAAAGGGCAATTTGCTGTAACAGTGGGTATGCAAAGTTGTGGAATGTGTTGAGGTAAGTGAAATCCAATAGAGGAAATGAAATCACAACCACCACGCATCAGCAATCTAACAGGCAGAAAGAACACAAACATTTTCATGCACCGATTTCACTTCTGTGCCATTGACTGATTTAGACATGTTGTTTTGATGTCAGTGCATAGGCAGAATATTAGAGAGGTTCTAGGAACACAGAATGTGTGAAACCTGTTATTTATACATTTTACATTCTGGAGTATTACATATGCTCCAATATAACATTTAAATGCTGGCATATGATCAGTACCCATAAACAGCTTGCTATTTTATGTAGTACAGCATGTACATATGTGGGGTAGATATTAGCTCAGCGGTCTAATGTTAGCAGTATCTGTCCTCTCATCCTAGTCTGGCTCAGGCAACATTTGGCATCACTTTCCCTGAGCTCAGGGAATATGATGATAGAAACTGTTTCACTCTGCTCGATTCTTCCTTCTGCCACAAAACATTTAGCAATCTGCTACCACAATATTTCTGATTTATAATCTATCTTTTTATATGAAGATAATTAGTGATTTATTACAATGTGATTGTTTGAATTCTGCTGGGATATTCTATATTTTATTTAGAACACCTTTCTTTTAGATGGTATTTAGTCTTTGATACTTTATAAATTACTAGTTATACTGTATTTCCAGGTAGTGCTGATTTTCTTGATTAATTTTGCTAATTTAAAATAAATGCTTTAACACGGGTTGTAAAGATTCTAGTTGTGAATGTACATGTTTATAAGGCAGCACGGTGGTGTAGTAGTTTTTTTATATATATATATATATATATATATATATATATATATATATATATAGACAGATTTGAACCAGAATTAATAATCTTATTTTTTTGGCTCCAGTGATATCTTGAAAAAAAAGTTGTCCTGCACCACCACACAAATGACAGTATATTCACAAAAATCAGTGTATAAATGAGAAAACTAGATAATAAAAAGCCACTGTTTGGCATTGGCACAAAAGTCCTCCAATCGGTCACCGGTTTTTAAAAGGTCTCGAGTCATCGAATTCCGATTAACACGCAATCCGAGCGTATTGTGCGATCACTGTTAATCAGAATTGCTAGTTAGAACTTTTGTTTGTAACACCACTTATTTTATTCATTTATTTTTTTAACACCACTTGTATTGTTTACAACGATACCACCCTAAGGTTAAAGTCTACTTCTTGGAGATCTTGCCCGCTTTCCTTTTCGGCTCGTACGGCGTCCTCAGGATGTTCGGCGTCACCTCCATGACTCGGACCAGCAGGTTGTCGATGTAGTCCTCCAGCTCGCGGATGTGCGCGTCCTTCTTCTTCACCACCTCTTTCTGCTTGACCAGCTCCTGCACGACCTCCTCGAACGAGAGGCTGCTGTACGCCGCCATGCTGTTCTGGAGCTGTTCGGCCTCCTGAGGAAATAAAGAGCGAGAGATTGGGATCAGCCTCCAGGCGGCAGGCGGCGGTTTGTGGTATTGTTTTTAAATTCCAAGGGATACCAGTATCATCATGTGGCGGAACGGGTTACACCTGTCGTGCATACCAGACAAACGTCTATCGAGTTCTTAGGATGGCTGAGAAAACTATTTTATGTATCTGCCTCACTAATGAGTAAGAAATTGTCAAGTCCGGGATGTGGAAAAGAATCAACAGCAGGGTTGTGATGTGACGTTGCTACACTCCATTTATAGCTACATGGTGCGAAGATCTTAACGATATTCCAGCGTCCA
Organism: Clarias laeviceps; assembly: GCA_030014305.1. Classification (NCBI taxonomy): domain Eukaryota; kingdom Metazoa; phylum Chordata; class Actinopteri; order Siluriformes; family Clariidae; genus Clarias; species Clarias laeviceps. The sequence goes on along the minus strand of JAQMYJ010000039.1, from coordinate 16,243,478 downwards.
AGAATTGACAGAAAGTGCTCACAATGGATACTCTGTCCAAAGATTCTACATAAACATCTCCTTATGGACAAAGTTTTTTCGTAATACGTTATTGTAATCTGTTTCATGATCTGTTTGGACCCCCCCTCCCCCCCCGTCTATGATATATTTCCGTTACTATGAAAACAATAACACGTTAGGACAAGCGCATCAGTGTAGTCCTGCTAATATTTTGACCATACACGATGAAGAATACAGCTGTGGTAATAATTAGAGCTATACCGCTGAAGCCAAATCAAACTTAAATAGACCTTTCACGGGTATGAAAAATGTAGGAAAAATTCACAACATCCCTTAAGCATCTTAAGATCTAAAGCATCAAGATAACTCAGAGTTAACTCGGCACGAAATAATAACGTGACAGAACATTGTGAGCGTTATGAAAATAAATGTGTTAATTCATTAAAATGCACTGATATGCTTTAAAGGAATGACTCATGGGGAGGCTCTCTCTCTCCTCTTCTCACTCCTCTGTGTTTATGGGAGATGGATGAGTGTTCAGATTTGTAGGCCTTTCCTCTGAGCCTTCGCCTGACCCGGGACCTTGACTCGTTCGGCTGACAAGAGCAACAATTAAGCTTAGCCTCATGCGATAACAATAATAAAGATAAAGCTACTGACATTCCTTTTCTTTTCCCTGGGGAAACAACAAAGACGAGCTTCGAGCTCCATAAAACTGCCAAAGCAAAGACTACAAAAGAGAGCTGCAATAACTTCTTGATGTTGGCTGGACGGGATTCTGCTTTCGTTAACCTCGAATCCAACACTTACAAGTAAAACTGTCATGATCTACACCGACGCTGCGTCGGATGACCATCGTGTCATAGCCAAGAAAAACCTCCAGCCCTAAATGAAAGCCATCAGTGGCGGAGAAGAAGAAGAAAAGAAAAGAAAAGAAAAGGAAAAAAAAAAAGAGAGAAAGAGAGAGAGAGAGAGAAAAAAAAAAGACAAAAGACAGGAGGACTGAAGAAGTGAAAGGGAAATGACGCCGTGTGAAGAAGAAAAGCAGCATGAACCGGAGAAGCGCTGACGAGTGGATCTGCGAGAAGCGCCGCGATAAGACCTGCACTTGGCATTCTCCAGTTGTCTCATTACTGGAGCTAATGAGGGCCTTTGCGCAGGGAAATGTAAAACCCAAGTCTTTTGAAACGCCGCGACCCTGCGTCCTCCCCCTCGCGTTTTTAATTGGGTCCTTTCGCAGACGTGCCACCAGGAGAGCCATTTTCAGCGCTGGTAACCATTTAAACAACATTTCGATGTCTGTCTCGGCGAGCTAAACGCTGCTCCGCGCTGGACGTAATGACATTAACCATTATTACAATTACGACAAGCCCTTGTTTAACGCTGCCTGCAGTTTGACCCGTCACATCAGCGCCAAATTGCACATCGTTGTCAGCGGCCCAATTATTCAGTGGCTGGTGCCAAAAAAAAAAAAAAAAAGAAAAAACACACACTAGGAAAGACAAGAAGCAGAATCACGTTAATAACATCGCACCATTTCAAATTACACGCAGATCAAAAATGATGGCTGGCTATTTCGCTCGTTAATTAGATAAATGCTACTCGAGGAGAAGTGTCACGAGTGAGACCGTGGCAGAGATCTGCGTCGGATGCTGCTCCGTCCAGTAAACGATTAATTAAAAGTTTTAGGCAAGTCGGAACTTTTTCTCTTCAATCCAAACAGAAAGAGAAAAAAAAAAGAAAAACAACGACAACAACAACAACAACAAAAAACACATACTACTCAGCAGCTTTATATTGTCCTCGCGCAGATTGAGGACGGAGATAAGAAATTTTAAGTTATGTGCTTGAGACACAACTAGGCAGCATAGAGGGAAAAAAAACAAAAAACAAAACTAATTCGTCTACATGACAAGCTGCTTTTATTTTTAACTTAAACAAAAGACAGGTTGGTAGGGGAACGCCTATTTATAGCTACAACAACACAAGTGATAACTTTATCTTGCTCGTGAGACACAATAACACTCAAAGTACAAATTGCTGCGATATGGAGCAAACCATTTTGGGAAATTGTTGTTACTAGGAAATAGTTCATTACATTCCTAAACTATTATAGCACACCCGGTGGTGTTCCCCTGCATGTCAGAGATATGAAATATGTACATATATGTAAAATATTAAACATTGTCCTTCATTATTGTTCATAATAATAATAATAATAATAATAATAATAATAAAAAACTTACAGACTCTCTTGTGGTCTTCTTTCCTTGTTTTTTCTCCGGGGAAACATTTTTCTTACTCAACTCTGCATCGCTGCCAAACAAATCAAAAGGAAACACACACAAATTCTTTCACTCTGATAATGACTCAGTGAAAGTGCATTTTGTCATACAGGATCAACATTGTGTGTGTGCATATGTGTGTGCGTGGATGTGGATGTGTGTGTGTGTGTGTTTTAAGTAAATGAACCTGCCATAGAAAAGACCCACGGAGCGCAGACAGGAAGCTGAGAGCAGCTCGCCGCTCCGTCACCTCCTACACTCTTACAGAGAAGCGGCTTTCTATTTCCTATCAATCACTCCGGGCATTAACCGCGGCGAGGCTGCCTGTTTAGACGTCCGAGTGAGTGAATTTCGAACAGGAAGAGTGGAGAAAATAATCGAGAAATTCTTGCGCATCGTATTACAGTACAACACTCACATATGATTATAACGATACCGTATAACATCCAAAGATTCGTCTTATGTCATTTTTTCCGCATCATTACTTGAGGTAAATGTCAGTATACAGTATACATTGAAATGTTGTTTTTTTTAATTATTAGACTTTTTTTTTTTTTTTTTTACTAAAAGTGAGAATCCAAAAACATTTTATAAATTTATAAAAAAAAAATTATTAGTTAACTGACATGAACGTACTAATTCTCATTCCTACATTAACTTGGAATTATTTGAAATGAGTCTCCAGAGCTTTTGTAACATTCAAACGTAAAGCTGTCTTTCTATTATTCATTTTAAAAGAGAGATAAAAAAAAAAAGATGCTGATAAAACAAACTTGAGACAGAGATATTACACAACATTAACTGTAACTACAAACATCTAAACGTTACAAGTTGCTGTTACTGTACTGAATAAATAAAAAATAATTAAGTGTAGAACGGTAAAAAAAACTTGTACGTGTTAAGTACGAACTTTTATTGTTTCTGAATATCCTATAAACTTCTATACATATAATAAAACTGTAAAGTTGGCGTGTCTGTACATTAAAGATATTTGTGAAAAAATTATTTGAGGGTGATTTAAGATGAGTAATAGAACAATTTTTTTTTGGAATTTTTGTCTGTTTGTTTGTGCAAACATCAGGTAAAAACTACTGAATGAATTTTAATGGGGTTTTCACAGCTGTATTTGGCTAAGCTTGAGGTAACATATAGGCTTTGCTTTATCGCAATCGGCCCACAGAAGAGAGAATATGCTACTATTTAAAATGGAAAACACCCTTATATCATAAAAAAAAAAAAAAAGAATATATATATATTTTTATATATTATATATTTATTAATTAATCTCAAAATTCAACAAATAGCGCTGTAAATCTTTTAATACGCGTTTATGAGGGTGCAACTGAAATCTCACACCTTCATTCCCCCACACTTCACGTAAAAATTTTTGTTCATTACAAAGCTCAACACATGGTGTTATACATTGTTTAAAACGCGCTTATGAGGGTGCAATTAAATTCCACACAAATGAAGTCGCGTGCACATTTAGTCATTATAATAAATATTATTGTTCTGTTGAAAAACAGCACGTCAAGTGTGTATAATGTGCATTTCTGGGAATTTCAGTCAGCAAGAACATCCTCAAATGTAACAGCTTTTTTATTTTTTACCCAAATGGGTAATAATTTAGATTAGATTAGACAAATAGATTATTAATACAACACATTTTTGAACTACTACTAAAGACGTACATGTTCAGCTACAGCTGTGTTGCTCACTCTTATTCTCAGCCTCACTGGTCTCTACAATGTTAAAAGCAGCATTTACTCAGCAAGATGTTGTTCCTTCACTGACCTTTGACCTGAAGCTCTGCAGAGAACCAGGTACCTGCAGTCCAGTGATTAACTGACTTGTCTCTCTCTCTCTCTTTCTCTCTATCAGATTTCATTACCAGACTCCTGTTAGCTCAGGCTGCCTGGACGGAACCTAAGGACACTGATAGGAATCTTCTTAGGGTGCTTTCACACTCCCGGCCAAGGCAGAGATCCAGGAACACTTGACCCCAAAGTTCGGTACGTTTGTGCATTATGAACACCGTGTACAGTGGATGGCTGAGCACGATCCACGAAATGATCATGAGAAGGTGGTCTCAGACGTACTCGGACACGGTTTAGAGCACGATGTCATCAGCGCTGTCTGTCTCGACCCATGTCGCTGTGTGTGCGCCCGAAAAGGCAGGGGAGCAATCGTACCCCCTGGGGGGGGGGGGCCTGATGTCGAATCAAACCAGAGTCTAGGGAACCTGCTGAAACTTGCTCAAGTTACTGCATCATTATGTAAGCAGGAGTTTCTTAACACTCGATTGTTGAAGCAAGATTGGTCAATTCCATGTTGCATAAACTTTAGAAGTAGCATAACATACAGTATATATATATATATATATATATATATATACACATATATATACACATGTGATTTTGCAAGTCCTCTTACTTAGAAATTATGGAGGGTCTACAATTTATAGGTGCATTTCCACTGTGAGCGACAGAATCTAAAAAAAATAAATAAATCCGGAATTCACATTGTATGATTTTTTTTTTTAAACAATTTATTTGTGAATTACTGTGTCAAATAAGTATTTGATCACTTGAGTCAAAATTTTTTAAATATTTGTTACAGAAGCATTTGTCGACAATTACAGAGGTCAAACAGTTCCTGTAGTTGTTCACCAGGTTTGCACACTGCAGGAGGGATTTTGTCCCAGTCCTCCATACAGATCTTCTCTAGATCTGTAAGGTCTCGGGGCTGTCGCTGATCAACACAGAGTTTCAGCACCCTCCAAAGATTTTTTTAATTGGATTTAGGTCTGGAGACTGGCTAGGCCACTCCAGAACCTTGATATGCTTCTTACGGAGCCACTCCTTGGTTTT
>JAQMYJ010000039.1:16199478-16226151 GCA_030014305.1 Clarias laeviceps | reverse complement strand
TTATTTGGATTTTTACAAAATTATTGTTGAAATACACAGTCCTGAAAAAGGGACGTTTCTTTTTTTGCTGAGTATATTTGAATGTATTGATATTGAATACCTTATTCTGAATAAACAGATACAAATAAGTTTTACAGTATTCCTTCACATAACATCTGATTCAAACTACTGGCATAAATCTGGACAAAAAAAACTAGATAGTTGCTTTTTACTCACTAGGCTGTGACGAATTGGGCTGATATTAAGCTTGGAGAACTAAGAAATACCACTTTCATTAACATGAACGTGAGGGTGTGCTGCATTCATAGCGTTTGTTCTTTTGTTTATTTCAATTAGGCTACTACTTTTTATATTTTCTACTTCAGGTTTAAATGCAATCAATCCAGATAGTGGTGTGACATCACATTACACTGCTATTGTGCAAGGGATCAATGTCTGTCAACTGTGGAAACTTTGGCTCTGAATCAGATTTGCTGTACTTTACTGATGCTATAATTTATTCTTTAATATAACATACAGTTGTCATTAAAAAAATAAAAAGCCTCTCTACAATATGATTGAAACGACACTGATCCAAGCTGGGAAAAAAATTGGAAGATTTTGTATTTGTCCAATAATAGTGTCTAATTCATTTCCCTTTCATTTCTTGAGCTGTCAACTCTTAAAAAACATTACAGAGTTACGTTTTCTTCAGGGAAAAAACGCCACCACATTAACAGCTGTGCATTCTGCTAGTGGAAAAAACAAACCGCCTTTTTAAATGACAGCTCAGCCAACTGTCCCACAACTTATGCTTGTATAATACGACAGGCGCTGACACACACACACACACACACAAAAATCTGTGAAAGACTTCTTGCCATAAATACACCTGACTAAGAGTTTACATCCATCTTTTTATGTTAATCATACAGCAAAAATAAAAAAAAGACAATTTAATACAGTTTTGTACGTAGATTAGCTGTTATCTGTTAGCAGGCGTCACCTCTCCATGGGCAACAGCATAATCTGAGCACAAATGTTAATACACCAGGGTTCCTGTACTACTTTAAGTAGTGGACATGGGATACATGAACAGTTACCTTCCATCGGCTAAAACCATGCAGAACTGTAAGCACCAAAGTACATAACACTTCTAATACAGAACAGCAGAATGCAACTGACTAAAGATGTTATACTGAGAAGTACAGTAAATCCAGTGTAAATCACTCAAAGTGCAAAATAATTGACACTATGTTTAATGATGAAATAAAACATGGGAGTCCTTGTATATTTTTATATCTGCATAATATAGTGAGTAACTTTTTTTCCATTGAGAGCCATTGGGCATTAAATCTCACTCCATCCTAGCTTAAATAATGTATGTGGCTAATTTAATTTAATTTTTTTAATACCAGAACAGCCTTCTAGCAGCATGTATTTCTGACTGACACATTTCATTACCCTATGACAATCAGATTTCAAACTGCACAATTATCCTTAAACACTAAACATACTGCGAGTATATAAGGTCTGTCCGGAAAAAGTCCAGGACTGTTAATATAAGGGGAATGATTTGTGAGAAATTGATGTAAGCTGGCAGACCAGCAGAGAAGAATGTATATGCGTGAACAATGATGACTTCACTGCACTAGACAGTGAGGCGCTAGATGCCGTTGGATGAGCATGTGTACTGTATAGCCATTGTGATTAAAATGACTGATGAACATTCAAAATTGAACATTCCTTCACGGAAACTGTTCAGATGATTCAGAAGGCTTATGGGGACAATGCAACGAGTGTAGCACAAGTAAAAGTGGTCGGGAATCTGTTAAAAAGCTGAAAGTGATTCACATTCTGGAATAATGTTGAACATGTGCAGGCTGCAAAAAACAAAGATCGGCAACTGATCAAACGTAATCAGGAGTTTAAAACATGTAATAGAGTGAATACATGGCTGGATATTTTTCAGACAGACCTTGCATATACATACATGAACCCTGGATAACCGCCAGGGGCAGCAAGGGACACCTTGGTGCCTTCTTGAGTGTGTGCACTCACATGCCAAGAGCTTCCAAAGTCACAGTGATGGATGATGCAGTATTTGCAGTAAAAATGGCCACAATACAGCCATTATTCACTTGAAACTTCTTACAGGACCCTGGAGCTTGTGCTGTTTTCAACTGGCAAGAAATCATAGCGAATTCATGTGAAGCGGAGTTAAATATGTAACTAGAATTCTAGTTCATCTCATGTGACCTTCAGGGATGGGAATCACTTGTCAACAATAACATTTACAAGACTATCCTCAACAGTGCTCAGAGATAACCTTGGCACCCTAGTGATGGTACATGATGATGACCAGGTAGTAGCAACAGCAGACTTTCTGGGGAAGCCTCTGAATAATACCCAAGATGAGGAGAACCCTCCTTGTAGTGCGTCATGTCACAGAAGTGACTGAGTGGCCAGCCATTTTTTTTTTGGATCTCCCTAATTTAGTCATGGCCAATTCCTCCCCGTCACTAGGGGGCTCCCACATTAAGGCTACTACTACCACCATTCAGCCGGGAGGGCTGAAGACTATCACGCGTTTCCTCCGAAAGACGCCCTTGATTGGCTGTAGAGCCGTGATTAATGTGGGAGCACAAAGTACCTCTCATCCCTCCCCTCTAAGAGAGCTCAGCCAATCAGCTCTCTCTAGGCCTCCGGCTGTGAGAGGTAACAGCATCAGCGATCTCCAGATGATAGGGCGAGCACTTTACCACTGCGCCACTCGGAGGCTCTGCCATTTTACAGGCAATGAAGATGGCATACAGCTTTTATGCATACCAGGGGCATCTTGTTGAATGGATTAGGTAAACAGGTAAAAATTAGGTAAAATGTTTTGATACTGCACAATGTATACCAGCCACAGCAAGCGGGTTTACTCTTGTTGAAGGAAGGCTGTAAGGTCAATGAACTAGGATATACAAACTTATAATTCAAGCAGGGTTACTCCAGAATCATCTGGTCATCAACACATGCAGAGTGAGATTCCTACCTAAGCGTGTAATTCTCCAACACTTTTTAGCTGAATAGTGCAGATGAGCAGTGTCAAAATCTGCCATTTTTAAGGGTTACGTCAACATGGAGGATATCCAGGGTCAGACACTACATCCCTATGGATTATTGGCTTGGACGTTTGCTAGACATCAAGAAACTTATTTTTTTGAAAGCAGCGCTCAATGTGGCGGGTGATAGAAGTAGGGAGGCTGAGCACTACTACTACTACTACTACTAATAATACAAGTTGTTCACTTACTGAGGTAGAAGAGAATGAGAGAAGGATATCTAGCTTTGAAGAACAATTCATAGTCACAGAATGATAAATAGATGTACTTGCACAAGAAAAGGGGAGGTGTCTGTCACTATGTGACTGTGGAAAGTCTTGGTACATGAGCGGGCACACACAGGCATCCAGGTTTTTTTTTTTTAAACTAGCCTAGCAAGTAGGACGGGTGAAATAGAACTGGTGTCGGTACATAAATACAATTAAAAAGTAAAAGACTCCCCCAAAACAAATCTTTGTAAAGATCTGATGTGGTCAGTGCAGTTAGAGTTGAATATAGTCTGAATCATCCACACACACAAAATAATAATAATAAAAAAAAAAGATAAGTATTAAAAAAAAAATAGGAACTCACATAAAAAGCTCTCACACCGGCCAAATCACTCCTGTCATAAATAAAATGTAAAAACCAGATTTGTGATTTGTATAGACGTCAATGAAAGCGGTATTTGCGAGCTGGTTTAAGGCTAACATAAGTCTTTTTCATTTCCTCCGTTTCATCTTTCTTGACCAGATGGTAGCGCTCTCCCTTAGTAGTCACCACTTGATTGCCATGGTAACGCACCATCTTCTTTGGAGCCTATAAGATATAAAAATCAACCGGTCAGCCTTGTAACTATTTATGTGACACACTGTTACAGTACCCACATTAATGTGGTGTTTTCTTCACAAGCATGCACACACAGACAATGTTGAAAGACTCACATCTTTTGGGATGAACGGTCTGTGTATTTTCTTATCTTCTTCGCTATCGATCAACATGTACCTGAAAGAAAATGGATGAGGAAACTCATTTGGCTTTCCCACAGCTTTCTTTATCCGTTTTGTACAGAAGAAAAAGAAGCAGCAACTTTCAACAGGAAAGATCATAAGACAATATAACCATGAAATGAAACTAAACACAACAGAAAACAAGGCAGTCTACAGAGACTGGTATAGTATGAAACAGAATAGATCATAAATTATGAGAAAGAAAAAAAACAAAAAAAAAAGCTTAAAAAGACACACCAGAGTATAAGAGATGACTTTAAAGAAGACTCACTTTTCTAAAATATTTGCTTTAAGCTTCTCATCAGCCTGTGCAGTTACCATCTTCGCTTGGCTTCCCTAAAAACAAATGAAACAAACAACATAAACCTCTTTTTTTCATGCCAGATAAAGTTTCCGTGATTACATAGACTATAGTATTCTAGAGAACAGATTATCTAGGAACTGCTATTTTAGAACTATTATACTCCCACCACCCTTCACCCTCTCTCACACACAGGCATGTAAAATAGACAATACAGCACTTTTGCACAGCACACTACATGAAATGATTCAGTCTGAGGCACATTTGACAGGACATATTAGGGCCACTGTTCCTTTTTTTTTTTTTTTTTTTTTTTTAAGAATTCAATGCTCCAGAGACAAAACGAGATTCACCATGGTTGGTGTACTCACACTAAGGGGAGGGGTGGGACTGAGCTGCACGTCTCCCTCAATGATGAGTCGAACAGCTTCCTCCATGTCTCCTTTAGCAATTGATAATGCACTTCTGGCTTCGGTCACGCTACACTTGGGAAACATCTCCAGAAGGTGCTGTTCCTGCTCATCCCACTCTGAATTGCTCACCTAAAAAACACACGTAAACAGTTATATGATGAGAGGCAACTGTGACAAGAGCTTCAATGAGCATTAGATAATCTATATTATTTGAAAACAGTGAAATGATTCAAAGTGTCATCACTTTTGCAACTGTTGTTAAGCTCCTTCACTGTTTCATTGGCAGATGTGTTTTAACATGCTTAATACAATCATTTTCCTCACAGCACTATATCAAAGTTGCTTCAAACAACCCAAAATATGAAGCAAGACAAGTCAAACTCCACCTCCACCAAATCTAGTCCTTCTTGTTACGAATTTCAAATGAGAAGGAAGCTTTTGAAGGAAAACTATTTCAGATGTTTGACTTTTACCATGTTTGAATCAATTCCAAAATCTAATCAGGCCACCTGCTGGTTACAATGATAATCCCATATAAATCCTTTACAAACATTCAACCACTTGGTTCTTGAGATATCATGCTAACAAGAAACTTGGGCAGACACCCTGACTGATCAATTAATCACAATGAAAATAGTTTGAGTTCCTGACCTTAAACGTTTAAAGTACAACATTTGTATGAGAAGACCTTGTTTGGACATGTTACAGATTACAATGTGGCTTGCAATGTGAATGTAGCCTCTGCCTTTAACATCAAATCATAAAGCTTTCAGTCCATCCATACACACAATTATATATATTTATATTAAATTATCTGAAAAGTGTACACAATTGTTTTTTGAGATTCTCTTTTATTAGCTAAAATTTCATTGCAGCACTCATTACCTACCCCCCGCCCCCGCCCCAACCCCACACACATTTCAAACAATTATTTCTTTCTATATTACTAACTAAAAAAAAAAAAAAAAAAAAAACAATATCAAAATCACATATAATTATAATTTGTAGCCTAATTTGTGGCTTTCAGTGTTGTAAACAGTGATGTCTGACGACTCTTTCCTAGGAGCATTCCTACTCCCCACTGAAAGTAAGAGTAGGAAGCTTCATAATTAACGTGGGGTGCGGGGGTTGACTGTCAGTTTAGGGTAAAGAAAAAAATTAAAAAGGGTCACTCCAGGCTTGTTATGTGAATATAGTATGAGAGTCAACAGAATCAAGTGAAAACATTCCAATAACTAGAGAAACAGTGTAGGCAGAGAGATGAAACCTTAGGTGTAAGTTAATACCTTAGCTGTGGCTCCCTCTACATGTGATGAGTGGCTGTGTGCCTTTTGCATGGGGATTCTTTCCTCTAAAGCAGGAAACAAGGAACAATTCCCTTCTTCGGTCTTCAAATCTAAAAAAGAAAATATTCACAAAACTGTAAATTCTCACAAGCTTTGACCTTAAAACAGCAAAAGTTGTTTGAAATAAACATGCAAAATGTAACAATTTTTGACTTCTCTTAGCTCAAGATTCATAAAAACTACAACCCATAAGTAGATTACCTTCATTTCGTGCTGAGGGTAATTTCGAGGCCAAGCTGAACATCATTTCACAGACCTGAACACTGGATGAAAAATAAATTATGTGCATAGTAAACTTCTACAGACATATTGTTTAGCAGTGTAGTGCAATCAATCATAACATGGTTGTAATTAGGGGAAAAACAACAACAATAATTACCAATCAATATTGGAAAACCCTGGAATGTAAGCTTCAAGCATTTCAACAAACACCTCTACGTCGAAGTTTTCTTCGATGCTTGCTTGGGAGCCCAGATCTTCCAGCACACCGATGATGTAGGAAAGCAGCACATCGTCAAGGGTACTGAGAGAAATAAAAAGTAAGGAGAAGAAACTGTTTGGATCTGAAAAAAACTGACGTGTTCTCTGAGATTTTCTGTGTGCTGAATCTCTTCCTCTTTTGGCTAGCCCCCCTTAGGGGTCGCCACAGAGGGCCATTTGTCTCCAACTAACTACCAGATCTTCTTTTGTCTCTCCACCCACCTGCATGTCCTACCTCACCACAACCATAAACTATGTCCTCTGCACATGTTCAAATCACCATTTGGTCCATTCTACCTTCACTGTCCCTCCAATATACTCATACATATACTTTCCCCCTTTTGCGGCAAGATTTTGGAGTGTTTCTGTGGGAATTTGTGCCCATTCATTCTGTAGAGCATTTATGAGGTCAGGCACTGATGTTGAACGAAAAGGCCTGGCTCGCCATCACTGTTCCAGTTCATCCCAAAGGTGCTCGATGGGGTTTTAGGTCAAGGTTCCATGCGGGTCAGTCAAGTTCTTCCAAACCAAACTCATCAAACCATGTCTTTATAGTCCTGGCTTTGTGCACTAGGCCACATTCATGTTGGAATAGAAAAGTGCCTGCCCCATACTGTTGTCACAAAGTTGGAAGCATAGCATTGTCCAAGATGTCTTAGTATGCTGAAGCATTAAGATTGCCCTTGACTGGGGCTTGATTGAAACACCTGAATTCAATAATTAACCAGTTTCACCAAATACTTTTGTCCATATAGCATAGTTCTTTGGATGCTGTATCTCTAACTGGGTATAAGATTTGATTTGGGCGGTGAAGGATTGCCAGCTTACCTCAGGTCTGCATGTGGTATGTGTGATCGGACGAAGTCGTACAGTGCATCGTGAATAATCTTCTGAATCTCCATGTTTCCTGTTGCTGATAAACATGCAATCAGGCACATAGAGGCATTTGTTCAATACAAGATATTTACACTCAGAGAGAAAAAGAAAAAGTCAAGACAAGTTATATCACAAGACAATGGCTGCATTTGTCAACAGGCATACACAGACTTAAGTTCATATTTTGTTGATAAGGAGTGTTTGAAACACGAGTCCACTAGATTCCTTCATCTGTTTAGGACTCTCAATATCCAGGCGAACATATTTGAAAATGCAGATATTGCTGGGTTTATGTATCCAGCTAAGAGCTGCTCAGGCCCACACTGCGGGGCAATAACGAGCATCAGCTGTGTTTTGGCTTTTGTTTTGAACAGCCATGAGTCCTGCTAGGATGAGTCCTAATAGCACGCTAGCTAAATAACGGTGAAGACTAAGAAAAAGCGCCTGGTCAATTCTGCAGTATAGTTAAGTATACATTTTTCCCCCCTAAAGAAAACATAATATTTAGGGTTAAAGTTAAACAGACGCTAAACTGGTCTACGCTAACAGCTAAGCTAGCTCGCGTTAGCTTCATACAGCACACAGGCTAACTACAAGCACGCACATAAACACAGCTTATCTCAGAACCGAGCGGTCTGTTACACTTACAAAACGCTCACAGGACGGCTGAAGAAAAATCTTTTACTGAAACTGCAGGTTATTATATGCTTCGAGTGAGCAATCTCTTAACCCTGCGCGCCGTGGATTGTTTAAAATGTGTGACATCATTTCCTGTTAAAAGTAAACATGCGCTCGTGCTGCGGGAGATGGAAAACTGTTTGATTTATATTTGTTATTAATACACAACAACTGCACGCGTTTCATTTGTATTGTATTGTATTGTATTAGTTAGTCGTGTTGAACGAAAGAAAGTCGCTTCAATTCAAAGTTCTTCTCAACGAACAACCAGTTTACAAATGTTGAGGTGCAAAGGAATAAAAGTTAAAAAAACAGACATCCATAGTTTAATGATCAAATGCATGCACCAACTTTTGTTGCTATTATTATTATTATAACAATTACGGCTTGTTTTCCCTCAGATTGGAATATCCTCATCTTAAAGTATGCATAAAAAAAGAAAATTCCAAAGAAAGTTCTTATTTAACTATAGCTATGAATCTCAAAATACCCCCTTTATATTGTTCTTCATTCATTTGTTCACCTTCTATATCGCTTATCCTGTAAAGGGTCACAGGAACACCTTTTGGACAGAGTGCCAATCCAATGCAGGGTGCATGTGCCCAAATACACACACACACACACACACACACTGTGGGAGTGTAAACATGGGGAGAACATGCCACATATAAACTCCACGCACAGACCCAGGGTGTAAATCGAACCCTCTACCCTGGACATGCAAGGCCACTTGCCACCCCTTTATATTGTTAACAGAATTAAATTTCCATTTAAAGAAATTGTTAGCACATCAAGTCATGAGTCATGAGTTGGTCGGGTGGACCCACTCATGACTCATGACGTGATGTGCTAACAAATTCTTCTGAAATACAACTTCATGCTGTTTGAAGATCTGTTAAAAAGAACTCTCTCATTATAAACCTATTATAGCCACTTAAGGAAAGTCAATTAATGGGTTATTAACTAACCCCCTGAACATACTTTGGTGCATACATTTTAACATGAAATGGTTGGTGAACTTATTACTTGCATGCCTATGCACTTCACAAACCATGATCTCCACAAACCAATGTCCTGACTCAAAAATGTTTTCAAATAGATTCCTGAATCAAAATCCAGTTGACCATATCACAAAATACAGGCTGATCTGCTGAAATATTTCTACTTTCTTTACCAATCAGGAGAAAGAAAAACATTTAGTTAGATAGATAGATAGAGTACTTTGTTAATCCTAAAGGTAAATTATAATGTTACAGCAGCAAGTTCATGAATTATACAAACAAGATGCAAACAAACAAGGTGTGGAAGAATATTTAACAAGGGTTAGAGTGAAAGTTATATCACTACAAAAAAAGAATGTAGGTAGATAATTTATCTAAAGAAAGATCATTTAGAATGTAGAAAGATAATAGTAATTTTAGATAACTTAATAGATAACTAAATAGTAATAATTTAGGGAATATCTAAAGACCTATTATACACTGTACAATAGTGTAATCAGGTAGATAAACTAAGAACTGTGCATTGAGGTGCTTTAATAAGGTAATATCTTGCATATTAATATATTACAAAGACCTATGTACATTATGATCATACTATATGTACAAGTGCATACTTAAATAACTGTACATTGTTAAAGGGCACCAACAATACGTGGATAGGCTGTAATTTTAATCAAAGTAATAATAATGAAATTACATGATCATGTTTGTGCAGTCAGGTGGATAATCTAAGAAACTGCATTAAGGTGCATTCATGGGATAGTAAAAGATTTATCAGTTTGACTATGTGAAGATGTTTCTTAGCTCCTTACCCCCAACACACACACACTAAAACACTTTTTTAGTGTTCTTACAAAAGAAACAACAGTAAGGCATATAGAAGACATCAAACATTTCTTGACCAGTTTAGCCAAGTAATAAAGAAACTGGAAAATAATTTTTAAAAAGTAAATATGGTACAACGTTTGACCATTTTTCATCAAGGCTGTCAAGCACAAAGTTTTGCAAACTGTCCAAAATTAGCTCTATCATAATACTAATGCTTATAAAAACATTGTTCACCTATCTCAATAAAGTTATGCAGTTTCAATTTAAAATGTCAATGAGGATGGTAACAATTCTTCTCAAGTCATGTCTGGCCCATATTCCCATTCAAATATTTATTATGGTGTAGTAGCCTTGCAAGCTAATTAGTTTCAGTATCACTTACAAGCTGGGAAAAATATCTGTGCCACAGCTGATTGAAGCAAAGTGTTTGGTTTCATTTTTTTTTAAACATGTGAAGCTAGAATCATATGCCCTATTTATTACGTTGTTTGATCTTAAGGATTTTTTTTTATCATTTAATCTATTTTGACACCTTGTCATTAGACTGTTTTTAGTGATTAACTTAATCAATAGTGTATACAAAATAGAATTCCTGTGCACCTTAATTATTTTTTCTTTGTAAGCTGTGGCTTGCTTCTGACTAGTTAACTTTACCTCATCTTAAGCACTGAACTGTTATAAGATATAGTCATTCTCAATTACACTGTGCCGAATTGGCACTAGCGAAGGGTGAACTGAGCTGCCATGCTCTCAGCTGGGTCAGTTGCAGTACCAGTCCACATTCTGGCATTATAGATGTGTAGTTCTACATAATTAATGTGGCTTCAGTGGTATGTGTCTGGGTCTGTGTATGTGTGCATGTTGCTGTTCTCAGCTCCTCAGGAGTCATGGCTTGTTGGATACAGAGTTCCATTAGAGCTTCATCCACAGCAGGAAACACATGACATGTAGCTGATAATGAGTCGTGCAGAGGACGTTGTGACTTGGCTGGACTCTGATTAAACCCTCTTGGGTCACATACACATAGATTTGCCTTACAACATCAGTGAAACCTAGCTTAATGCTTTGAAGTTAACAGATTGTATAGTGTGAAAATATATCGTAATAATTAATTACATTCTTTTTTAATGATTCGTCCATGTTTGGAAAATAATTGGGCTGTAAGGCACACATACAGGAATATGTTAATATTACATTTGTAATTTGTATAGATCAGACATGGAGAACACGATTTTTTTTTTTTACTAGGTAAAATTTTTAATTATGTTAAAAATATATAATAGGAATTGTTACAGGTAATATTATTTCTATAGAGGTTGTCAATAATTTAGGAATTGTTTTTTTGGTATATTAATACAAAATGGTACAGTTAATAGTTATAAATGTCAAAATAATCACAATGTGTATAATAATCCAATTGTGCAGGCCTAGTCGGCACAATGGCTTAGTGGTTAGCACTGTCGCTTTGCATCTCCAGGGTCTGGGTCCGATTCTTTGCATGTTCACCCTGTGCTGAATGGGTTTCTTCCTGGTACTCTGGTCTCCTCCCACAGGCCAATGACATACAGATTAGGTTAATTGGCGTTCCCAAATTCCTGTAGTGTGTGAGTGTGTATATATGTGTGGCCAGCAATGGATTGGAACCCTGTCCAGGGTGTACCCTGCCTCGTGTCCTAAGTCTCCTGGGATAGGCTCCAGGCCCCCTGTGACGGTGTATGCAGTATTAAGCTGTATAGACAATGAGACACAACATGCAGGCCTATATTCTAGGTATAGTAACACATTATGAGAAAATTATATCATTTTAACACTAGATGGCTGCATTGAGTCACATTTCCCTCAAGTGCTGCACTGACGCTACTGAGGCCTGCAATACTTAAAATCTACAAGAGGTCCCAAAAGTCTTTATACAATTTATATTTTTATGAAAATATGACGTTATATACAAAACATCTTCTACATTATTGACATTTCTTGGTAAACACACGCAGAGACGTCTTTCCTGCTCCGGATTAACTAGTGTTACACACGTGGTGTTATGAATTTAATTGTAATTTAAAAGCAATCCATTAAATGACCTTTGTATTTTTTTCTCTGTATTTTTTCTTGATGTACCATGGCTTTTATGCCATGGTAGTAAGTAGTAAGTAAGTAAGTAAACAAGTAAACAAACAAACAAACAAATAAATAATTCTCCCTAGGTATGTAGTCTTTTGAGATATATTTTTTATTTGTGGTGAGTATTTCTAATATTTACAAATGTGTAGTGGCTTTTGTAAATATATTACTTAGCAGTTACTAGTATAATTTATGTCTGAAAATGTTTCTCTTCCAATGTAAATTACCAATATGACTTGATTCCTACAAGAATTTAAAGAATAAAGGAATTAAGAGCATTATATTCAGTACTGTACAAAAGTTTTGTATGTTGTTTTTTTGTACAAAATTTTCTTATGGATTATTCTTCTTATTTTATTTTATGACTTTATTATTGAGTCAGTATAAAAACATTTATGAAATGTATTCCACCACAAAATTAATTGTTAAAGAAAAATATTTGTATACCAATAAAGAAGATAGCATATAATATAAGCAACCACTTAAAATTGAAGCTGGAACATGGATTTAAAAATGCAATGCAAAATGCCAAAAAAAAAAAGTCCTCAGAAGAACTGTGGGTGGTTACAATTTCTGTTTGTAAAATTACTTTATTTCTGTAATTACTAGTTACTGGGTTTTACATGTTTTTTTTTCTTTTTTCTTTTTAAGACATCCTATTTCTAAAACATTCTGCATTTACATACAGAATGTATTTGCATGTGCCAAAGACTTTTGCACGTTATTGCAATATATATGAAATGAGAGAGAGAATGTTTTAATAACCTCTTTTAGAAACAGTTGTATGTTTTGTCGCAAAGATTTTTTAGAGCGTCAAAGTAAACATTATGGATTATGCAATATAATTTATAACAGAAAAAGAACACAGGGCAACAACAAAAAATATTGTGCTAATTTTTGCCTTCTGGAGGAACAGTTGTATTTGAGCCACTTGACATTAACTCGTTTTTCCACTTGATGGCATGATGTACCCCATCTGCCAGTGTGCCAAGGCGCAAGATCATGAGTTGGGCCACAGAGACACCCATACCGAACCTGCAGGGACCAGTGTCCCATCAAGCACATCGCATTATTGCACACTGCTAACTTGCCTGCAGAAAGTTTATACATTTTTATGCTTTATTTAACTGCACAGATGCTTTATGAAATCTGTTGTTATGTGGAAAAATGACAGCTATAATAAGAAATACAATCATAAGTTCAATATTAGTATTTACAGCCAGGCCTGATTAACTGCAGAATATAATATTGAGTAGAGAGTAAGAGCTTAGATAAAGCCTTCATCATGCATCAGTTCCTCTTCATGATACTGTTATTAATAACATGTTTTTGTAATTTTAATAAAATCTCTACTTAAATTTTTTTTATATCAATCTGTAATTTTTCAGAGAGAATAGACTAGAGTTAAATTTTTAAACAAACAGTCAGTTATTTACATATGTTATTATTATTTTTTTTTGGTAGACACATTTATTTACACTATAAAATAATTGTTTAATTTATTTGAAACATTAATTTAAAATAAAAACGGTGTTCCATGTCTTTTTGTAGTGAGAGGTACACTCAAGCATGATGTTATCACAGTGGCTGGTCAGGATCTGCGATCTAGATATTTCGCTTTTGTGCAAAAGATTTCCATCTTATTAGAGCGAAAGGTAGAGAACCTCAGTTTGATTTGCAATTTCCTCTCCTTCATTAGGTTAACCAATTACAGTGCAAATAATTTACTGCCAAATTAATTACCTTTTGCCCAACTTTAAACACCAATATCCAGACCGGTCTTTTGGAACACTTCTAATTATTTTATTCATAGACAATCTGCAGTTCAGGCATAATAATTTGACATTTAAATAATATTCTATTTTTGTAAATGTATATGTACATTCACGTAAGCTAATGATATACATTTCCCTTGGTTATGGATATGTTTGCATAGAAACTTGTGTGTAGAATACTGTAGACATAAACATGTTAAACAAAAACACATTTTAATATCTGCTTAACGATTATTTTGATTATGTAAAAACCTTGAAGCCAGTTTTAAATACAAACTGTTTAGTCTGTAGTTATTGTAGAATTTTGTGACAATTTTCTGTTTAGCAAATTATTCTTTTGCAAACCAAAACTTTATTTACATTTATTTCAAATTTTTTCTAAAATATTATTTTAAATGTAATTAATTTAAATGTGTTTTTCATTATTATATTTCTTTCAGCAATTTTTTTTGTGTTGTAAATTAAAATTGTATTAATTTTACTGAATTATAGGTTTAAAAAAGTGACAACTGTGTACATTATAATGAAGAAAAAAAAACAACAACAAAAAAACAGTATCTTCCTAGAAGCCTATTTGCTTGCTGAGAAAACTTTTTCTGCTTTTGTGGCCAGCATGTCAAAGCTTGGGGGTCTGGAGCTGTATCAAGGCATCAGAGCTGGCTTATCCGGCCTCCTGCGAGGCCATGCTTGCCTTCCCGTCTGGCTCCTGCTTAGATCCTGTCTGAAGGAAATGGGCACCAGACTGGCCACAATGAACAGGAGGCAAAATGCCGTCTTGTGAAATGGACATGACTTTAGATGACAAGCATGCCGTCTCTGTGCGCTATTGAAAATTACTTTTACTGGAAATCCTGTTCTAGGACTAATTAGAAGTGATAATTAGGACTTAAAGAAATATAAAAACATACATATTTTCTGCATTTCGTAGTTTTCTGTGCAGCGCTAATGAAAGATTTTACATACAGACAACAAATGAGAAATATTGTTGCTGTTTAAATATTATTATTGTTATTTATTTTAACTTAGCAGCTGAAGTGCATACATAAGTAAACACATCCAAATGTTTTTTTTAGATTTGTTTATTTTCACTTTTAGTTTCTGAAACATTTCAAAGGTATACTTTGGCATTACGTGCAGCAGGTTGTATTTGTGTGAAAGTGCCACAAAGAGTTGTATTAAATTCAACCCCGTTCCAGTGAATTCCAGCAGCGAACTGGTTAAACTGTGTCCTACATCTATCTTCTGGATCACCCACATATTAATATTGATCTGCTAAAACTGAACAAGTGTGTTATCACTTCCAGTGGGAAAATTCCGCTTGCTATGATAGAGTAAGGGCACTAGATTTGTGACAAATGGCCTTGCTGAAGTCTTTTGTCTTCCTGTCAATAGTCTGGCTTTCGTCCAGATTATAGATCGATAAAAGCTTATCTTTTTTGTAATAAGGTGCAACATCCTTGGTGCCTTTTTTGGGGGGGTTTGTTTTGTTTTTGTGTTAAAGGATATTTCATTGTCCTCAACTATATAAGTGGATGCTTCTATATTTCAACATCCTGAGTAGTTCCCTGTAATTTTGCACATGGCAGGAATATTTTGTGAAAGCAGTAGTCAGAGTGGGAGGTGGCATGTTTACCAGTGAATATACATTTTCAGGACGGTTTCCAAAGCTTTGGGTGTCTCTCATGTGTGAGACTGCTCAGTGGAGAGTAGACTCCCCTCAGTAGAAACATCTGTTGTAGAAAGGCCTGTCACTTTCCCTTTGGTAAGCTCCGTTTCTTCCTCAGACTTTGTCTGTCATCAGGTTTGATCATTTATGTGACTGAGAGTATAATGTAGAAAAAATGGCCATGGTCCATTTAGTTCAGGAACTGTATGTTTTGTATCAGATTCCCCCCCCCCCCCTTTGTTTAAACAAGTTACAAGCCTTGATTAATTAAATCGAAATAATAAGGCACATGATTTTCTAAATCTCAAAAAAGGAAGCCATCGCTCACTGTTATATTTATTTTGCCACTTTTAACCTTTTCAAACCTGCGATTGCTTTTTGAGCTCTATGTATTCTGTAAGTGTTTAACAAAATTACACAGTCAGACAATCCCTGATGTTAAACAGTCTTGGTCATTATCTTCAGGAAGGAATTAACTTTGTGCTGTCAGACAGAGTATCATCACCTTCAATCTCCAACTGAGGGACGCTTAAGCAGCTTAAGGTGTGGTGCATCTCAAGCAGCACCGGAAATGTTTTTAGACCAGCACCACAACAGTGCCACTGGGCTGCTCACCTCTCAGTGTCTTCAGGTCAGATGCCATTTATCTTGTGTCAGAGGGCACCTTGAAGTGATTCCTCATCTGAGCTTAACATTAGTGTCCTGTCAAAACACTGGGCTCGGCTGATGACAATGCCACTGCTAGGAATCCATAAATAAGGGCGAATCGCACTGTCTGCACAAACAGCTCCACCTTCTGCATGTATTGTACTGAGACGTGGCATTGTTTTACCTTTTGGCTTTGGGGCAAGTGGGGTCTAACTTAAAAGTTTCTTATGACTTGCCTCATAAATATGTGTTTTGTTAGAACTCAATAAGATTCAGATTTTTATGCACTTCCCCACATTTCTAAATAAGTAATTGAATCAGATTCTATGCAATGGATTAAAAATTAAATGGATTAAAAAAATTTTTGTTACATAAAACACCACACATTTTAACATATTTTAACATTTTCATAATTAAATGCATTTTTAATTATTTATTTTCTGGTGAACAATTAACACAGAATGTGTTAATTTATTTGCAGATCGTATTGATGTTAGCTGATTAATTATTATTATTATTATTATTATTATTATTATTATTATGACATTCATACTGGACATGCAGGAATGGTTCTTTTTTGTAACATGCAGACATAGTTATATTAATGCAGACAGAGCACAAGCAATTGTTTGCATTGGTGTTACATTGATGAGTGAATTCTGCAGCTGTAGTCTTGCTTATGAAAATGGAAATTATTCTTGGCTGAAGACATGCATGGCTTATAGGAGTAAAGGCCCCATCCCACTCTTGCCTGTCACCATTTTGCTCATCTTGTACGCCGAGTGGAATTCCAGCCGTAGTCTGTGCACCCGCACTGTGCCGTGTGTGTTTTGTTCTGTGACTGTATTGTATTCTTCTAACTTTGTTCCATTGACTGAGCTGCCCCGAGTGAGGTATGAGGCGCTGCTTTTCTGTGCCAAAGGTACACTAGCATTACTGTCTGAGGAAAATAAAGCTTGCCGTTTCGCTTTGCTGCCACCAGATGCAATTCCGCAGCATGAAAAAGTGCCAGCTTTCTTTGTAAAAAGTTTGAAATTCTGAGCATTGCAGTTTTTTTTAACACAGAACATACAAATTACAACCACTCTTTACATGTCTTTAAAACAAATAGATTTTCTATTGCATCTTCTTACATTTATTTTTTCCCTTTTTTCACATTGCAGAACACGAATATTAACTCTTTTTAGCCACAGTACAATTAATTAATGCATGGTCGTTTTTTTTTTTTAAGCACATCTTGTTTTTTTTTAGGATATTGTATCTCTTTATCTGAGCTGAAAAGAACAATTCAAGGCTCACTTTTTTTTCTGTTGTAGCAAATATGAGGACACACAATTGTGACAAATTGACACTTAATAAAATACCTCACTGCAAGTTCCTGTGCCTTATCTTTTACAGACAATCCCTAGACACACAGCTGTTTCCCCTGTGGCCAATTATCAGATCACCTTTCTAAGCTCCCAGCCCATACGATTACACACCTGTGCCATAAAACTCTGACATGTTGTCTTTCCTCTCTCAGCAAAACACTAGTTGCTTTCAAGCTTTGAATATAAATTCTCTCTTTCACAAGGACTCACCTGTAACCCGAATGTTTTAGTTACTATCTGTATGATTGTTAACATTAACTTTAAACATTTTTGCATGAATGTTAGAATGAAGAGTTCAGAGACGGAAGACTGCCGAGTTAGGGATGAATTTTAAATAGAATGTGTGCACAGTATTTTTCTTCAGTGAATAAATTATTTAAACCACCGATATTCCTGTATAAAATGTCTTTATGTGAAACATTTTATATTATCTTCCAGGGAACGATCGTTGTAGAATTATTAACGCTGAAGCATCATCTAAGTGGAAAAAAATATATATATATGAGAGGCTTTTCTGAGCTGCACATTTAACAGTCATGTCATTTTCATATTGATTAATTATCTTGCACTCTGATGTTCCAGCAATGAACTGGCCTCTTTATCTCTGTGATATATTTTATCTCCTTCCACCATTCATTTATTGGATGTGAGGACCTCAGGATTCATCTTTTGGCCACCAGAGAAGCATAACTAATGGCAACATTAGAGTGGCTTTGTGAACGAGGAGACCGGATGCGAGTTAACCAAGCAAGAAATAATCTAGGATTTTATATTCTGCTTGAACGAGCATAGGATATGCCAGGAATAAATTTATCCTCCAAAATAATTTGGGAGTGAGTTTTTTCAATGGGACGGTTTTGGGAGCAGGATTGCCGATGCTGATATGAAAGAAGGGGGATCGTATGTGTCTGTGCGGCTTGCTTTACCAATAATTGCTGTCAGTTTAATGTTCTGCCGAGGTCAAATGTTCTAGTTTGTCTGACCATTGGTCTAGATAGCCTTCTTTCAGAACTTTAGGTATCTTTGTGTTTATTTAGGGGCCTGGTCTGTTCGCACCCCTTGCTCCCAGAAAAGGATTTTTCTAACCGACATTGCCACACAAGCTGTCCTCAGAATCCCCTTAATTAAAGTGACATTTGAAGCTTTTTTTGCACACTAATAAACCTGGAAACCCATTAAGATCTTCCTAATTACTCCATGTGGGAGAAAGGCGAAACACATGGGCAGCCAGCACTAGGGTAAGCCTGCTGGCATTTGGCCCCAGAAGCTTAGCGGCACACAAAAGAAAACGTCCCCTTGGTTATCCATTCCTCCCAGCTGAGCTCGGCTCCCCTTGTGTTTTTGCTTGCTATGAATGGAGCTATATGACATGTCAGCCTGAGAGTGTCCATTCATGGAGTGGAGGGAATGTATGAATGAAGCCTCTTAATTAGAGAGACCTCTCCGAGTTGCCTGACTCATCATTAAGGTAGCTTTATGCAGGCCCTCTGTTTTGATTTGAAGAGGGCACAGAGCATCTTTTTATGTGAGGTCAACAAGACAGCTACCACACAGGCATCACACATGCTCTGACAGGATTAGGGGAAAGCAACCAATATAACCTGCTCATGTATAACATTTTTGTCATTATTATTTGTTTCATTTATAGTGTAATGTTTATATATAAAGCTGTTCATGTGTAAAGGCTTCTGTCTGAGGCACTGGTATTTTTCCTATTACTGCCTGTGTCACATGATGGACAAGTGAATTATTTGCTGGCGTAGCATTTATTTGATTATTTTAGTCATGCTGCCAATTTGAACATTCAATTTACGTCCAATTTCTGTACCGAGTGGTGACATTCAGAGTTTCACACTGGCTCTGCATGTGTTATTTGGCTAGTGATCGCTCATGTTATTCTCATCAAACTTTCAATTATGGCTTATTGGGTTGTAAGTGTGTACACGCAAGCAGAATTATGAGGAAGAGATACATGTAGTGTACACTTTGGTTAAGAATCATGGCATAACTTGATTAATGCATGTCCTGCCCAATTTCGCTGCTGCATAGACTGGTAAAGATAATGAAGCCTCGGTGTATCTTCATGTGGTGCTCAAGTCTAAACAGCCCTTGGCGTATTCTCTCAAAGCTGGTACAAACAGGCTGATGTATGTTTAGTACTTGTCCTAGTCGGCAGATTAATGACATTAACGAAGTTTCCATTAGGCCAACGATGGGGGGAGACAGGGGCGTCCATGCAGAAAGCCACATGACTGAAACACTGATAAGAGAAAATGAAACACATCTCCGTGGGCCAAGAGGGGCCAGGAAATGCCACTCCAAATTAGCTGCCGGCCCAGTTTGTTGTTACTTCATTAGCCCAACAGCCTTGGGAAAAATAAAGAGGGAGGTTGCGACCTCTCTGTGTCCAAATGGGAGGCCCAAAGAAGACTCTCCAAACTTTGCATTCTCTCTCACCTTTCTCTCTCCTTTCTCTTTCTCTCTCACTCTTTTTCTCTGGCTGTCACCTATTATTTTTTTTTTTACTAATACAGACAAATGCTGTATGAGCAGATCAAGGCACCAAACCAGAAAAGACCTTAGAAGATATTTAGCTCTCTAACTAAATACCACTAATAGAATAGGCACCAGGTACAGTAGCACACTACCTCTAACCAATCTGAAGCACAAACTGTAACTTATGCTGCTGAGCTGCTTTACTTCAGGTTAGTATGTCGATGCTATTTTTAAGCTCGAGTTCCACAGAGGAGGACCCTGAGCGCTTGATGTTGTTCTAAAAGCGCAAAAAAGGAAAAACCCTCTGTGAGGGAGCTAAAACCTGAACAACCCAAGTCGTGATCAGGTTTCTGTGTTTTTAGGTCTGTATTAGCTTAGCATATTTGTGGAAAACAAAACTCCTTGAGGCATAGTGCAGCCCTTGTTGTTGGTAATGTGAGTGCGATCACAGCTCCTCATTTAGCCATTTGTGACTTTATTAAAGTGTATAGTTTCGGACCCTGGGTGCCTACGCCATTGTGTTCTCACCCCTGGATGGCAGGGTTAAGTCATTCACTGCCTGTGAATACACAAAACACCTCTCAGACACACTAAATGCACTTTAATGCAGTACAATTTGCCCCAACCTGTAATTATTACCAGGTTTTATGGGTATAATTAATATTGTTTTATTTGTGTGTATATATATATATATATTTTTTTTTTTATTTATTTTTTTTATTATTATTTTAGTTTTTTGCCCCCTCGCTGCACAGTGAGTCAAATTGTCATATTTGAAAGCAGTAAAAGGCTTTGCGTATTTACCCCACAAACAATTTGTTAGCAGAATCTCTCACTCACTGGAGGCTGTCTGTGGTCGATGTTGCATGGTGTGTGTTGAGTTCACAGAGTCTGGCTTTGCCAAGTACTCACTGGAGGGGAAGACACAGCGGCCTGCGTGATCTCAGGTGCTAAGTGAGCATGTAATGTTCACCTCTGGGCTGAAATGCAATCAGTGGCCAATAGTTGGAAAATTATAGTGATGAGCATGGCTATCAAGAAGCACTCAGTAATGCATGGATGTGTTTGTAGCTTGCAGTGCAACTTACTACCACTGACGGTTAGGCATTTCTTGATAAGAAGTTATAATGGTGGATAATGCATTATTATTATTATTATTATTATTATTATTATTATTATTATTATTATTGTTGTTGTTGTTGTTGTGTTGTTTCTATTATTGTTGTTGTTCTCTGTAGTAGTAGTAGTAATTTTTATTAATGCCCTTTTTATTTATAGCATTCGGACAGTGGGTGTACCTCTGTGACTGTTAATTTACTTACAATATATTTGTCATAAGAGGTGAAAATTAGGAGTGTGAAGCTCTGACTGTGTGTTAAGTTATAGTGTGAAATAAACCATACAAGTGCAGCACATTGCCAGGATGAAATGAATATAAACTGAATTTGGCATTAAGTGAGGATAATAATTTGTTCATGGACTTGAGAAAGGCTAGATCAGATGGTTTTTAAACATTAGACTGTAAAATAATACAGTACAATATATATATTTTTAAATATATATTAAAGACTAGATTGTTTTTAGCAAGCAAACATAGTTAGAAATCTAATAGTGCTCAGTTCGTTTAGTGTTTTAAAAACACATGCATCTCTCTCCTTGTCTATCTCTCTGTATATACACAATATAATAATTTTACCAGATATGTTTCCATAAATACTATCTGACAAGCTGATTTTTAATTATTGTTCCCTTTGTCAGTTTATTGTTGGTGCAGCCTAAAGATCCGTTTTACTTTGCTGTTATTTGTCAGAGCCATGTTATTACTGCACCTCCATTATGTTCTTTTAGTTTCACTGGCCCGTGCTGGAGCCACAGTCTCTTCACTGGTGACGACTGTTGTTGTCCCTGTAAGGGCTTCACTGAACTTGCAATAACATTTTATGTTCTTGAGACAAAAGTCACTCCTTTAAGAGGACTGCCGGAGCCAGTAGAAAAGATATGATACCTCTTCACAAAGCCAGGATTTACTCATGAAATTTGTGCTTTTTTTTAAAGTAAACAGACAAAGAAACAACTTACTATATTTACTATATACTTACTATATTTAAATGACATAACACTGCTTTTTAAATACTTTTTTTTATTTTTTTTTCGTATTTGCACTTTATTTTTTCATTCAGGCTAGTTTTCCCTTATAGTATTGATCGGATGTAGGTTTGGCTATTGTTGCTATTTTAAGACGCTGGTAATGAAAACTTAGTCCCTGAAGGCGTCTTTTGAGAGAAAACAGCCCCCTCACATTCACAGCCATGTGTTATTTACTTTTGTTTGTAATGTACAGGGCTGTTTGGAAGCTGAGAGCTTGGACTCTTTAGGGCATGTTTATGGGTTCTTGCTACACTGAGCTAAGTGTGGGATCAAGGTCATCAGCAAGCAGCAGCGGGATGATGGGCCATCAAACGGAGCACTGAAAGAGCTCTGACAGACACAAGAGGGCTTTTATTGACTCGGCAACGTTCCTCAGGTAACGGCAAGGCAGGGTTGAGATGGGACTCTCTTATCTCGCCCTCTCTCTAGGGCTGGAGTTACCACCGCTGTGTGGCCCTCCTTAGTCTGCTTGGCCCCACGTCAAGTACACTCACTATCTGGAGTATTTAGGAATAGATAGTGCATTGCACAGTCTTGACTTGAGCATGTTATGTGAGCTCGCAGTGAACTTTTCAAAGCATCACTCACTTTAATGTTTATTAATTAAAAACACTTTAAGAGAAAATACTTTAATTAAAAATTGTGAATTTAATGAAAACTTTTTCACTTATGTAACAAAATACTGACAGATTGGTTTTAGCTGATGCCTCAATAAAAAAAAATTATAAAAAAAAACCTGACAGGTCCAAAGCAAACAATGACTTGTCATATGTCTAAAATTTTTGAAAAGCTTATTTAATCTGACCATGAGTTGCATTAGTTGCAGTGCTGGCTTGGTCTGGTGTGGGTGATGCTCAGTGGTTTGGAATCTGATTTGAGCGGCAGCGACAGATGCCGTATGGCCGAATGTATTCCCTGCTGAAAGCAAACTCCCTCGGGTCTGCTGACATCTGACAGTACACTAGGGATCAGAAGTGACACTCTTTTTCTTCTGATGCCATTGCATACTGTATATCAGGGTACATGCACACTGGCCTTCGCTGGAAAAAGCTGGTGTCAGCTGGCAAATGATGTGTGTGGACATGGACTATTTAGTGCACATCAGAGTTTTTTTTTCTTTTTTTGCATGTATAAATAATAATAAATGTGTTAATAGTTTTGTTTGGCTTGGTTCCACACAGCAAAGTGATTAAATAACAAAAATATACTGTAGATTGCTAGCATGAAACCCATGCATTTGGGCTGCAAAAATATGATGAAAGATTTTTTTTTTGAATATGAATATATTTGCCTGCTGCCCAAAATAGGATTGGATGATGTTAGTTTTTATTCACTAGCAGTCTATTCACATTCCCCATTTCTATAATTTTCTCCCTGAATTGCTTGTGAGCTTTTTGGTTGTACCGTGTGTAATGAAAGTGTAATGAGGGCAGCTTAAATTTACATTTGAAAACTCGAAATAAATAAATCAATAAATAATTTGATTGTTTTATAATGACCCTCTTTATGAAGCAATTTAATTAAAAACTTATTTTAAATATGCAATAATATCAGTTCTAAAACATTTGTTTATTTATTTATGTAGTCATTTTTAAAAAAGCTCTATTGTAGTTTTGTACCAAGTCCTAAAACATCTTGTCAATTTGTGCTCCATTTTGCAGCTTGCTTGATAAAATGTTCTGCATTGCCTGTTTTTGGCCAGCTGAGGCCATGCTTTCCCCAGAACGGGTGAGAGAAAACAGCAAGTGAGTTACTGAGCCAGAGCGTGCCATGACGTATATCTAACACTTGTGTGGTGTTTTTACTAGAGTCTGCATATATATGAGTTCATAGTTGGTTGCTTCTCTTGGATAATGCTTTTGTGTGTGTGTATGTGTATATATATATATATATATATATATATATCTATATATAAACTGTGGCTCAGATTTAAGTGTGAATTGTCTGTCGTGGCTGCATGCATGGTAACAATTTAGTTAGCCAGAGTAGAGAGCTCACATGCAGAATAAAGGATTAGGTACCATTTCCCTGCTGAAATGTGGTCTACCTGCATGGACCGGGCCAGGGGCAGCTGCATGTCATTTCTGTCCCAGCCGGCCCAGGTCTGTCAATTAAGGGAACACAGGGCAATCTGTGGCCACTGAAAGAGATCCCCTCACCCGGCTTGCTGGCGGAGAGATGGCCCTTTGTTCACTGGCATGTCTCACATACTTTCCAAGGCCTGATAAGCCTGGACTCCATGAAACCCGGCATTATATTTGGCCACTGTAATGTCCCTGTGAGGGCAGAACGTATTTAAGAAAGCACAGGCAGTGAAAAGGTAATATTCCCCCCCCTCTCATTATAGGGTGGGCAATAAAAGCCACAGGTTAGGTGGTCCAAAAGTCTGCCTTTGAATATTTGCTGAATGATGCACTCTCCCTCCATCTCAGTCCCTGTGTAGAAATAAGCTGGGAAGCTAGAGGGCGACTTGGCTGTTTCCTGAAATCGGATTAGCAGCTACTCTACACTTAGATCTGCAGGAAAAGGGGCTTTATTTGAGCCTGGCTCAAGACCACCCATGAGGTAAACAGGTACATTAATGTCAGCCTAGACAAGAGTCATTTCCAGAAATTAACTGGGAAAAAAAAATTGTGAAGGAGACTTGGTCAGTGTTACAGAGCAGTCTTTGTATAGTATAAAGTCCCATGTTCAGTAATTTTTTTTTTCCAGTTAATTTCTACATAAACTATTTCATAAAGATGTAATTTCAGGCTTAAGAGCGGGTGCATATGATTGAACAGTGACAGAAAGTGGCAAATTTTTGATATGCTAAATTGAATTAAATTAATTGTATGAAAAGAAAAATACCTTTTGTAATTTTACATTTAATATTTATAAGAATATGTATATAATGAAGTATAACACACACTGTAAGTTCAAGGAAAATAGGATGTTTGGGATAAAAGTTCTTCATCATCTGTACAAGCAGTGTGGTTTAGCTGTAGGAATTTAAAACTCAAGGGTATATAATAAATGCCTTAAAATGGTTTGGATTTTAACTTTTCTAATGATTGTTCTCCAAAGGTTAAACATTTTCATTCTGATCTTAAAAAAAGTCTCAAAAATCTGAACCTTACCATTAAATATAAAATTAATATTTATCTCACGTCATTTTTAGTGGCTCTCTACACACGCTGCATCCCCAAATCCCCCTTATGCCACGATATCTGAAGCCAGACATGTCATGGCGCTACCATGTATCCTGCAGAAATCCCTGAGTGCTCCTGAAAATGAGTTTTTGGCAAGTTGCTTGAAGACATGCTCTTCCCTGCAAGCCACCGAGGCTTTGTTAGCATTGCTGGCCTGAGCCTGGAGCCTTCAAGACACCCATTATGCCTGACTCAGTGGGGCAGAAAGCACGAGAGCTTTTGCTGCAGTCATGTGGCCACACTGGCATTATACACAGTTGAGTATTAGCTATTTTGTGAGTCATATAAACAGAGCAGAGGGCTGTGAGGCTGTCTGGAGAAGTTTTGATAATTGGGAGTTATATAAGTTCTCAAATCCTCAGCGGAGGATTGGAGGATGTTTTTTCCCCTTTCTTTCTTTCTTTTTTTTTTTTTTTTGCTATTGTGT
Organism: Clarias laeviceps; assembly: GCA_030014305.1. Taxonomy (NCBI): domain Eukaryota; kingdom Metazoa; phylum Chordata; class Actinopteri; order Siluriformes; family Clariidae; genus Clarias; species Clarias laeviceps. Next base: position 16,200,311 of record JAQMYJ010000039.1, on the reverse strand, counting down.
ATTTTTGTGAAGCCAAGAAGGCCTCATAGAGGAGGTGACAAATCCTTTGACATAAACCGTTGTGTAATGTTTAGGGGCAAAGCAAAATCCTCAGGAGATTGGCTACTAATTGCTTTGGTCGATTAAGTGATTAAGGTTTTTTTGGTGGTTGGGGTTTTACAAATGAAATAAACACTGGTGCACACAGAGGAGCGACGTTCACCGCTCAGCAGGATTGTAGCCAGGCTGAAAGGTTTGCTTGCTGACAGGGGGTATGTGTTGGTTGAGTGCTGGCTGGGAGAAAGAAGATTTTATTAATCAGTGATGGGCGAACTGCAATACGATCAGCTGTCAGGAGAGAAGTGGAGGGGGTCCCTCCTGGAAGCAGACAAAGCAGCTCTGATTTGCAAGATTCTGTTGATAAATTTTGGCACTTGGGAGTGTTTGCTGTTTAAAAAGCAAGGATGCATGGTCCTCCCTTGTATGCATGAAATGTTATCAAACCTTGCTCTTGCAGTACTTTACATGTTAATGGGATTCAGACAGGAAAAGAACAGAGATGTAATTCAGGGCACAACATCAGTATTTTCAAAATGCATCATTGGAGATGAAAGCAGCTTGTTGACCTTATAAAAAGTTTGTATTAAATGAAAAACAGCATGTCGTACAAAAAACATTGCACTATTTTTTTTAATAATCAAATGAATTTCTAATTTTAGCCCATTTTCTAACATAGCACAGATACAGTGAGGTCAATAATTATTTGATCACACTGTGATTTTGCAAGTTCTCTTACTTAGAAATCATGGAGGGTCTACAATTTTCAGCATAGGTGCATTTCCACAGTGAGAGAC
>JAQMYJ010000039.1:16178392-16199378 GCA_030014305.1 Clarias laeviceps | reverse complement strand
CAATTTTGTCTCGTGTCTTTTGACAGCTCTTTGGTTTTGCCCATGTTGCTACTTAGACTTTGGCTGATTGTGGGGTGCACAGGTGTCTCAAACAGGTGCTACTAATTTAGAATCATCAGCAGAGTGTAGCTGGACTATTTAAAAGCAAAATAACAGGTATTTGAGGGTCAGAAATCTGGCTGATAAGCAAGTGATCAAATACTTATTTGACACAGTAATTCACAAATAAATTTTGAAAATACTGATGTTGTGCCCTGAATTACATCTCTGTTCTTTTCCTGTCTGAATCAAATCACAGGGTGATCAAATACTTATTGACCTCACTGTATATTTGCTGTGCATCATCAGTGTACATTGTTTTTGGTATAATATGTATGTTGAAGTTTTATTAATAATTTTTGAAATCTTATTAAGTGTATTAAAATTACATTGTTTTAAACTTTTAAAATTTTACCTAGCTTTACTTAGCAGAGATCTACTCAAATGGTTCTCTGTTCATATCAGCACCCAGAACAAGACGAGCTTAATGTAGCCGTGTTGTTGGCTTTCTGAAACACTTCTGGCTTTCCCACTTCCCCTACCAGTTCTAGTCCCAATTATAAACTACATAATTTTTTTCTTCTCAAAATGAGCACATCCTACTGGCCAGTGTAGCTGCCCAGTGTGGATCTGTGCTCTCTTGCTGTTTATCCCTCAGTTGCCCCAGCTCAGTGTGTGTGTGTGTGTGTGTGAGAGAGAGAGAGGGAGAGAGAGAGATTGGGGAGCATCTGTAAATGGAAGGCAGGATGAGGCACTCAGGCATGACCCTGACCATGTCAGGCCATGTGTGCTGGGGGCACAGGGCAGAGTGCCTCCAGCAGTGAGCTCCACCAACCCCACAAACAGGGATTTAGCTGCCAACGGACACCCCTTGTTCCTCTTTAATACAAAACACACTCAGTCTGCTCATCTCTTACATGTGTGTGATTCCCTATTGGTTTAGGGTTTTGGGATTTTTTCTTAGCTCTTTGTCCTAGCTAGTTTTAAAGTTGTCCGGGTTTGCTCATTTCTTTCACTATTCGCTTTTATTCACTCTGACACTTTATTTGGAATTTAAACTTATATGCTTTCTAATAACCTGTAGGCACTCTAAAGTGTAATGTAGTTTATATGATTGCATATGCATGTTAAATCTCTATTATTATTATTATTATTATTATCAATTACATGCCATTATTTGCTCTGGTTGTTATGCATTATTATGTACACAACATGGCCAAAAAGAAAGGTCGCTTAGATTACTGTGTGCAGCGTGAAAATCCATGTGTAAAAATGATTCCTCATGCTCCCAGAACCTCTCTGTTGCAGATTGATTTCATGTGCCATCAGGAGAGAAAAAGTCTGTTGATGAGACAACATGGTTAATCAGTACATTCAGGTCATCAGCTGACTTAATTTTATTGCCACTTAACATTGTTGAGCCTAGAACTGACCAACTGAGGCTACTCCAGATCATAACACTTCCTCCACACACTATACAGCAGGCACTATGCATAATGGGTACAATGCATCACGTGCTTCCCTTCTCACCCGGATGCACCCATCACTCTGGAATCGGGTCAGTCTAAACTCATCAGACCAAATGACCTTTTTCCATTGCTCCAAAGGTTTTTGAATAAACTGAAGCCTTTTAACTGATAATTCTTACAATTTTATTGGAATTTTTTTTTATAGCACTTTATCAAGTGTTTAAGTGATACCTGATCCTAATCATTATGAATTTTCCTGCCACATTTCATCTGTGAGGTTGATGGTTCTGGGTTTAATAATGCTTTTGACAGTTCTTAACCCAATTTCAGTAATTTTAGCAATTTCATGTCCTTAGTTGTTTCCTTTGCTTGATGCAGGCACTGCACATCACATACTCTAAAAGGTCATTATACATTACATATTCCAAAATCTGTTAAGTGTACATAATATACAGAGTAGCAGCTTTTGTTTTTATTCCATACTGTGCAGGACCTGCTGATTTTAACACTTTTTTTTGCATGCCTTGGCATTGAGCTGCAGGAGAAAGGAACTCAGGCCAAAGGCTACTGGTTAAGTACTTTCATGGTGGATTTGAAATCAGATTATGTAAGTGTTAACTCAGTTGACTAAATGGATTTTAAGAGACTAGATCCGAGTAATAAAGGGGGTGCCCCTGCGGCCAGACTGCTCTTGGCAGTTGGCTAATCTGGCATGCAAATTAAGTCCTAGTCTCAACATGCTTGTCCATTTAATGTGAGCCATTACACCTCTTTTATTATTATTATTATTATTATTATTATTATTTTAGATCTAATATTATTCCAGATATAGGTCTTGGAACCTTCAGCTTCATAGAGTAGTAATCGCAATTACTCGGAAATATGTGTTTCGGGGCTTTGTATGTCTGATGTGAAACAATATGATTCTTGAGGAGCGAGTCATATTCTGTTATTTCTCTTTTTTATATCCACTCTCATTTCCCTTCTATTCACTGCCGTCTCTCTGCGGGGATTACCAAGCAGCAGCCACTTAGGACTCTAATCCAAGAGAATGCCACTGTTTGTTCTGTAACTGAGCTTATCCTGTTTTTTTTCCCCCCATGTTCTCTGTCTCTCCTCTTTTTAACTAATGTTAGAGAGCTTTGCTTTACTACTTCTTTACGCTTCCTGTTTCTGTGTCTTGTCAGAAGTGGAGGGTACACAGCCTTGCATGTGTCACATACGCTAATCGGCTTTGACCTTAATGATGACAGTGATTATACAGTGCACAAAGCTTTGACTTATATGCTCCGAGTAGTCAAGTTTCACTTGACTGGATGAGGTTCGTACAGCAGACACATTTCATTCTGATCAGGAATTAATGTGAAACCGGTTTGAAGGAGAAAATCCCCAGGAAGTGTTGTATACGTGACTGCACATTGTACTCCTCTTTTAACATGACTTGTTTGCTCTCCTCATCTTCGAAATAATTTGTAACATGGAACGTCTAGAATGTACTTCTTTAAAAAAGCGAATGGTTCAATCAAGTAATACATTATAGCATAAATCAGAATTTCTGTATCTGTATCCTGATAAACTTTCAAAAACTGTCTAATATAGATATAAAATTCAGCATATTGACAGTTTTAAGTACGCTAATCACTGTAATTTTTAATGGACAGACCTATAATATGGAATATTTCCTTTTCTCAGATATGAAGATTGGGACAAATAAAAATAAATAACCACCTTTCAAACAAAGGTATGCTTGGGAGTGTGCACCTCATTTCAAGCACAATTAACTTGAAATGGAGTGCTGCTGGATCAATAGTCCCCAGTTGATCCAGGGGGGCTGTCACTCTGTGGAAATGGCCCACATATGGTAATACCCTCAGCTTAACAACAACTTAGAGGATTTACTGTTGCCGTTTTCAGACCAACATGAATAACAAACAGTCGTCCACCCCCTGGGAGCCATTTTGTTTGATTCCAGCTTCCATTAATCTTTCTAGGGGAGGATACCATTTAAGATAAATGAAGGGAGAGCTAAGTAGGGTGTATTGAAAACGTGAACAGTAAACTATGCTAATTATCAAAGTTAAAACTTGGTGAAGATTTTTTATGTAAATGATATGCCACTCTTCTCAGGTCTATTGTTTTGTCCTCATCGAAATGAATAGGTTTTTTATTACTTCCCCAAGAGTTTATTATTTGGACTTCAGTCAATTTCAGGGTTTAGAGATATTTAGAAACATTGTGGTATCAAATGTTCCTTAATTACTTTACATCAAACATAGTCAGGTCTGTTTGTTTGTTTACTATGACAGTTACTTGAGGTTATTACTCCCAGTCCTTCTTAAAATGAAAATGCTTATGTATTGAGCGGAAAGTTATGTTATATTTTATGACTTCTGATTTGCAGAATGCAGTGAGCTGTGCAGAGATCTGTAGACTTTGCTTAGGAGCATGGAGGCAGACAGGCTTATAAAGAGCACAGACATTATGGTCATGATGTGAGAGCTCAGGTCAGTTCCACATTGATTTATTTCATGAGTGCAATTCATATACATGAAACTTTACCACTGTAACTGAATATATGCTTTTGGGTATTATATTAGAATCAAGCAGTGTGTTTCGAAGTGCACCTAAATCAAGTGTGCAATTGAACCATGTGATATGTGATCAGTTATCAGCAACTGGGTCCATACTGTTTTCCTGTGTCCTGCAGGCTTTTTGTCACGAAGCAAGAGGATAAGCTTAATTTAACGCATTAAAGTGGTAGAATTTTTGTCAAACCCTGACTGACAATTCAGGCAGTGTTATGTGCTCTGGATTTTTTTTTGTGTACTGAGTTGTACTGAGCTGCCAGGTGTGAACGCATAGGGAGACACTCTACACACAGGCAATTCCCTATCCTCTTCTCCCCGGGCGTATGTTAAACCAAATCTAAATTGGCCCTATGATTTCCTCAGTCGCCTCGGATGGAAAGAAAGTGATGTTAGTAAAGAAATGAATAAATGAGAAGCAGCGCTGCTCCAGGGCCAGTTTGCTGAGCCTCTGCTTTTATCATGTAAATCAAAGAATCAGGAGTGGGTTAGGAGGACAATTCCCAAGCCACCGTTTGGGTGAAATGCAACTTTCCTGTGCTTTGAGGCCCCGCAATGAGGAATTTATTTGGAAGACTCAGTTTTAATTTAAAAGGAGTCAGCAGTGACTCAAGGGAGCAGAACTCAGTGTTTATGCTGTTTTTGTATGTGCGCGTGTGTGTTTGCATACACTCTCAGGAGGGAGGGCAGGCCTCCACTGAATTCTCCCCTCTAACATACAACCAGTGTCGACATGTCTACATGTGCTACTGATCCATCTCTGTAGTTTCCTTTTTTTACAGTAGGGAATTCACCAGGCTGTTTTTTCTCCACAAATAAAGAGGTATAATTTATTTTAGGTTATTATGTTTTAAAAAATTCCACTCCTGCTCCCTGTGAGTAAAAAAGACTCCACTAGAGGCAGTACCTTGAAATTGACAGCTGTTACTGTGCTCCGATGTGCTGCACCATCTGGTGCTGATGCCAAACAACAAAAAGGGTTAATACTCTATGATGTTTTCTGTTGGCACCGCTTCCACAGCCAGTCAGACCGGGCTGATCTGTGCCAGGAGAATATAGCATCCAATAGGAAATAAACCTCCATTAGCCTGGCACTATAGATGAGGATGTAGTTCACCCAAAGGGTCAGACATGCTTGGGACTATGCCAAGAATAGCCCAGATTCATCTTACTGCTGACTTTCTTATGAGATATGCAACCTGGGCATGCTGAGAATAAAATAGATCACTGAGACACATTTACTAATATCAATTTTCCGTGATATACATATTGCTTTGGGGTCTTGGAGTAAAGTCTCTTATTTTTTTTTTATTATTATTATTATTTTAGAAGGTTAGTTATTTGTAGGTTCTATTGATCCATTATTCATTGACGACAGATGTAAATATTTTGGAAAAAAATAGGGTTCCTGCTGTACGTACATAGCCTCTGGAGAGAATGGAGCCTGGTGAAATTAATAGGCCTCCTGCGGTTAAATAAGCAATGGTAAAATAATACTAAATGTCCCTGATGTTTGACAGACAGGGCCACAGACTCAGAACAGCGGGTAGTTATTAGACAGAGAAGGGGCACAGGGACATATTGCAGGCCTGGAGTGCCACATCAAAAATATCATACTGCTGTGGACAGTGGGAGCAGTGGCTCATTTGCCACAAAGCCACAAGCTGCCACTCAATTTTGATTTTTATTTGCATAAAGAATACACAACAGCAGCATATTTTTTATGATGTTATTCATGCTTAGATATTTTAGTTATGAAAATGAGATCGACACAAGTTCTGTCTTATTTCCAAAAAAAAAAAAAACTGCATATTTGGGGGATTTCATTTTCATGAATACAGGATGTCTCAAAAGTCTCAGTTCCTAGCCAGACTTAACAATTTTTAGCAACATGTCTTCCAAATGCTTTATATTTTTTAAAATTATATATATAATTTTTTTTCAGATAGTCCTTAAGCTTTAAGAATGCTATTGACAAAAGAAGAACGTATCCTCAGTCTCCTGGATCGGGAAGCTGCCACAAGTATTCATTTCCCTCTATGTATGAAGACTTTTAGGACACCCTGTAAAATAATAACTTGTGAGAACATTAAAGTTTAAACTTTACTCCCCAAACAGAAACTATCACATATGAGCACTCATTTGCCCAAAGGTTTAGTGTTGACAAAAAGCTAACAAATATGCCCATAAATATGTGCTTTCGCTTGAAGACAGTTTTTTTTTTTTTTAAACTGGTGGCTCATTTAACATTCTGGAGAATGGTTCACAAAATGGTCCAACATATAAAGCAAGCAGTAGGGGGTAAATTAGAGCTCTGAGATGAATTATCATACAATTAAAAATTCCAGACTGTGCCAAAAAAGACCCACAATATGGAGCAAATCGCTGCACTTTTTTGGTCTTCCTTTTTTACTTTGAAATAGTAAGTTTATTTTGTATTTTTAGTTACACGCTCTGTTTGGCATCTGATTTACCTTTAAACCGAAGAGAAAATGGAATATTGTTTTTCACCCAGTGTATTAGGTAAAGGACAGTTCCATGTGTCTTGAAATACCAGAAAGAACATTACTCATGCTGAAACGAACAGCCATGTTTCAGCAGTGTCGCCTCCTTTCCCTTACACTGTGTGTTATGTGTGTAATTCAGAATTTGAGGTGTAAAATGTGGATGAGGTGGTTCTTTCTCCATGGCTCGAGGCTTCCTCTGTAGTAATAAAGAAAGCAGCAGGGCTTAGACCACATTGCGAGATGAGACTTGGTCAGCGATGGTCAATAATCTATTACTGCACATTGGCCTCCACAGAGTGACAAATGCCCATCACTAAAATAGGCCTGCAAAGGTCAATACTGGTCTAGTGACCTCAGTCTTGAGAACAAATATTGTAGTGGTTTTACACTGGGAGCTTCACTCTCCTGGGATAGATACACACATATCTACATGGTAAAAAGTTGGAATTGTTTATTACTTTATTTAGAGAGCAAGAAAATAATCAGTCTATATTGTTGCATACTTTTTTTCTGATTAAGAGCTATGTATAAGATGATCTTGGACTTTAGTATTCACTTACATGACTGCTTCTGATAAGGCAGATGATTTACTTGTAGTAAGTGTAAGTAAAACAGCTGTTAGGTTTTACTGAGTATGCTGGAGATGCCAGAGTTCTTCTTCTGGTAATCTTGCTTCTTTCCATTTTCATGTAAAATCCAGGAGCCTACATTAGGTTTTTGTTTCCATCTGAAAACAGGTCAGTCGTGTAATATGTTGCTTTCTTTACAGGCATGCAAATATTCTCCTGGAATATTATTTATTTATACATTTTTAAGGTATATTTGAAAATAGTTAATGGTTTTATACATAATAATACAGACATGATAAACATGATTCGTACAGCATATAATACGGTGCCTAAGACCGTACCAGTCAAAAGTTTGGACACATTGGATTTGGATTTATTTTCTACATTCTAGAACAATACTGGAAAAAAATATAAAAACTAAAAAAGATCATCATAACCGAATTGTTTTATATATATACAAATATATAAATGAAATGACACAAATGAAGGATATTTGGAAGCTTTGTTCTAAATGAAGGATTGATTATGCACACTACAGAGCAAAATGTGATGCATCCAGGAAGAGCTAATGACAGAAATGGCTTTCTTTTGCGTGATCAGTGAAGTGAATCAACTGGTTGGGCAAAACAGTGGCTGCTACTAAAATAAATAGGTTTTAATAGACATTTGGAGAATGTTTAACTAGGAAATAGAACAAGAAAAAGATCTCAGTTTCCCCAACAGTCATGGATTACTATAGTATGATAAGGTTCTGTCTTCTGATAGTGGTTGATAAGGGGGCTGACAATAAATTGTAAATTGAACTTTTGGAAATGTTTTCAATGTGTCTCATGATCTTCAACATTCTTACATTCATTTTAAAAGTTTTTTGTTCTAATTTGCTGCCAGTGGTTCACTTGAAAACATAATCAAAGCATTTAGTTTTTAATTAAAACTCAGCCATAATACTTTTGATACTAAATTGAATATTTACATGGCTACATTGTGACGAAACTCAGAGGGGGGAGTTCTAGCAGTTTGCAAAATCATGCAAAATTCGCACTAATATAACCTAAACAATTTGGATATAGTGTAGTGCTTTCAAATCTCAAAGCCAATATCTCATTTATCTCATTTTGCAGTCAAAGCCTTGTTTAGAACTTGACTTTAGATCAAGACACCTCAGTGCTGTTATTTTTAACTGGGCTGGGGTCACAAATTTTTCCTTTTGCCATAATTAAAAATGTTAAAAAGGTTAAACTTCAAGGTTAAAAAGCAAATCAAAGCAAAATGCTTTGTAAAAAAAAAAATCCATCTAAAATGGTGGACATGGGGGTTATTTAGTCAATAAAAATGATTTTGATTTATTGACAATTAAATGTTTGCATACCTGCAAAACTGTGTGTTACCGGATAAGAGGTCTGTCTTTAAAAACAGTGTATCTAGGCTTTGAGGATTAAGCAGGATCTGCATTTCTGATTCTGGATTATGGGAAATCTTTAGGAATCAGTAACAGGTAGGTCATCCCTTTAGTCTGCTAGCCTTCTTATTGCAATCAATTCATGCCACTAATTTTAATTCAAGGCCACTCAAGCATTACTCACATTTTTAAAACATTTCCTCTGTTCTCTCACACCCACTTCCTCCTCCAGTGCCTCCTGGCCGCTCAATAAACACCACTCAACAATCTAAAATATACGTCAGCATGCTGTTATTGCTTGCTCAACAAATCATGAACCCAGTTTGTCAGTGTTAGCCTCCTTCTTGTGGTTTAGATGTTTATATTCTGCAAATGTCAGTAGAGGAGGAGGAGGAGGAGGAGGGTAGGGGTACTTATCAAATCACATAGCTGGTCAGCTTCATCATCGAAATAGTTCTTTAACAGAGAGGAAAATATTGACGTGTCTTGGAAAATTACATTATCTACTATGTATATGAACTGTGCATATTTAGAATAACTTTTAGTCAAATTATCCAATGTGCATATACTTATTTGGGGTTTAAATGATTGCGTCATATGCAATGTTAACTAATTTTCAGTTGATTTTTAGGTAAAATGAAAATTCATGTAAAAAACTTTTTACACATCTGAGAAATGCAAATCATAAAAAAAACACTGGATAGGATTTCTAGTAATATATGACTGAAGGAGTTAATGGGACATCCTAAACTATTCTAACTTACTCCAGGCTGTGAGACAAAATATCTAATTAGTGCTGCCACTTAATGGTATTAGTTGATAAAATGTGATTGATGAGTGAAAATTTTGCTTTAACTTCTCACTTATGTTGAGAAAGTAGACTTAATCAATAATCCTTATTGCACATCATCTAAACCAACCAGTGTAATAAACTGAGTTTGCTTGTAATTGCTAAAGGTAAAAAAAACAAAAAAAAACATCTACAACATTTTCCTCTTTTAGGTAAAGAATAATAAGTAATGCAGAATTTCCAGATTTTTTAAAGAATGATTACATTTTTATAATTTTTTTGTTCACATATTTACTGAATTACATTTAGGCATTTGGCAGATGCCCCTATCCAGAGCGACTTACGTTTGTATTTTATTATACTTATGAGCAGTTGAGGGTTAAGGGCCTTGCACAAGGGCCCAACAAGGACCCAACAAGGACATCTTGGCAGTCATGGGATTTGAACCAACCTTCCAAACTGTAGTCCAATGCCTTAACCATTGAGCTAACCCAGACCCAGAATTATGTAGTATACAAGCGGCTAACTAGTGGTTAGCACTGTGGCCTTGCACATCCAGGGTAGGGGGTTCAATTTCCACCTCAGGTCTGTGAGTGTGTGTGGAGTTTGCATATCCTCCCTGTGCTTTCTCTGTGTACTCTGGTTTCCTCCCACGGTACAGACATACAGATTAGGCAAATTTCAATGTTTCAATTGTGTGTGTGTGTGTGTGTGTGTGGTGTGCATGTGTTTTTGTGCCCTGTGATGGATTGGCACTCTGTCCAGGATGTACCACCTTTTGCCCTGAGTCCCCCAGGATAGGCTCTGCTGGGACCCTGTACAGGATAAGCGGAATAGAGGATGAGTGAGCGTAGGAGAGCCATCTTACTTAAATTTCACCACTGATTTTTAATTAAAAAATTTTATTTGTGAAATGATTTGTAAGGTTAATCTGGGAGATGCTTTAAGTTTGCTCCTCCAGTACTTTAAATGAACATATTGCCTCTTTCTTTTGTTCTTACCCAAGATGTTGGTGCAAAGTAATGTAATTCGTAGGGTATTCCGAGGTCCTTTACAGAAGCAGGTTCATGCTCATTCAAATTAAATTTAGATGAATGTTAATCAGCTTGTTCCCATGCCTCACATTATGTACCACTGACATGCCTTGGTGTCGGCTTCAGAAGTCAGGCTGATAATAAGGATTATTACAACGTTCATGCTGGTTTCTGCTAAAGAAAGCACCTTGTGCCTGGACTTGTTCTTTGAGGCGTCTGGTCTCTCTACATATTGGCAGTGTGGCTTCCATGTAATAATGATAAGAATGGACGGGAGGCATTTAAGTAGCAAATCAATAGCAAATTAAATTTTTCGGCTCTGAGGCGCACTTTCACAATCACGTCTAATTAGCCCTGACAGTCTGGCTCTGGCTGAATTAGATTGCAGCCTCTTGTCATGTTACCGCCCCCAATCCCTTTTCCCTTGTTTTTAAAGTTAATTTTGGATAAAGGCATGTCAGTACTTCATGGTGAATTACAGTAGCTTCCTACAAAAACAATACATGAGCAATGTAACCATTGCTGCTTCTCAGAACAAGGACAAAATAATTTTATAATCTGGACAAAGTTATAATAAAAAACTATTAAATTGTTCACAGGCTTATATTTAAGTTATAGAAGCTTTTGTCTAAGATAAGCATTTATTTGAAACAAATTTATTGCTTGTCCATACCACCAACCTCAGATCTTGGTCTTGGAATAGCTTGAAATAGCTCATTGCTCTTGCATTGCTCTGACTTGAGCATGAATATCCATATATAGTTTATTCTTTCAAGGAGATCACATTCAAAGGACAGGTCACGCATACATCTCCTAATGTAGGTTAATCATGAAACACACGTTTTTGTTTGGAGAAAATGGGCTAGCCCTGGAGTTAGATAAAGCATGAGGACCCACAGGCACTCCTATATAATGAATTGTGCGATGCCTATGTCCTCCAAAACGTGCTTCTTGCTGGAGTTCATTATTCATCTCAGTCCTCCATATGAATAAACAGGGTCTATTTAATCTATCTTTCTTTCATCGGCACACAAGGCATATGGTCGCATACTGCATGTGCAAGGGTACAACTTCAAATCCACATACACAAAAAACAAAACTCCAAGGAAGTTCTATCACTCACTCTCACATTTGAGTGCATTTAAAAACATACACACACACTTTTACAATTCATGCAGCTGCCTTATCTTTTTGTTTCCTGTTTGTAAAAAAGAAGATTTCTAAAAGGTTTAAAGTTTTATTTTTACAGATGAAGAGTAAATGTGTGGGTTATTTTGTAAATCATTATACTAAAACATGCAGTTATTTATTAATATGTATCTAATTATACAAACCTATATTTAAACACAGTTGTATAACATATTTGCAAATAAATGAGGCAGGAGAAATGTTGCATCCATTCCTTACATGAAATATCTACTTGTTAAAGATTTGTATATGTTTAAGATTACCTAGAAAATGTAACTCTTTTACTAAGAATAGTAAATTCTAATGCCACCCACCCAACAAAAACTCCACCAAAATGAAAGCCCTTCTTGAGATAAGATGAAATTCACAAACAATGATGAGCTATTCTTAATTACAGCGGGAGATGTTTTCAAACCTCTGGTCTTTCTTTGCTAGGACATTTGGGAACCTCAGTAATCACCCTGTCCGCGTCACACTATAGTGCTTCTGTCTGTGCATTGTTGACTAAAGAGAAATTAACTGCACCTGAATGATACGTCAGAGACCCCCTGTGGGCCAGGAATCTGCACTCAAACTCCCTTTTAATAGACTTGCACCTCATTTGGCCTCTAAAGCCCATTGAATGGTCCCAGAGGATGACTGGAGGCTGAGGCTTGCTCCTCCACAGCCGTCAGCAGAGGAGGGTGCCTGATTAGAGCATGCCTCCTAGCCTGAGGAGGCTACAGGGGACAATGCCAAGCTTTCCTTTTCAAAACAACAGGCCATCCCGTCTGACCTCTGTCACTGCCAATGTTTGTCACCGTGAGGATGACACACACACACACACACACACACACACACACATATTCACACGCACACACAAAAGAACAGAAGAAGCTCGTGTTGACAGATCTCAAATTGACAAAACCTTAAGTCTACTGTATGTTTTACTTTGTATTCACTATCCATGCCATGCTGGTCTCTTTTTTTTCTCTATCTCGCACTCGTGCATACATAATATTTTACCTGGTGCTAAACATTAGCTTTATATTTATTTTTCTACATATATTTTCACTTTTAAAAATCTTTGTTTCTTCTGTAGAAATGTAAAATATTATTATATAGTATAGAGTATTAAAAACATATATGCTTTTAACACCTTACAGGAAGGTGGACCTACTGTAGAGCCCAGATATTTTGGCACCCGTACTTGGAAGTGATATACAGTACTGTAGAGTCCTTGAGTATCTGATACTGGAATTCTGTGTTTAGATCCCTGCTAAATATTTCACCTAGCTATTACTCTTAATGTCACAAAATGTCTTTAATGTCTTAAAGTTTTTCTTGTAATTGATTATTTTGTAGAATTTACAAAAATTAAAATGTATTAAATTCATTCTCAGAAAATTAGATCGATTTACAGTACAGCAATGCATGTAATATGGTTTTCATTTCAATAAATTGTAAAACAAATTTAATCAAAATGTATTACAAACAGTAAACAAATAGTCTTATACGTACATGCATTATTAAAGAGTGGGAAAAAGAAAAAATAAGACACAAATGATACTAGAAAATGTAGTAATCAGTTATCTCTCATAACTGAGCATGTAAATGCACTCAGAGCCAATACCTTATATTCTTTCCCATATTGTACACATAGCTTTTCTCTTGTTTATTATACATGTGACTGATTTAGCAGATGGCTGAACTGATAACAGTACTGTCTTCACTGATGTGTAGCAATACAGCAAGTTTCCATGAGGCAAGCCTGGTTGAAGTGGTCATTAGAAACAAACGCCATCATTTGGAATGGATCGTTACTCATCTGAGTATTGCTCGCTCATGTTAATATGGAGATGACCTTCTCAGGAGGGGGGAAGGCTTTGCTTAGTTCCAAATTGGGATGAAACCCAATTGCTATTTATGACATACCACAAAATGCTTATGCATCATAGTGTCATATTCAAATTGGTGCCCATAACCTTGCGATCCCTAAAAAGTCATATGTTATGAATTTGGTTTATTGGCATTGTTTACGCTGCATTAATCATGCAAACATGCATTTGGAAACAAATGGCTTATGCACATTTTGGAAATGATTCAAAAAGGTTGCCTTTCCCTAGGACTGCACAAAGTATGGTGAGAATTCATAATGTGTGGACATGCATAGGCTGTTGTAGATGTTTAGAAGCATCTGAGTAGTTTGCTAGCTGGATTTTGACTTGTGGATTACACTGTTCTAAAAATATAATCTGAAAAACACAGGCAAACTGCATCCCAGTGTGTTGTGAGTGTCAGATCAAATTGGGTTTGTCTTGTTTGTGACTGCATTTAAAATCAGTGCTTTATCATATGCAAATGAAATCCATGTATGGCTTCTTGCTTTTTGTCCTGACATCCCATTCTTTATAGCATCAGGGTGATGTTGGATTCCGTCTGGGGTGGGTAGTGCTTTGAATTGAAATTATTATTGCTGACATTATGCATGCTGTCAATTATGGGTGGGCTTGACCTTAGTTACGTAGTTACCCATACTGAATGCAGGTCAGTAATTGAATACTGTAGCAGGCAAGCACCTATTCCTTGCTGTGCTTAGAAGCTGAAAGAGCTATATTCCCATTGCGGTCTGTTGAATAGGTTCGAGCACATCGTAATGAAGGTCATTCTTGGCTAGGACAAATAAAAAGGATGTTGGCGATTTTCATGAATCGTAATGAATATGTGATATGAACCTTATTGAGAGCTTAACCAAGCACAGCCCTGGGTTTCCTCTTCCCTCATTTTGAAAGGTGATGTCTGCGGTACTGATAAGGTGGTTAATGTACATGAAGAAGCCTAGTGTAGCTCATTTATTCATTGTTGCTTTCAAAGGCATTCTTTGTCTCTTCAGGAGCCCCATTGTCTCCATATTAAGTGGAGTTCTGTGGAGATTTGAGCAGCATCTTGACTCCCCTAAGTTGAAGTGCGGCCGAGGTTAAGTGGTCTCCGTGCTCGCAGCACCCATCTCCACTACGGCGTGACAGCTGGGGACTGGGCTGTTGCCATGGTTATCACTCCCTCTGTTGTGCCGCCTTGCCCCAGACTGCTCATTTGAGACACAAGCCGCCCATCCAGACACGAGAAAACAATCCGCAGATCAGTAAACTCTTCCAGACAGACTGCTGCCTTTCTCACTCCCCTATGACTCACTCTCTTTTTCTGGCTTTTGACTTCAACCATACTTGGTTTGCTTTCATGCATTTGCAGCTTTTAATTGCACACATTTTAAACGAGTCACATAAAAATGGAAAGTCATTTTCGGAAGGCTAAAAGTAAATTCCAATCACATGTGATAAGCTTTGTTCAGTTTGTATTACTCTCTCTTACAGAGCTCAGTAATGCAGATGGAAGTGTTCCAATTGATAGCGAGGCCAGTGATCAGGAAAATTATTTAAAAAATTCTGCCAATAGCACAGCCCACAACACCGGTCTTATATTAAAGTACAGGGATTATGTTTAGTGATCTTCTGCACATAAGGCTTATCAAATGTAGACATACATATTGTCATGCAATCTTGGTATTAATCAAACTAGCATTGAAAATGTGCCTTCAAAAATAGCTTTTTACTGTTTTATTTATTTATTATTTATTCACATATGGAGTATACCTAGATCGTTGAACATCACCCACCTTTATTTTTCCATAAACTAAAAAATGTTTAGGGACTTTAAAATATGAACACTATGAATAGATCATTTTAAATTTTAAAAGCAGAAAATTTCCAAATTATCAAAATGTCTTTAGATATTAATAACAATATTTATAGTGGAAAATTTAATTACTGCAATCAGATTTTTTTAAATGAAATTAAAAAAATATATATAAGACATGCTGGTATTTAATAGGCTTTATAAAAAATAATATTTTCATGGTGCTAAAGGGGGAAATATAAATATGAAAGCATTTTGGCTAATGCTTTCATGGTAAGAGAAATTGATCTATCCATCCAATTTTCTCTGTTATCTTTAAATCTCAAGTCACAGAGCGACACAAAAAGCAGGCAAACAAACACATTTCCATCAGAAGTTTGTCTCTCACAGGACAAACATTAACAGTCTTGTGCTGTCTTTGTAATTACTGTTGTTCTACTGAGAGACATAAAAACGAACTTCAAAGATCAGTTTTACTGCCGTGCTGATAAGGAGCTCTTTCCTTTTCACATGACTTAGTCACATTTTTCAGACAGTCTGTAGTCCCTTTTGTAGGGAATTTAGTAGGTTTCTTAGTTGGAGGTGACATGTATACGTTTTCAGCTAGAGAAATATTAAAGAAAACATTGTAAAACTAATATTCCAAAAACTTTCCTTGCTGATACCTTCCTCACATTCACATTTTTTTTGCACCTCTTGAAGTATATTGGTATCTGGCCACGATCATATATTGGTATCTGGCTCAAGCTGTCAGCACCTGTTTGTTGCTGGACCGCAGTATCAGGGCCAGGGAGCATCTGGAAGTCCCCACAGCATTAGCATGCCTTTAACTTTACCTCCACGGTAGCACCGGCCGGTTTGCGTGAAGGGTAAATGGGGGCAAAGCGACTGCAGGCCCCACCGGAGCCTCCAACCAGCAGGCTCACATTAGAGGACATTTGTTCCACAATATTGCTTCCTCCTGCTTTCCCTAGGCTGGGCTCAGCACAGAAGGTAGAGGCAGATATTTGGGCTGCGGCCAAAGCATCTCCGTAGCCACCTCACTAGCACTGCAGGTGCTGAGCTGGGCTCCCCACTGCTCATGCTTAGGGTCCAGAGCCCACACCTGCTGACGGAACAAATGCCGGCCGCTCGCAAAATAAACTTATCTCACTTGCATGACAACACATGCCCTCGGGTTAGAGCACTGCACTAGTTTTGCAAACCAAGAGGGGTCACTGGCTCATCTTTGGCTTGGAGAAGACAGGAGGGAGGGGTGGCTTCTTTTTCACATGGATGACGTCTACCTCCCTCATATTTCACTTTTTTTTGTCTGTGTGTAACACTGGTAGGCAAACAATTTCAGTTATTATAATATTATTATACAGTAATCTCTGTGTTGCAGTTTATGACAAAAAGAAAAAAAATTGAACAAATCATTTTGGCTATAGCTGAATTTAGAAGACTATACCAAAATTTGCTATATTATTAAAACTGTGATTTTAAAGTATTAATGAGAGTTCAGTAGTTTTTCTGTATTTGAGTATTTGTTGTGTATTGTGTTGTGCATCGTGTGTTGTCACTGTGGTTTGGTTTTCGCTTCCTAATCCAATGGGCCTGTGAGCCAGTCACAGTTTCATATAAGAGTACCACAAGACATGATTGATTACCTCAACAGATTATCCCTAATCCTGACCGTGGTCACATGTGGCCCCCTCATTGTTGGTGGGGTGTAATGATTTGCAATAATGTATGGTGAGGAGTTGGATGATGGATGTAGCTTTTCTAAGAGGTCAGGCGGTCAAAAGGCAAAGTAGTGTTGACCATACCGAGTATTTAAACAGGCAGCAAATATGTCTTTATCATAATTAAGTGGTGATAGTTAACACTGAACTGATGTAGCTTCTCAGGCCCATAGGGAGGCACAAGCAGACCTCCTTTGGGAAACTCGCCCACAATGGCTGGATATATTTCCAAATGATATGCTAATGCCAGTGACCTCTGCAGCAGGAGGGGTGCTCCGATGTCTGAGATGCTTCACTGATGAACTGGCAATATTTAATGAAGTTTGGGATCTTGTTGTAGACATATTTAAATTTTTCTCTCTTAAAAAAATATTGTTATTATATATAGTAAAGTAGTGCTAAATTATCTGCAGTGTTTAAACTTTAAAATAAGATACAGTGCACCAATTTTTTCTTTTTTATTTCATTGTGCAGTCCTTTTCTATCCATCAGGAAGCTCCATGTTGTATGTTTTTCCCCTTCATGTATTATGTATTTAGTATCGTT
Organism: Clarias laeviceps; assembly: GCA_030014305.1. Taxonomy (NCBI): domain Eukaryota; kingdom Metazoa; phylum Chordata; class Actinopteri; order Siluriformes; family Clariidae; genus Clarias; species Clarias laeviceps. The sequence continues at coordinate 16,181,856 of JAQMYJ010000039.1, read as the reverse complement.
TCTAGATTTTGGTAGGGGAAAATATATGTATAGCTGAAGAAATTGATACAGTCCGACTGCGTTTAATGCTGGCAATGCCTAAATCGGACCTTGGATTTGGAAGGGTCGTCACCGGCACATTTGAGGGTATGCATCACAGAGCAGGAGTGCTCAGCCAACTCCCCCAAAAATCCTGTCCCCCGGTACAGAGAATTACATGACCTCTCTCAGCTCACCGTAACCCCCTCATTATACACACACCAATGGGCTCGGATCATATTTTCCTGGGCAGTGGGAAAAAAATGGAAATAGGAGGCAGGGTGGTGTCATGCATTTGAACAATGCTTTGCTGTTTTTTATGGCTCCCTGGAAGTTTAAGACTGCTGTTGATTAGAAATTCCAATTTGTGTGCGATTTACAGCATATTATGCAGGAAACTGTGTTAATCTTCCATGGAACACAAACATTAATGCAATTAATAATTTTAAGTTTTGTGGAGAACAGTTATAAGAGAAGCATAGGTAGCTTTTTAATATATGTTTTTTTTTTTCATTGTGTCATTTTTCATCAGTTCGAGGATGAGTATCTCAACATTCTGTAGAATAATATTTTATTATTTTTTTTACTGTAATAAAACTCTCCAAATTGAATGCGATATTGAAGCAGACATATATGTTCAGGCCTCTATGTGCTGCCTCTATTTGTGGCCTCTCTCTCTCTTTTAGTCTCTCCATTCATTTTCAAATTAACCTTCTAATAGACTTCATCTGTCCATAGAGAGCCTATTAACTAAAGATCTGTTTTCATCTGCTGGACAGCCTACGAGAGGGGAGACCCTTGCCTCACAGACCTGCTCTCTTATGTAGTGAGCAGCACCAGGAAACAAAAATCGAATAAAAAAGAGGCAACAAAGGGATTTCATTATATATAGTTAATTATCTCCTAGGCCTTGGCCGACCCTTTCCTGGCTAAAGAATTAGAGGGGCTTAATTGCTTTATCACCCAGCCCTGTGATTTCCAGCAATCAGGCTGACTCCATTTAATTTAGCTGCCAGGAGCCAAAAGGGAGTGCACTGCTCTCTGGCTGCCTTGGAGAGAACGGTGAGGACCAAACTGATGAATTTAGTGTCTTTAATTTAATGAAAATCAACAGCAATAGCTGACGACTGCCCCTGAGGTGTGCTAGTGAAAGAGTCTCTGCTGGAGAATGGCAAGGATACAAAAAGCCTGTTTCAGCAAAGGGTCAAGATGGAGGAAATCCTAGCAGTGGCTCCCTCTGGATAATTGAAAGGTCCAAGGGATTTGGATGGCACTGCCGATATCTGAACAATTAACACAGACTCTTTGAGCAGAGGGAAGCCTGGCAGTGTCTTCCTGGATGTCAGCATGTCTGATTAAAAGGCATATATTAATTAGAGACATGCTTCTTCATTAGACTAAAAGGATTAACATTCTTTGTCTATGAATACATTTTACATTTAGCTCTAGAGGGAAATAAGTCCTTAGTTATGAGAGACCCCATCTCAATGCAGACGAGAGAAGGCCCTTGTCACAGAAATGCTCTGCACGATTTTATACTGCAGGTTTAATGACATAATTCCTCCATTACAGTACAGTGCACTCATACATGATCCTGAGAGCAACTGCAAAATGAATACTGACTTTTGGAATTATCTTACCAAATAATACATTCTTCATAGTTTTATAGTGCATCTCCAAAAAAATAAAAATATCATGAAAAAGGTAATTTTGTAATTAAATTTAATTTCTTATTCATGAAAATAAGAAATTCAGAATTTCCAAATTTTACAATATTTCATTTTAAGTTTGAGTAAATTACTATTTGTGCAGTATAAATACTGTGTACTGTGTATCTCTCTGGCTATTTCACACATGGAAGAAGACTGCTGACTTGAATGTTGTCCAGATGATCACTGACACCCTCCACAAGGTGGAGGCTGTATTAAAGCATTTTCATGGAAAGTTGTCTGGAAGGGACACGTCTTGTCTCGTCATCTACTGTATACTGTCCTGTATACAGGGTTGTGGGGTCCTGGAGCCTATCCCAGGAGACTTGGGGCACAAGGTGGGGTATACCCTAAATTGGGCAATTTGGGAATGCCAATTAGCTTAATCTGCATGTCTTTGGACTGTGGAAAGAAACCCACCAAGCACAAGGAGTGGATTGATGCTGGAGTCATCAGGAACAACCATGCACATATGTCTTCAGGAAATTTGCTACGAATGTTGCATTTCTAGTATCAACCCATCCCTGAACCAGAGACAATGTCAAAAGCATCTTACCTGGTATAAGGAGAATAAGATCTAGACTGTTGCTTAATGGTACAAAGTCCTCTTTTCAGAAAACAAGGTTCAAGAGACTGGAAGAAGATTAGAGAGGCAAAGAATCCAAGTTGCTTCCAATAAAGTATGAATTTTCTACAGTTAATTTTAGGGTGCCATGTCATCTGCTGGTGTTGGTGCAGTGTTTTATCAAGTCCAAACTCTACACAGCATTCTACCAGGAGATTTTAGAGCACTTTATGCTTCCGCAGACAAGCTTTACAGAGATGCCAGTTTCCTTTGCTAGCAGCTGCTCACAGTGCCAAAACTGACTGGTTTGACCATTTTACTGTGCTGGATTGGCCAGCTAACTTGCCTGACCTGAACCCTGTAAATATTTTATGGGCTATTGTCAAGAGAAAGAAGAGAAACATATGAAAATACAGATGAGCCGAAGACTGCTATCAAAGCAAACTGGTCTTCACTAATTTGCTTTGATAGCAAATTTGACGAAGCCCTGACAAAGTAAATAATAAATGAGAATTTTCAGTAAATCCTTTTTTTTGAGTGATCTTAGGAAATATGTAAATATTTTGAGATACTAGGTTTTGATTGTTTTTAATATGTAAGCCATAACATTAAAATAAAGAAAGGCTTGAAATATTTCACTTTACATGTAATGAATTTAAAGTATATAAGAGTTTCACTTTTTAAATGAATTTACAAAAGAACAAATATTTTCACAATATTATTTTTTCTTTAGTATGAATGCTTTTAAACATAGAAGTATTAGTAGTTTATTTTTATCAACTAACAAAATGGAAAGAAAATAAACAGAAGAGAAATCCAATTGAATTCAGGATTTGGTGTGACCACCCTTTGCCTACAAAACAACATCAATTCTTCTAGGTAGAAGAGTTGCACACAGCTTTTGAAGAATCTTTTGAAGAATCTGGTAGGTTGGAGGACAAATCACAGATCTTCTGTAGATGTAGGCTGCCTTAAACACTTCTGTTTATTAATGTAATTCCAGACAGACTTGATGATGTGGAGATCAGGGCTCTGTGGGGGCAAACCATCACATCCAGGACTCATTGTTCTTCTTTATGCTGAAGATAGTTCTTAATAACATTGGCTGTATGATTGGGGTCATTGTCCAGCTGCATAATAATTCTATGTCCATTTAGAATTGTAAATATATA
>JAQMYJ010000039.1:16167571-16178387 GCA_030014305.1 Clarias laeviceps | reverse complement strand
ATATGATGCCCCCTGATATTCTAGTATGATGTGCAGGATAAGCATCTACCTTCCTCAGTATTGAGGACAGCATTAATCCTGACCAAATTTCCAACTCGATTTGTAGAAATGCAGCCCCAAACTTTCAAGGAACCTCCACCATGCTTCACTGTTGCCTGCAGACACTCATTATTGCACCGCTCTGCAGCCCTTTGGCAAACAACCTGCCTCCTGCTACAGCCAAGTACTTCAAATTTTGACTCATCGGTCCAGAGCACCTGCTGCCATTTTTCTGCTTCCCAGTGCCTCTGATTTTGTGCATAGTTGAGTCGTTTAGCCTTGTTTCCACACCGGAGGTACAGTATGGCTTTTGGGCCGCAGTTCTTCCATGAAGACCATTTCTGGCCTGACTTCTTCGGACAGTAGATGGGTGTACCTGGTTCCCACTGGTTTTTCGCCAGTTCTTTGTTAAAGGCACTGCTGGACATCTTCCAATTTTCAAAGGGAAGTAAACATGATGTGTCTTTCATCTGCTGCATAAAGTTTCCTCAGCCGACTGCTGCATCCAAGTTCCTCAGCATTGCCTGTTTCTTTGTGTTTCCTTCTATTCATTAACTTGGCATTTTCGACATTTATAAAAATTAACCATTTAAATATATATTTTTCAAAGCATTCTTACTTCACAGCAATTCTCCACACCTGCCTAAAACTTTAGTACAGCACTGTATATAGTTCGAGTCAGACCAGGACTTTTAATTCTGCAGAATAACAGAACAAAGTTATGAAAGTAAAAACTACCTTTATTTCTCTGTACAATCCCCTGTTACATTAATGCACTTATCCCAGCATTTTATTAGTGCTTGGATACCACCAAGGTTGAAAATTTTCTCAGTGAGCCATGATTGCACTGTCTGCTTTACGTCTGAAACACTGGCCACCTAGGAACTCCTTTAATGTCCCAAACATGTGGAAATGCATGAAGCAAGGTCAAGACTGTACGGGGGATGTGGCAATAACTCCCAGCTGAGTTTCTATAATGTGCAAGTAGTGTCCATGAATGTGTGTACAGTTCTCACAGACAGAAAGTTGGCGACAAGGTATCGGTCGATTTTCAAGTATCAGGCATTCCACTTGCTGAATGTTCAAGGGAAGGAGTGGATAAGGGTCTGAGCCATCTTGGCTGGGATTGTCACAGAGGTGTGGCCTTCTTGAAAACAATTGCACCATTCAAATGCAATGGTGCTGCAGCTAATAATCATCTCACTGTACTGTGCTTGAAGACTTCTGTAAATGTCAATCAGTTTTACGCCGTCATTCATGAGAGATTTCATCACAAGTCCTGGTTTGACTTTATACACATGATAAAATTTGTTGATATCTGGTTTAGTGAGGGCAAGATGTACTGCATTACGCTATTGTCCAACCTTCCTCCCCCTCTCATCCCTGTAAGGCTAATAAGGTCAAATTTAAATCCAAAGTCCCTGACAGAACATTTTCTGACTTTGCTGCTGCCAGGTTCTGCATGGCTGTTTGGATCAAAGAGTGGTTATCTCCTATATTGAGCTGTTCTAACCTCTGTCCGGTCTGATTATGTGAAGAATGCTGTGAATTTCCTTGTTAATCAGGACGGTCATTCAGGGTCATTTAGAGTTTAAGACACTTTAGCAAGCAAAAATGCAAAGAAGGCTGTATATATCAAAACTTTACAAAATTTTATACTTTTACCGATTCATCTGGATGATAAAAAACCTTACACTCAGCCTTGTTCACTTTTACACTACAATTAATTTTGTATAACACTGTCTTGTTATAGTGCACATGTACAGTCATGTTCAAAAGTTAGTACCTCTTTGTTTTTGTGTCATAACAAAATAAAAATCTGATCATAGTGGATCTTAATATTAGGCAAATACAACCTTAGATGAACAACAAATAAAGTTATACATCATGCAATTATTTATTTAACAAAAATGACAAAAAGGAAAAAGAAATTGATAAATATTAAATACTCACCATGATTCAATAGATTATAGATCTACATTTAGCAGCAATAACTTGAAATAATAATTTCCTGTATGACTTTATCAGTCTCTCACATCGTTGTGAAGGAATTTTGGCCCATTCTTCTTTACAACATTGCTCAAGTTCATTTAGTTTTTTTTTTCACATTCTCTTATTCATAGTTGTCTTAATGTCCTACCACAGAATTAGACCAGAATATATTACCAGATTAGAATTAAAAGAGGGGATAGTCACTTTTGAACATGACTGGATATGACTTGTGTGTTGTGTACTCTCATAAGGAAGGGGTGTGCAAAAACTTGCACTACCAGTTAAAAGTCTGGACACACCTTATAATTTCATGGTCTTTCCTAATTTTTCCTTCTTTCTACATTGTTAAACAGTGCTGAATGAATCTAAAATATGCAATAATCTGATTTGAACAGTTGATATTGAAATGAGTCTGTTACTTATGCTCTGTGAAGCCTTCATTCTAATCTGAGGATTAACTGACCTTCATGTCAACAACTGAACAACAACTGATTGTTGCTGTTGTTGTCATTGTTATGTACTAATTCCATATGAGTTATTTCATAGTTTTGAAAAAAAAAATCAAATATTGTTCTACAATGTAGTTCTACTGGTACGGTACACCCTGGCTAGGATTGTCACTCATATAAGTATGGCCTAACCATTAAATTAACAACAAATAAATCACATGTAAAGGCTCAGCAATGTTCTTAAACATCTAAGACTTTGGCATTAATTAATGTGAGAACAAAAAATCAAGCTTTTTTCCTCTGAATTTTTAAACCTGACCATAACTTTTTATTACAATGTTGCAGCAACGATTTATTGCATCATACAATAAATATCACCAAATGTATGTTTAACTTCTAAAATATCTTTTGTAATATAAATAAAAGAAAGGGTGTTTTTTTTGTACATGGGTCAGAACTCGCTCTTTCAGTGATATCTTAACTTTTCATACATTGGTTGACCAGAAACCAGAAAATGTTCTGTTTGTATGTCTATATGTATGTCTGTCTAGCCAGGTTTTGTCACAGCATCACATAAAACTGGCTGGACAGAATTTAATGAAACTTTACCAGGCCTTCGGGATTTGTCTGAAGTTAAACCAGCACTAATCAAATAAATCAGGATGCTTAATAGAAGTGAAGTTATGAGCAGTTATGTGCCAGATTAGAAATTGCAATTTTGACAGTGTACTGTGCATCTGTCAAACTCTGGGTGCGTCTTAAATCGACCACTGAACAGAATTTAATGAAACTTCTGCAGTACTTGGATATCTGCCTGAAGTTTAACCTGCACCATAAGTGACATCAAAATGTTGAGTAAAACCAATGTTATGAACGGTTATGTGCTGGATTTCATAATCTACTTTAAAATAAGCTTGTAATAAGCTTCTTGCTCAATTTAAACAAAAACCTGCACCAAAAGATTTTAATTCTATAATAATAGAAATCTAAACTGAATAATTTTACTGGGATTAGTAAATATTCTCACAGTTGAAATAATAGTTCTGAAGTGGTATAAGTTAATTTGAATGCACTGGATTCATTTTAAGACAAAACCTAATCTTTATCCAATCTACTTTTTCGATTTCTCATCTGTGTCTCACTCTCCGATTATCAAACAGGGAGCGTACAGGCTGATGACAACATAGCTTAAACAAGGCATAAGATACTCAAGCTCACCAAATTTTATTGCTTTGTATTAAGAAGTTAGGCAGAAACAGAAAGACAGAAAGACAGGCAGACATGTATGTGGGCTTCAACCTGAAATATCACTGATTACGTTAAAACTGATCGGCTTATTTGTAGCTTTAACTTTAACTCTTTTCCCATCAACGACGGGTACTAATGCTAGTGGGAACTATAAGGTTTCTGCTCAGCTTTTAGACTTTAGGTCATTACGTGGAGCACATCATTTGATGAGTTCACGCCTAGTCAACTGGTTTTAAAATCTCCAACATCTTCAGTACAAGAATTCCTATTTCTTGATTTTCAGTTGCAGTTCACCTCAGAGGATGTTGACTAAGTAAAGCTCCTGTCTTATATTTGTATGCATTATCACTAAAGTTCTCTCAACATTAGAATTTCACTTTAGATTGTCAGATCCTGATTAAAATGTTGACTTCTTAGCTTGAATTAACTTAATGTAATTGAATGTAAAAGCCCATAGCTCAGCACAGGCCATGATCAGTGGAGATGGATTAAGAGAGAAGGCTTTCAAATTGAATATAGTTCTCCCCCCTCAGGCTGTTAATTGTGCCGTTTACCACTACCTGAGTCAGTGACCACTGCTACTTAGTTTCTCTAATGATGATGCACAGTCGGCTTGGGCTGGAGATAATTAAAAACGCTGGGCTTCTCTGTCTCGGACTTTCACTTTTGGCCCATTGACAGCTGAGCTCAGAAGAAATATTGAGCTGTCCTTTTGGAAGCATCTTAACTCTGAACACCAAACTCTTCACACTGCCTCTTGTGCTTTTTTTTTTTTTTTTTTTTTTAAAAAGAAAAGGCTCTTTACTCTTATGCTCACTTTGTTCAAAATGCTTCTTATTGTGATGTGAGGGCAGTGGTCAATGATGCTAGAAATACAATTTCTTGTTAAAGGTTCATGTACTATATGAAATGCTGGATAAATGTAATAAGGAAAGGTAGTGAGTAAATTTGTCTCTTCCTTTCTTTTTCCAGTTGGTTAGTGTTGTCCCATTGCCCCAACCAGACAAGTGACATTAAACCTCATTATACTTATCACATGTCACACTTGTAAACTGTTTGTTAGGAGTGAGCATGAAGCCACTTCCTCATGCTTTGTGTACGGAGATATTTCTTTGCATTGGTAGGTGCATGAGAGGCTTAATTGGATGACTGTCATTCTGTTATTTTTCTGTAGATGTACTGTGATACAATAGCTAAACATTTCAAACCTCGCAGAAGAAGTTGTTACAGAAACACACATAGGTTGGTTTAGCAGCCAAAGAGAAATGTGACATTTTATTTGATGAGGGTGGTCAGGGTGGATTAACCTAATCTCTAGTAAACAAATAACATGAGTGGATGAGATGGTTTAATGAACTCATTTGATTTCTAGCAGATATAACTCCTTGACCTCCTCTTCTATGCCAGGAAGTGAACGAGAGAGAGAGAGAGAGAGAGAGAGAGAGAGAGAATATAGTATTATAATTCTTTCCAGTTACATAAACTTGAGTTGTTACAATACTGCTGGTGGCCACTGTCAATATGTTGTGTTAGAAGTTATTATAATTCTGCATTCTGTTAAAGTCCAATGATCATTGTTCAGTAAATTTTTGCTTATTACTGTATCTAATCAATTACTTCTTTGTATTGGCTACAAAAATGATCCTTAACTGGAGCACCTTCAGTTTTCACAAGCTAATGAATCTATAAATCCATTTTTATAACATCAGGATGTAGTATCCAGACTAAAATTCAAATGTTTTAAATGTGTTTTAAGGTTCAAGCTAAAATTACCACTTAACTGTTTTACGCTTACATATTAAGTTAAGTAGTACCTGTCTCACAGAGTCACTGCTGCTCTATCTATCTTAACTATTGCTGGAAATACAGTATGTTTAATTGAGTTTACAGGTATGTGAAGCAGTAAGTATTGTCATCTTGATTTTTAAATATGAAGTCTCATTTAAGCTCTCCAGAGGGGGGACATGCTTGATTCTTTTCCCTAAAACAGTGGCAGAAAAGGGAGAAAAAAATTACTCTCAATTTATGCTGCCACCAGTGCTGAGCATATGCTGAAATAATTAGGGGGGAAAATCTTGCGCTTATGCAAACTTCCAATTGCCAAAAAAAAAAAAAAAATCTGTCTCAGACAAAGGAAAGACCCCCACGGTGCTAGGGTCCACAGTTTCTGTCATATGTATTCCTGTGGGGTTTCACATGACAAAATGCAGAAAGTTGTTTTGTCCCTCTTCCTGTCATGTTACACCCCTTAACCGAGTTTTTTTTCCCTCCCTCCCCCTTCTCTCTCTCTCTCTCTCTCTCTCTCTCTCTCTTCCTCTCATGTTGTCTCGCTGTCTGTGCTGTCAGCCCATAGCCTGGCACCTGCTCTCATGTTCCTAATTAGTCTCATTTAATTAATTATATTCTGCTGCACATCTTCTTATCTGCCTCTCTACTCATTTTTCCATTTACTGTAGGCTGAGAAATAAAGAGATACTTGGTCTGGTGAAAGTATGCATGCTTAAAAAACTTAATCGGGTCCCAAGAGCACTGGTTAAAAAAATAGAGGAGGTTGAGAGGATTATGTTCATTTCTTTTGCTTTGCCTGTGCATGATTTCTCACATTTGCTTGATGTATATAGAGACTCTCTTTTACATAAGCTTCTTTTAAAGAAATAGTATTTGGAAATATACAGATTTTTCATTTGATATTTTCCTGAAAAACAACACTCAGATGATTTCTTGATGTTGCCTTTTTGTCTGTTCTTTAAACTTCAGATGCGTATATTATGTAAAATCAGAGTTAGCCATAATGTATGAGTACTTCCAGCTTCCATCATGGTTGTAGTATTTAGTTTCATACACTGACTGAGATGTACGTTCTGTTTCAGGACTTGTTATTTGCTTGGCCTCGAGTGCAGCATGTTTACTTACTGACACACTCGTGCTTCGGTTCTTTAGCTCGCCCAAGAAAACAAGTCAGCTTTAAACACAGCATGTGAGTCTGAGTCAGGCGAGTACTTCAGCAAAGACAGTTTACCTAAGCACCTTTTTCTTCTCTGTTAGCTTCTCTATTTCATTTGTCAGATTCACTCAGCTTGGATGCCAGTGTTGTCTATCAGGTTTAAGGCTTAGGAGATAAACATTGGGCTGCAGTGGAGTGTGGACTGAAAGAAGCTGACCGTAAGGTTACGGTACAAGCCAGTGTGGGCTTAATGCACCCCAAACTCACATTACAGAGCCCATATGTAGTTAATTATTTTGTGTGTGTGTGTAATAGTTAAGCTTTGCACACATAGTGATAAAGGAACTGTCAAGAAATTATGTTCTTTAAAAAGTTACCTGCAACCATAAGTAGACTAAGTATAATCCGAGTTCAGTACAGTGCTGACATTATTCTGAACAGTCTAAAGTACGTGCTACTGTATGCCGTTCTCCTATTGGATGTCCATTATGAATAGATGTGAGTCTCTTTTGGCAGGCACACCAGAAAGTTTTTTATTCAATTGACAACCATGGAAGGCCATCCAAGGTTCGAGCGTCTTTACTCAGAAGACCGCGTCACAGTGGAAAGAGCCTCGAGTTTCACTTGCTGCTGGTGGAAAGGACTGCAGGACAGGCTTGTGAGGAGATGCTGCCTCCCAGCTGCTTGTCTCTAGCCTCCACTTAGAACAGCTCCAGAGCTCTGCTCAAGAAAAGGCTCCATCAATAATTCAGCCCACTGATCAGGACCTCTACAATGGAGATGATCAAAGTTTTGGCTGCATCATGGCAGAAGCAGCCTGATAGTATTTCCCCTGCTTAGATAGCTTTGCATTGACCATATGGACATCATAATTACCAGTGGGATGAAGCAGCAGCCGCTTGATCGCCAGCCCAAAAATCACACAACACCTTAATTAGTTTGCGCTGCTCCAGAGCCCTGCTTGGGCTAATTTGGTGCCGTAATGATGATTTTTATTTTTTATTTTTATTTTTTTACTTTTTGGAGTTGGAGGTACATAAGAAACAAATCCTTCTTACATTTCATACTACATTTCCAGTCATGAATCTGCGGACTTACATAAAACTTTATTCTGGACAGTATTGTAAATAGGGATGTAAATTTGTGTACTTTTTTTTTGTACTGTTTATTTATAGTCTGCTCAATTAAGATCTGTAGATACGCCTGGATAGTGCTAGGCAGGGTCTGGCCATGTCTGTTATACATCTTGAGGGCTTAGGGAGGTACAATAGTGGTCTGTCATTCAAAAGTCTTCTGCTGGAGGATTGTATGCTACTAAGGTTGTCTTGTGTTTCTAAACAGCACAAATCATTACGGTCATTCTAACAAGTTACAGTAAATAACAAAATGCTGAATCATTTCAAATTCAATTTAGCTGATCTCCAAAAAGGCTTTTCAAACATCATCATAAAGCTGGACTTAACCCTTAGCACCCATTTTAAGTACAGGAAAGTGATTATTTGCCACAATGCATATTTTGTAAACTATGGAATTTTTGGAAAACTGTTTTATTAACCTCAGTGTGGTGTTAAAGAATCTGTTTATGGTAAGGAAATGACAAGAAGTCAGGTTGACAGGCCTGGAGTGAGACAGTTAAATGCCCCTTGCTGCTTTGGATAATTAATAAATAAAGCACCAGGGGAGCCCTGCCATGCCTTCCTGTATGACAGGGGCTGTCTCCAGTGCGCTAAAGCATTAAATGACCAATTTCTGTCAGACTAACTTCCACTACGCACTCTCTCTCCCTTTCTTCCTCTTTCTCTGTGCCTCCCTCCTCCCTCTCTCATTCCCTTTTCCAAAGTAAGCCACTTTGCTCTCTTCGCGCTGAGTTTTTCAGCGACTGATGGCTCTAGTTCATTTCTGCTGAATTAATTGGTCCCTGAATGAATTCTGTTGACAGGGCAATTCATCATGTGTTTGGCCTGACAGTGACTGGGTGTTGGGGAAGGGTAGGGGGTGGCGGGAGCAAGTGAGAGAGAGAGAGAGAGAGACTGACTGACTGACTAGGGAGCCAGGGAGAGGTTGGGGTTAGGGGAGAAGAGAAGTGGGGTTGTGTGCTTCTGCTCTATCTCTCCATCCCGCTTCTATTTCTCTTCCTCTCACTTTTTAACTTTTATAAGGTGTTATGATCCTTACTGAGTGGGCATGACTATTGCAAATGATGAAGTGTAAAGGGGATGGCACAGTGGCACAGTGGTTCGGTTGCCACTTCACACCTTTACAATCCCTGGTTCTGTTCTAAACTCAGATGTTTGTGTGGAGTTTCTCCCGCATGAGTTTCCTCAGGTTCTCAAAATAGACTAGTAGTTTGCTAAATTGCCCCAAGGTGTAAATCAGTATGCTACTGTGTGTGCATGATGCCCTAGGATGGGCAAGATTCCCATACAGAGTATATAATATAAAATCAGGAAGTGTTTTGCAAACAAACAAACAAACAAAGCTGTTTCTTAGGTTTAAGACTATTTCTGTTTGATTGGACTGTCAGGTCAAAACAGTGTTTTCATCTCAGATAATACCAGTTCTGCTGCTGCCTCCTTATGTGACATAAGGCGAATTGCATTGGCTCTTAATTACATGATGTGCCGCACAATAGCCATTAGACGCAATCATTTAGCTGCTGAAAGAAAATGAGTTTTGCCTGCCAATGAAACTGGCCAGATTTGGCAGGGATGAGGCACCAGGTCTCAGATCAAGCCAGATTCGATAATGTTCCTGTGCTAATAATATAACTAATAAAACCACCCCATTGTTTAGAGCCAGAGCTGAACTCCGCAGTGCCTCGGCGCCACCCAAGCTGATCTTTTTACACTGTTAAGTCAATCAATGCTCGCTCATTAGGAAGCTCACCAACTTATGTAACTGTCTCCTGGATGGGCTCACACAGCTCGGCTAAAAATGACCTCATAATTACGGAGCAGCCATCAGGAGAGACTTGCAGCTTCACTGACATCAAGCTCCAAACAGTGGGGAAGCTGACTGAAATGGAGCTTGCTATTAATTTATAGCTACACTGCCACACCTAATTAAATACAATATATATAATACAAATATAATAAAAAGAATGTAGATGAAGCTGTGTATATGCAGTACTGTTCAAAAGACAAATTATCAACTTCTGCGTTATTGAGACAAAAACATTTTAGAGTTTTAAAAAGCACTTTTTCAATCAAAAATTTAAGCTGCTACTGAGAAATGTTTGTATGTCAGTAAGGAAAGTAACATATTACATAATAGAGCAACAAAAAGCCTTCCAAAACAAAATGTGTGCTGTCAAGTTTTACCTGCAATACCAGAAACAAATGTGATAGACAAAGTCTCAAGAAGAACCATTACAGATTCTCTCATATACAGTACATAGAAAAACTCACCTGCTGTTTTCCTTATAAAACTGCATAAAGATGTTGCTGTTCTTTATAAAGTGTTTTTCTGGTTAATGTATAAATGTAGTAAATGTAATTGAAGGCATCTTTCCTTAACAAAATTTCTTTGCATTTACCTAAGGTTGTGAGGAATCACGTTTGTCACTCATGACTTCCCATGCAACATTGCAGTAGTTGCTTATTGTTTCTCTTGTAAGCGATGCAATCAGATGTACACTGAAGAAACCAAGAGGAGCCTGGCTGATCTTTTTATTGATGGTATTCATTTTTTTTATTTTTATTTTGCATTTAAATGTATAGTATAATTGTATAATTGGCATTTATGTTTTATTATTATGCAGTATTATTTTGCAATATTGTTTGATTATATATACAAACCTTGTAGTTTGTGTAAAAAAAAGGACATTTTGGAAAAACTAAATACTGTAGGACGTTTAAAAAAAAAAGTAATTTATCAGCTCTGCAAGTGCTTTTGAGATGCTATAATTATATTTAATTACTTAAAATATTTGAGATTAAGACAAAAAAGTACAGTACAGTAAGTAGTACACTTTTCTGAACAATAAATTCTTCTAAATATAAAAGTGTGTATAACAGTGATATATGAAATATGAGGGTTTATCAGATATGTTGCAATTGCAATAATTTTAAACACTATACTCAAAACTAATTTCATGGTCTGTTTCTGTATATATATATATATATATATATATATATATATATAT
>JAQMYJ010000039.1:16145235-16167216 GCA_030014305.1 Clarias laeviceps | reverse complement strand
TATATTAAAATAAACTTTATAATAAATATAATCATTACAAGCCCTCTCATAAAATTTCATAATTAGCACAGTCCCTAATGAGGGTGATTTGATTGGCAGCCCTGGGTTGGCCTTTCCCCTCCCCAGCATCAAAAATGACACTGATGATGATGGCGAGCATGTATGCAGTTGACAGGACTTGCCGCTGAATGTTGTCCACTGCCACTCCTCTGAAAGCTCTCCTCTCTCTGAGGTTAAACCTCATGACAGATTGGAATGCTCACTCTATGTTAAGCCTTTATAGGCCAGCCCAGGTTTTGCTGTGTTCGAAATAATGTCATCAAACCTTTATCACATTTACATAAAATGTACATGGACAGATTTTTCATGCTATTACCATTTCTGATAACGCTTGGTGGATTTAGGCAGTGTCACGGTGTCATGTCAACTGGTAGCTGGTGTGTATAAAGTGGTCAGGCTATTCAAGGAAGGCGTGCACCGTATAATCACAGTAAGTATAGTGTGTGAATACTGTGAATTTCATTATTCCGGGTTATAAGAATTGGAAATGTGATAAAATCAAAATATGAAACTCATTATTTTATGACTGTTCTTCTGAACCAAATTTATGGCTCTAATGTCTGTAACAACGCAATACACAATATTTGAATAGTTTGTAGTGTGAAATAATGTTTTTTAAAATATCAGAACGTTTGACTCAGCTATATAGTTTTCAACAAAAATGTAAGTGTAATATAAACCTTAAACGAAAAACATGCTTTAAAATAGTTTTATATTAGTGTTGTAGAGTAGTATAAAAATGCATCATGTTTGAAAGAGTTATAGAATTAGTGGTGGAATTAGGTAAAAATTCATTGACTAAGAGAGTTTGTGCTGGTGAATATATATGTATGTGTGTGTGTGTGTGTGGAGCTGTTTGTCGAAGCGCAGCAGTTCAGGGCTCGGGCCCCCTGACTGGGTTTGAGGAGGCTGCGGGATGACAGGTGCTTTTTGTAATGCCTTGCTGATGAGAGCCAATCAGCTGATTCCATTCGACTTCTTTTTTTTCCCTCTCCCTTGTTGTCATCTGGCATGCTAAAGTGAAGATGAGCCTGATTGACAGATGCATTCGGGTTCACAGTTTATTGGTTTCAGCAAAAGAGGCAGATATGCCAATTTAGACAGGGTAGTGAGAAAAAAGTTTCCATCTAAATGGAATAATTTTACCACTGGGAATTCTCAGCTGGGGGAAGAGTGGAGGCGAGGCTTCTTTTCCTTATTTTAACAAGGCCTGAATGACAAACATATACGACAGTAAAAGGCTGACAGAACACCAGCTTTTGATGCTTCACAGGGGATCCATGAAATAAACAATAGGCAGAGCAATTGAATTACAGCGGGGTGAGACTGTCTGCCAGGACGAGGAGAGCAAGCAGTGGTCTGCTGCGAAGGAAACTTGAAGCACCATTACATATTGTTCTCTCTCTCTCTGACGCGCTCTCTCTTCTATTTATTCACTTTTGCAGAACTGTATCATTCACCTGGTACTCTCTCTCTCTCTTTCTGTCTCATGGTTTGCATACTAGCAATGTACAAGTACAATGTGTGATTTGAAATCTATTAATAAAAGAACTCCCACTCACAGGTGTTGACATACAAAAATTTATTTCTCATGTGCACAAAAAAGGAATGAGACAGAAGTGGATCAGAGCAATGGTTGAGGCCACATGGCTTTAGTTTTAGGTTTCCATCAGAAATTGTTATGCCCATGATGCATTATCTTAACAAGGGGAGAAAGACCATGCCCTCTACCTTGCTCTGCTGATGCAGATCATTTCTGCCTTTTAAAAAAAGACAAAAAAAAAGAAAAACAGTTTGCAATGAGTAGGACAGAAAGGTCTTCATTCTAAGTGAGACAACAAAGTTTTCCTTTTATTTGTAACATTCAACATTCACACTTTTATTTGTAATTGCTATTGTTTCTGTTGTCATAATGATTTGTGTGTTTTGGTGTGTGTGTCTGTGTGTGTAAAAGAGTCGGAAATTTTATTGTTTCTCCATGCCACTATGAGAAAATTACCTCAAGTCAGTGTCACAGTTTGTACTTGGCTCCATTTTAAACCATTGTGCATGGATCATAGTTGGACAACGTTTGAGGACAGCTTACAAAACCAGGCCTATATTAAACCTAAGTGTAATTTGTATAGGGTCACCATCAATAAGAGATAGAGAGATCATCTGGAACTGAATGGAAAAATTGAACACAGAAGTAAAAGAGAATACAGAAAGCCATTTACTTCGTTTGCATAGCGACTTAAAAAATATGAACAAGTCAGGAAAAAACTGAACCAAACATACAACCAGTCATACATGTGATGGGTAGCATTTGAAACCCACAGTAATAATTGCCAGGTTTCAATTTTTGTTGCACTTTTGTTCCAAGCACAACACCTAAGACACAAATGTATGTAATCTTTTTTTTTCTTTTCTTTCAATTTGCATATCTACAAATGAAATCAGTAAATTACTACGATACTGCAATGGTCAGATGTAGATGATCTTATATACATTGAAGAATTGTCTTCACATAATACACAAATTCTACAAAGCAGCAGTTTGTTGCAAATGACGTAACATTGACGTAACGGAATACACCTTGTGTGTGTGTGTACACTGTAATGTGCATTTGATGGAGTTTTGTGTTTTGTTTAACATTACCACATAGAATCAGTGTTGACTACTATTAAAACATAATACTGCTTTATTAATGCATACAGATACTGCAAATAAAATATTAAATATCAAACTAAGTCTTTGGCAAATGTGGTAAAAGTACATTCACTTTACATTTTCAGGAGATGATGGAATGGATGTTTTTCACGCATTTAAATGTCCCACCTAGAAACATTGGTCTAAAACACAAAAGCTGTGTTACTTGCATATCTACCTCTCAGGACCAGAGCCAGTTTTAACCCACATCTTAAGAAAGTTGTAAGGCAGCACTAGGAGTGTCACTTGTGTCGACATGAGGGCAGAAATCAATTTTCTGTTGAACACGAGCAGTATGTTGATGTAAAAATATAAAAATAATTTAATAGTAAGACTCTGTTTAGTACAGATGATAATGGCCCAGTAATATGTCATAAGAGCACGTCACCTTCTTATAACATTGATAAACGATTAACAAAAAGAAAAAAAAGATTTATGAGTAGAAGCAATAGTTTAATGTGTTAAAATATTTTCTGATGTTCTGTCCAATATAGCATAAGTTTTACATGTTTAAACATTTCATTGGACGACCATTGCTTGCTCATTGACATTGAAATTTTGTAATAAAATAGTGCAAAAAGAGCAAAGCATGATGTTGGTTGTGATGTAGCACCTGAACAGAAACCTGTCATAATCTTGTATATGTAACAAAAGAAATTGTAAAAACAAATACAACTCTAACTCAAGAAATTTATCTTTAGGCCATTCGTTACCATTTAATTCTTACCACTCAGATTTTTTTTTTCAAATGATTGTGTCTCACAGAACATGATGTAAGCCTTTCAATATTGTTACAACATTTAATTATTGAACTGGACATTATGATAAAGAGTTTGAACTGATGCTTTCTTCTACAGTGCTTGTCTTTCCAGTAACTGCGTGTCTTGCATAACTGAGCTGTCCATGAGAGGTTTAGACACTGGCAAATCTCAAATTGCCTTTTTTAATACGTGGTTGTTGGTTCTATGTTCAGTATGTAAAGGAATGCAATGATTGATGAAAAATAAACAAACAACAACAACAACAAATAAAAATCACGTTAACTTTTGTATTTTCACACGGTTTGTCTTGTTTTATATTTTATAATATATATAGATTTTGTATAATCTTTCAGAGTCTTTACGGAAATCTTACAGTCATTGTTCAGCGAGTTGAAAAACAGGGGCTCAGACAGCGATGATTGAAGTGGGGTGCGTCCAAGAAATGCAGGAGGGAAAATTCACGGCTGCTTGACCCTCCTAATCTCAGTCTGACCCCGCAAAACTGAAGATGGTTGAGCCACGCTGAATGGCCACGTTGGACCGTAACACTGTTCACACTGGTGCGATACGTGGGTCATGGTTGTGTTGCTGCAGAGTGACGTGGTTGCCATGGTAACTAGTGGCGGTCATAGGCAGTGGCAGCAGTGGGAGGGGCCGAGCCCCGGGACGCGGCACTATAATAATAAGGGGAACCTGGAAGTTAACAGAAGAGCGGACCGTTTGAAATCAACCAATGCAATGTACAGGCCCACTCTAAGGCAGGAGAGAATACAGTCTAACGGTAAATTGAAATCAGACATTGTTATGCAGGGAAAATATACTTTTAGAGTATTTCTTTTAGAGCTAAAATAGTGTGTACGAATTAGCTGCTAATATATGAATTAAAGTGTACTCAAAATGACATTTGATTAAATAATTAAAAATAAAACCCACTTTGAAATCCATATAAGATAAGTACTGTTAATACTCACTTAATAGTGCAGGGTTGCTAAATCTCCAAGCTTCATTGTAGGTTGTGTATTGTGGATGGGAGTAGGGGTTTCCTGAAAAATCACTTCCTAAAAACCAAGACAAATCACAGTGTAAGATTTCCACATCTGATCAGTTGCAAAACCAAAATCTTTTGCCCCATCCTGTTTTGTTGGCTTTCCAACTTCTGCATTTTGTTGCCATTTTCCATCGTTCTAATCTCCCATATTTTGAGGCTTTCTTTCTTCAATTGCTTTTCTTGTTCTGCTTTTGATAAACTTTGACTTCCAAAAGATCCCCTATGGACTAATTTTTGTTTCCAGACATTGTTCTTGTATAGCGAAGACTTCTGGAGAGCAGTCGTGAGTGTGTCAGTGAGCAATGCTGTTGGTCCCCATGTTTCGTCCTTTTATGAGACAATAAAGACTGGGGTTTATATGAAGCTGGTGAGGAATGGCTTTTGCTTTAACAGTGTTTTGGTGTCTGTCACTAAATCTTAGTTGTTCTGGGAGCAGATAAATAGGAGTGCACATTAAACCCACGGCTCCTGGATTTAAGAGGATTTCTGTGTGTGTGTGTGTGACCAGTGAAAATGAATCTTTGATGAAGACATATTTGATGTACCTATAAAGATATGTTTGCCCAACAAATGAATTCTGTCACCAAATTAAATTTGTCCTGCAAAATGTATTCATGTTTGCAGGCTGGGTAATCCTGCCGAGACAGAATCTGGCTGAAGCACTCAACAGTGACCTTAGCAAGAATCCTTTTATGTTTGATGTAAAATATTTGTCTTTTAATGTTTCAGTCTCTGTACGGATGTCTTTGCAGATGCTCTGAGACAGACTTTTTTGTCGCATTTATTTCTACACTTAGGATGAAGTGTGTAAGCAATGCTTTTTAAGGGAACTGTAGAACAGTTCTGTCCTGTCTCTTCCTGTAAAGAATGGATGTTGTGGTATGTTTGTATGCATGTTTGTGTGTGCTGTTTGGGGAGAGGGCACCACTCCGTTGCCAGATTGCATCCTGTCCTGGTGGCTGGCAGTGAAACTCAAGCTGGGTCCCTGAGAGAGATAGTGATTTAAATATTTACAGGCCTTCCTGCCCGCTGTTTTGTGACCCTTAACTGTTTGCTGTGAACCTGAACTGCAGGTTAAGTAGAGGGGGAAAGAGATACGCTCTGCAGCACTAGAGGCTGGGGCAAGAGAGCCCTGTTTATCGATGGTCCGTGAGAACACTGGGGGGCGGGCGGGTAATGAGCATTGGAACCCGAGTGGAACTGAGAGGAACTGTCCTATATCCTGTGCCTTGATCGCTTATTGAGTAGTGCTAATTTGCTCCTGTGCATCCAATAAGAGCCCTGATGCTTGCTTACAGGTCAATTACCTGTCTTTACTGTCATTACTCACTACAAGGCTAGCCCTCCTTATTCCTGCCTTATTCTAACAAAACTAGTGTTCAGTATGATATTTTTTTTTATCTGACACTTAAGTTTAGTTGTCAGCTTCGGCAGAATTTTAAAAGTAAGTCTATCGAACATTTCTTTAAGAACTTTATATTGGTTTGGAATTATCTCAGGTTTGCTGAAGATGGACAATTGTTGAGGACTACTGACTGAAAATATTATGAGCTCACTTAAACTTAACAACCTCATAAAAGGAGTAATATGACTTACCAGGAACCATTCCAGCAAGTGTTGAGGTGGGGTAGCTGCCTTGCCCAGTGGGGGGGACGTGAGGGGGGTAACCTGGGAGAGTTGTGCTGGCCATGTCTCGACCTGGAAGGAAAGTGGTGAATATGGTAAGAACGGTTCTGAGACCAAGCCTAGATATATTTGTGTGTACTTTACAAGCAAAATCCAATAGCTGGCTGATATAGGCTTGGGGTAAGGCATGGGTTTGTGTGGACTGCATAGTATTCACAGTAAAGTTTATGGTGCATAAAATAAACTGGAATAGTGCCCTAAGCACTAAAGAGTGATAAAAGTAACACACTGCCAAGGTATGTGACCTTAATAATAATAATAATAATAATAATAATAATACTTTTAATCATGACATAGCATTTATTTTCCTTTTACACACTGTCAGTATCACCAATCACCAATAATGCAACAATCTAAATCTCATAATTTATCAAAGAGAGTGCCAACAAACCAGCTGAAGATGATTAGACGGACAAACAAGTTGGCTATATGGTGTGAAACCCATTACTGTACAGGTAAACAACGCTGTGGTCAAATGTCATTTCCAATTTACTATTCAAAAATTGCTTACACAGCAGCACGCAAAAGCACATCCACAGCATTTCATTCTTCCTAGATCATTTGAGCCTAGATCAACTTCACACTATCACAAAGCAAACCTGACAGCCAGTTTTTACTCATGCGAAGTGACATGGTTGAACAGAACTGAGCCCTGTTATTTGTCATAGACCGTACCAATGGACAGCTGAGGACTACAAACGCACTTGGCCTGTGTAATTAGGAGTTGTGGCCAGCTCTTCTGCCAGACAAACTGGTTTGGGGACATGCAGACCTTTGCAAGGCCTCTGTTTTGTTAGCATGAGGGACTCTGATGGTTATGTCACTCCTTTAGACAAAGCTTTAGGCAATAGTCTAAAGTCAAAAATATGCCCAATTTACATTGTAGAAACGTAGTTATAGAACCTGACCTCATTAAAAATTGCCATTATTCAAATGATGATGTGATTGGATTGCATTCTGTTTAATGTACTGTAAATGAAGATGAAGTATTATATCCTCCAACACTGAGTTATGAATTTTGAACAAATATGATACTATTTTGGGTAATGACACTGGAACACAGTAGTCTAAAAAGACTACTTCTACTTAAATACTACTACTAATTTAAACACAGATGTCATTTATTTAAAAGAAATGTCTAAAATGAGCATGATTTATATTTTATAGACTGACACACATAGTGACTGACTGCTAATTACATTTATTTCATGAGTAGTTGTTTAAAGCTAATATGTAATTCCTCATTAGAGTTCCTGATGTGAAATGACTATGCATTGCTACACAAATAATCACAGTTGTCTAGGTTGGTTGCTGGGTGTACGCAAAAGACATCAGCTACAAATTTAAAGATCCTGTGGGCAAATCCTAATCAGAACATTGTAATTACAATAATGATCAGGATACAGGGGAGCAGCTTTCAGAGTGAAGCAAATGTAGTGAAATGAACCTAATGATCATCAGTGCTCTCTTTTTAGCACTGTCTCCCTCAGATACGACGCTCTCTGACCGTACAGAAACAGAGCAGAACAGATCAGATTGAAATTTCAAACTCACTGAGAGCATTTCAACCTGAATTCAGCACAGCCTCGGGCTGCAAGAATCTAGTCGTTCAGTGCGCACAAGAAGCATGAGGGAAGGACGGACAGAAAATGTTTTTGAGCAATGGTTTTAATTAGTGATGTTGTATTCAGTAAAAGATTCGTTTTCATTATTCCATGAAAAAAGGAAGTAATAATATTAAGAAATGTTGATGCAATGATCATGCTCTCTCTTTTCTCTCTCTCACACACACCTACATACATACGTACATACATACATACATACATACATACAAAACACACTCACATGGAATATTTCATGATGTAGATAATCTAAAGAATGATGTGCAGGTCTATCTTTAGACTTTCAGCAAAAAATAAAAAATAAAACATAAGATATAACCATTTATATATTTTATGTTAGCTATTAGCTTTGGGGTAGAGTAGGACAGTAGCTGTCTCCCCCCAACCAGCGCAGGGTACAATGATTTTTTTTCTCTCTCTCCCATGAGGGTGTACCTGCTATAATAGGCTGGCTTGCATACTGGCCGTAGCTGGGGCCATGGTGGCCATAGGCACCATAGCAGGGGGTGGAGGCGTCTACTGACACACCAGGCTGGAAGGGCAACAGTTCCGCTAGCCCCGAGGCTGCAAGTGAAGAGGGAGTGAAAGGAGCCAGCGAAGCCTCGTGTGGCTCTTGCTTAACACACACCGTGGAGGAATGGGATTCTGCCGGGGTGAAGAAACAAAACAAAAGCCACACACACAATCAGACAATGCACAGGCACACCCATGCAAAAAAAAAAAAAAAAGATGAATGACGGATGATGAGAATGGGAGCACTCAATCAGAACCAACCAAACAAATGAAAAAAGATGGACTTGTTTGACTGAGAGGATTATGACTAATGCAATAAGCCTTAGTTTAAAATATCTTTAACATTCATGCTTCTAGTTAGCCAAAAAAAACACAAGTTATTAAACCTAATAATAATAATAATAATAATAATAATAAATTGTAATAAAACAGTTAAGCAGTTTTATTTAACTTAAGCTTATTCTCCACTATGACTGCTTTGTGTTCTACCCGTGAATGCGTGTGTGTGTGTGTGCACGTGTGTGTAGCGATGAGTTGGCAGGTTAGCATGTAAAGGACACACGCTCTGTACAACACAGTTCACTGTAACACAGTGTAGGGGCGACTGATCCACACATGATCACCCTGGTGATACCTTAAACGCACATTGTTAACCAAATGGAATCTAATGTGGTCATCTCTTGCACCTTGTGAATGTAAATCCCAGAGCGTAAAAAGAGCTTTCTTTACTTTAAAGAGTCGGATGTATCTTTCTCAGCCAGAACCCTTGGGCTTTTTTTTTTTTTTGGAGTCGAATGCACAGTGTCAGGTTAGAGATAACTCCTGTTTCCAGTACAGACGTGGTGAGGATATTTTTTTTTTGTGTGCAAAAGCAAATGTATGGAATGTATTTGATTTCCGACAGCAAAAGCCTCCTAATAAATCTATGGAACAAGACCTGCTATGGGGCATTTTTTTCCAAATGAGTGGTAATTGAACAAATTTGAGGTTTATGTGTCTACCGTAGCTCTAAAATTATGTCAAGAACCAACAGTAATCCTCCCAGATCAATCAGACAAAAATATCAGGGATATTTCCCAAAGGTTTATTTGTAGGAAAATGAAGGCACATTAAAAAGGCTTCTACAAATCATAACAAGTACTTCCATACGAAACATCAAAATTAATATCTTTTCTTGATGAGACTTGTTCTCTCTCATTCACCATGGTGGATTTGCTCCTGCAACTTAAACAATCCATTCTCTCCCTTTCTCTCTCTCTCTCTTACTCATCTTCTTTAACATCCTCCTCTGTTATATTGGCCTGGCCTGTTGGGAGGGCTCTCACAGCTCCATGATAGCCTCATTAGCTGCTTCCCAACTATTGTTGTTTTACAACCTGCACAGAATCCCTCATTAAGATAAAGTCTCCTTTATGTCAGATGCAACCCTGATAACCCTTTTAGACCTTACGCTAGGAAATAAGGCAACTTAACTGCCTCCGTTCCCATACAAATCAATGGCAGGTTTCTTCTTTTTGAGTGGGTCGAACCTAACAATGACATCTGCATATAGTATCTGAATAATAAACATCACGTTTTACTAGAGAACTTGTTAGAGAATGTAAAATTTTGCTACCGTTCACACAAAAAGGGGTTAAGAGGAGGTATAAAAACGAACAGCTCTGATGACTATATTTTACAGAACGTGATGTTGGTCATAAAGCTCGACTTTCAAGACGAAAACCTTAGAGGCCAATAAACAAGAGGGAAAGAAAAGCTTTGAGGGGAATTAGACCTCCTGTTTTCATACACTGTGCTCTCCTGTTGGCAGACAAACAAGGGCACTGAGCTACACTGACCCAGGCTTAGTGTTCGAGATCAGTGAACTTTGAAACTAATCAGAAGTGCTGTTGCTTATTGTCCTGTGGACGAGCGAGGCCTGCAAAAGGGAAGGCTGTCAGCCTCCTGATTACTGAGATGGGAGATAAACACAGGTCTGCGCTGCGGCTCTCTCTCAGCGAAACACATCACATCAGCTCGAGCTATAGAGTTCTCTATGTCTGTCTCTCTCCTTTGTATGGTTTCACATGGGTGCAGATCATGATGGTGGTGGTGGGGGTGGGACTTTCCTTTTTTAAACCCAACATTTGCAGCAAAGTCACCTGCACAAGAGCTTTTAGGGGATATTTCATGACTGAGACACCTTCATGTTTGCCACAACAATAACCCTAACTCCTAAAATTCATTTATTTATTCAGCTCTAGTAATCGCTTGGTCATGGTCAGGGTCGCTCTGGTTCCAGAGCTTGGGAACGCCTGGGAATGAAGTGGCACTATGCCCTGTAGGGGACTGCTTAAATAATTGACTTCAGTCTTCAGTGCTAAGAAACTGAACTGGGAATTTATCCCAGACATATGCCAAAAATTATATGAAACATTTTAACACACCTTATCAACTGAATTCAGAGAAAGTGCAATTAAAGGTGACTTCCAAACCTATGTGTTAAAAGTCATTGCTTATCAAATGTGTGCTCAAAACTTGAAATAAAGATAAGGATGAAATAAACATTAATTTGGGCAGCCGGGCCTAGCAGGGCTGTGCTGAGCTGAGACACAGGTAGTTTGTCACAGGGCCACACATGAGGCGCCTGAGCCTAGCTGGCTGCCTGTTGTTTGCTGCTCACTGGAGAATACCAAGCCACACTTAAAAAATGGCTCTCTGGCGGATATATTTCAGCCGAAGCTCATCAGCAGCATAGGGCAGCACAAAGCAGCCTTTTCTTTCTCTCAGTCCGCGTATGCTGCATTTTCTTCTAACTTCTCCTTCTCCTACCCCATGCTTCTTTCTTTCTTTCTTTCCTTCCTTTTTTTTTTTTTTTTTTTTAAACTAGAGCCTCTAGACATGGAGCTCTGTTGCTTTCAGGCACAGCCCTCACCCCCACCTTCTCCTCCTCCTACCATCTCTCTGAAGAGATTTGGAACAAGGGAGATCCCTTCAGCACCTGCTCAGGTTTTCAGTGGGTCAGAGGGGTGCCCATTTATTCGGTGCCATCCCACTGGCACCAGGAAGACTTCCATTATATGCCTCTGCAGGGACGGCGCTTAAGAATGTGCACTGGCTATTCATTCCAGAGGTATGTGCAAAACGGCCTTTATAAAAGACAAGTCATATCTGGAAAGCATCCAAGTTCTTTTTCCAAACTTGGAATAAATCATGCCTTTGTTTTTTTTTTTCCTCCCTTACTGTTAATGCATGAGTATTGGAATGAGACTGACTCATATAGGTAAGCCTTTTGGGCACTGATAAGAAAGTAGGACAAAAATATCACAAAAGCAGCATATTTGACATAGTAATATTTGAAAATTTATTAATGTGATATTTAAAGGATTATCTCAGTTCTTACAAGTGAACATGTTCCGTGATAAGTACAGGTCAGGATTATCAGAACCAATTTAGTTTTATGAATGTGTTGTACTCATTTTCATTATAGTATGTACTTTCACTACAATCGTAATTCACATACTCCAGGAACTTGCTGTGGAAAATAGACATCACACTGTTCCTAAAACTTTGCCTTATAGTGAATTAATTCAGCTAGCTAACAGGGCTTCTTGCCTTTTTTCAGACACACAATAGCAGTGCTAATTCCTTGCAGTAATAGGATAAACAGTAAACAGAAAGGAGCCGTGTCTTCTGCGTCTTGTGTTCTTAAAATTCCAATTTCTGTTTTGTAATGAAGAGTTCATTAATCATTCATCTTTAATAGATTATGCAAATCCCGTGACATAAAATCAACATGATCAATGACAGCGTGAATTTTAATTAGCTCAGGAAAACATTGCAGGGAATGGCCATAATCTGCAGCTCTATCCAGTGGCAGGGAGTCATTTATTCTAAATTGGCTCTCAGTGTAAATGCAGAGGATAATTTAGCACCTCTTTTAACTTAGTCCTTATACCCATTTCCAGAGTTTATCACATGCTAGAACATCCAGTTATTGCATCTAACCCTACATTACTTGCACAGCACTGCATTATAAATTGAGTTATTACTGCCAAACGTCATTTCAAATACCATGCGCAACACTTAATGCTCAAGTCTTTCCAGTGAAGATGTTTTTGCCTAGTGGCGAAAATAACTACAATATCATTTCATATCAGAGAAAGATTTTTACAAAGCAATTTACAATTCCGGCAGCATTCAATCATTCTTTCTTACTTTAGGAAAAACATTGCCACACACTGAATGAAGGTAATCAAATATGTTTTGTCATTATTAATTATGAAGAAGCATATATGAGGAGGGGTTTGTATGGTGAAGTGTAAGGTGGTCTGCTTCAAGACCCCCAGTGGAGTCACATCCCAGGTGCAAGAAAGGCCACCTGCTATGAGGGTGCTTCCCAGACCGAGACTGCTTTCATACAAAGGACAAAAACACACCTTTCTTCTCCAGGGGCCCAACTTTCTGGACGGAATCCTACCTCCCACATATTACCGAGACGCAAAAAGCCCTTTCTTTTCACATAACCCTGGCCGGCTATCATTTGAGAAGGGGCACAGCTATTTTCAATCATCCTGTCCTACGCCCACACAAAACTCATTGGCTTTGATGGCTCCTGCATAATTATGTGAATTTTATTAAAAGCTCGGCATATTAATCTTAGTCCGACAGTTGGCTATCAGTAAACTTAACCTTCTCTGAGGTAATAACAGCAGCTACAATGAAACAATATTTCAATTAGTCTGCCTGACATTAACCACTACATATCATAAGACAAGAGGGAGGATGGGGGATATTGTTACAGCACTGTGGAGCAAAACACAGAGTCCTGTTCCTAACCAGAATTGTTCAACACGGACCAGAGAGCACCTTCTTCTTTTTACGATTGCTCCTTGTTTTCTTCCTCCATTCCACAGAAAGGAAAAAAAAAGATAGAAGTCAGTTACTGCCTGGTGACGTACTTGACACTGTCAGTCAACACTCCAATCATCAAATCGAATATTCCCACTCTGTAGTGCACGTAACATCACCTGTCTGCAGTGAGAGGTATTCTGTCACACTGTCAGTCACAGCAGGTCACACTAATCTGACCACTTTAGATAGAAACACCAGATTCACTGAGCCCAAGCTCAACTTGTGAAGCTCACCTTACTGCTCAATGCATATCAGAAAAGTCAGACAATGAATATAAGCCCTTGTGCAAGCTCTGCAGGATTTACTAGGACAGATAACCAAGCTACCTTACCTGTCACCACTGGGTAGCTCTGGGAAACGCTGGAGCCCAGTTCGGAGCTGGCGCTGGTGGATAGGCTGGGCTTGACCTCATCCAGTCCCGGGTTCAGTGCTGGTAGTGAGTATTCATTAGCCTGCCAAATTGAGTTACATTTTAAACATGTGTACAGCAAAGGGCACATCTTAATTTTTTTTTACTTGTAAAGCTTCTTAGCCGCTAGTCACAATATTTACACAGTCACAATCATTTTCTGCATTATTATAAAAAAGCAACAAAATGCATTATCAGAGACAACACTACCTACTGCTTCGATGGCCAGCGTTATAAATGAGCATCTGAAATATAGTGATAGTGAAATTCTCTAGTATCTCCCTCCTACTCATGGAGAGGAAACAAAACTGTAAAGAACTGTGTGTGTATTTTGGTGGGAGGCCATGTGCATACTGAGTGCATACATTAGGTTTTTGAGCAGGGCTGAGAGTAGGATTTGGAAAAGCTTGAAAGGCAGAGCTGTCAGCTGCCTCTTTGTGCTTGACTGCAGCCATCCCCATGACCAGCCAAGGGAAGAGCTTTGTTAGATTACCAACATGTGGCCCCATTTCTAGAGTCACAACCAACCGCTTGTAATTGTTGTTTTTGGAATAAGAAATGATGACACACACACATGTAAGTGAGAACAATTAAAAAGATTTGTGTAAGTTTGGGAGAATGTACAATCTACTACACGGATGCTCTAGTAGCTGAATTGTGTTTTTGGATACAATAATCTAGGCCTATAGGTTCTTAAAAGTCATTTAGGGTGTCTATGAGGTCTATTAGGAAACATGTAAAAAAGCTCTTTATGTGCAGTCTTACTGCATGCTTTACAATACAATGCTTTTTATCATTTCTCTGACAAAGAAATGAGACTTCCGGCAACTGTGTTCAACCTATGTTCTGGGTGTGTGTTTGCGTATGTGTGTGTCTCTCTGTGTGTGAATGTGTTCGTGCATCTGTGCATCTCAATGGGACTGTGTCCCAAAGGGGAATGCCGTGACCCCAGTCTTGTCTGTCTCTATCCCAGATAAACTCTAATTGTCTGATACAACTGTTCACTGGGCCAGTGGCGGATGTTCCTCTCTATTCGGCCTGGCCTCAGATGCACAACGGACATTTTATCATGCAGATAGGAGCAGGTTGGGCGTGGGGCAACTGAAGAGCCATCTGAAAAGGATGACCAAATGGCTGGCAGAAGTGTAGGAGGGGTGAATCCATTGACATCAGCATTTCCAAAATGGCTTTTTAATGCCTTGTTTCAGACCCCAGACACTGGCTAATAGCTTCACCCTTTCATGAGTTAAAAGAAGGCCAAAAAGAGACCAATAAAAGGGAATGTGGTCTGATTAATGTTATGCTGAATTAAAAGCGATTTTTCTGGACTGTTCCAGGCACTGTTTTTTGCTCACACTTAACCACTTTCTTTGCTATTTTTATACCTTTTTGGGGGGCTGTGTTTAAGACTGCAAGTCATTTTCAATTCGTTTTGGTATTGATCTTCCAGTAGAAATCAGTTTTGTAATTAGCTGCAAATTAGGCCCAGTACTATGGGTGAGGGCTGTCCCCCTGATTTATCACCAGTGTAATTTACCACGATTGGAGAGAAATTAAAATGAACTCAATTAAGGCCACTGCATTTGCTTTATAGGCATCCACTTGGAATTTCCAGGGAAAATTAATAGTCGCTTGTTGTTTAATAGTCTATTGAAAGTAAATAAAGGTTAAGTCTATGATGCCTGGTTATAAAAGGATTTTCATATAATTTTAGCAAGACTGTATTTCTGGCTGTACTTGGGCTTCATGTACTAAGGCTTATAAAAGTCATGTGAGTTTAATATGCATGGAAATTACAACTGAAATGTGAAATTGCAATGGTTTATTTGTTTATTTATTTTATGTACACATTGTGTTTTTATGTAAAAAAAAATTGTAAAAATGATTTAAAATGTACCATATGTCAACTGTTGCTGCTTGTAGGAGAGCTTTCTTCATTTTTACTATATTCTACTATAGAAAAACACATATGGTATTAAGCATTGATGAAGAAAAATGTTAAACAAATCAAAACAACTTTAAACGGGAGATTAACCCAGGAGGTTATTCTTAAAGTTCACTACTAAGGCTGAGCTGCTTTTAAAATAAAATTTACTTATCAATAAAATAATATTAATATTATTAAAAATAGTAGGAATTTTAATCTAGAATTAAAAAAAAAAACATGAGCATTTACTAGTAAAAAAACATTTACAAAAGGGTTAGCTGCATAAATATTAATCAGAATGTCTTTAGGACAGTAATATGTATAGAATTTGGTGTGTTCAAATAATTTAATTTGTTTTGGGAATTTTGCACTTATAAAAAGTGATAATGTGATAAGAATAAATTTGTTTTTATTTATAAAATTTACAAATCAGTCAACATTATATGGTTGTTTTAGATTAAATACTGTAATGAAGTAATTGTATTTGTTTACAGTAGACAAGATTCTGCTTTTAATATGCTTATGTTATAAATAACTGAGCTGTAAAGGATTGTCAGCAACTTTTTTGACAGTGGAATGAGTAGGGCTAGTTTTATAGGAAGTGTTAATTTGGGTGGTAATCGGCTATAAATCAGTTTAATACCCAAGTGGTCAAATCAGTTTGCTGGTAAAATTAGGAATACCCCAATTTAAAAATCATTATCATTACTGGACTTGATAGGGACTTGGACCAAACACTAGATTGGTATTGGATCAGTGATGTATTTTATTGCCTTTTGTTACATGAAAGCTGCCTCATGGGGAGAGAGGGGCTAGATTATAAACTATTACAAAACAGCATTGCTTATATTTTTGTTTGATCTCATTAATTTACTTAAAATATAACTTGGCTATCGATATTTACCTGCTAGCTATGTTGTTACTGACCTGCTCTGGCTTGATGTGCTCTGATGTTGGGAAGACGTCAGGGTACGATGGCCGCTCAAACACCCGGTCCAGAGCTTCCAGCTGCTGTTGGGTAAAGGCATCAGCCCTCAGGTGCTTTCGTAAACTCTCCACACTACCCTGAGAATCACTGTTTGGGCCAGAGCCATCTGAGCCATCTATGAGAGAAGAGAGAGAGACAAGGCCACATGCTAGTAGGAGTCATTATGGCCCTATTTCTCCTTGGAGCAGGCCCCCAACCCCTTCCCCCTTCCTCACAGCTCAGGATAGTGCATCTCTCAGCACCAGCAGTGAGAGCAGAGATGAATGATTGGTGTATATCAGTTCAAATTCAGTCAGCACTGGCCTCAAACAGATCCTAATAGCTGTGGAAAGGCAGCATCGGGGGGAGGGGGAGGGGAACGCGAGTCTAAGATTGAAGAAGAGGGAAGGGAAAGAGGGGAGGAGAGAAAGAGAGAGAGTGTTGGTCTCTTCCACCTTCACCTCCCCTTCCTGGTCCAGCATCAGCACCATCATCATCATCATGTGGTAGGTCTACAGTAATTGATGGATTACCTTCAGTGAAAACATGTTGGAAAGACCAAGTGTTTTAGTGTGAGCTGTAGCAATAAGCGGGTGGAGGGGGACTGTTCTCATTCGGAGACGGGTGGAAATGGAGTGCTATTATTTAAAGGCACAATTTCCTTTGCAATGTAATGCTGCTTTCACTTTCAGATTGCTTTTCCATGGAAAAAAATGAAAGACCAGCTACGGACTGAATACAATTACACTGCTTGACTTCTAGCTTATGCATTTCCTTTAGATACACTATCTATAAACAAATGAGCAGTCTCCCTTTGGCTTCTGACCTTATCACCTTGCTAAAAGCACCTAAATGGCTTTCCCACCATTTTGTTTGGCTTTGGAAAATTTGCAGCTAACCTTTCTGCCATGGCAGGAGCCACCCAAAGATCCCAGGCTCTGACTTTAGCTCTCTTACAAATCTGTCATTCTAAATTTGCAGCAGATTATGTTCTCTCCTCGCCGTGAGTGTGGTGATATATGATATGCAAGGCCCCTATTGATTGCCTGATCTGGTGGCAAGAGGGAGACGAAATGAACTTGAAATGAACATCATGCCTCAACTCATTGTGCGTATAATACTCTACTTAATCCCACACTTTTCTGTGCTATGGAATTCAATTGATCAATCATGTTCCACTGATAGTACCATTTCAGAGGTGTTATTGCCGTTCTACCTGGCAGCTTGACCTTTTTCAATGGCTGAAGCCATAGGATGAACCTGACTTTCAGAGAGAAATGGATCCATAGAGAGCTGTGATGCTGTGATAGAGCTCTCTCTCTCTCTCTCTCTGTGAGTGTGTGTGTGGGTGTGTGTTGTATTTTTTGTTTGAAGTAGCATCTAGAATGAGGCAATATATTTCTCACTCCTATTAATCCCTGTTGTGGCATGTATGGTTTTCATATTGCTTTTTTCCTGGCATTATTTGAATCATTTCATATTTGAGGTCAAGCATTTCTTATGCACCTCTCCCCTGGGGGCCTTTTCATATGACTGCGTGTTGTTGCTGTATAAAACTCAATTGTTCTCTTTGGTACAGAAGAAAATAGAGTCATTAATTACTTTCTATCAGCTAGTCTAAGTGCAAACACCGATCAATAACCAAGCGTGTGTCATTCACTGTGGTAAAGCATGCTTCCCATACTCAAAAGCCCAAAACGTGCAGCGCTGCCGGTGGACACAGGGGACACTACCGCTGCTTGAGCTGTGGGGGTGGGGGGGTGGGGGGGGGGGGCTGGGTTGCTCGACGCTACATTACAATATTTAGAGGAGATCTGAGCTACACCAAGGTTACGTCAGCTATTTGTGTACTGTACATGTCATTGATTCAGTGTTCTACCTTAACACATAAAGTATGAAGTGTAAAGTAATAATGGGTACAAATTTTGACCTCATGAGACAGTCACATAGTGAAGAATCCATTGTGTTGTTTTCCTGTGTCAGTTGTTTGCTGATTACCCTGTGGTTGTTTCAAATTGATCACATTCGGGTACTTTTTTTTTTGTTGTTTTGACATCGTCTTACATTAGTACTCTGGTGCTATGGGACTGCGGCTCTGTCAGATCAGATAACCGCAGTCCATAAAACACTACTCTCCTGGGCTTCCTCCTCCACGGGGCCTAATTCGGGTAAAATTAGAGTATAAGTGATCTAGGTTTTCCTTATGCTAGAAAAAAAAATCAGTAACCAGCTTAAAATACGAGTTAGATTCTAGCAGTAAAAAATGACATAAGTTTTGTTTAATCTTTTTTTTCTGACCTGAAATTCTAGCTGTGAATATTTGTGAATATTTTAGGTGTGACATCCCGCTCACTTCCGATAACATCAGAAAGAGAGGGAGAGACTTTTTTCGGGAAAAGTAAATAAAGCACGCTTGATGACTTTACTGACAAAAGTGACAATATGCCAGGTTTTGTTCGGTGTACATTTTTTCTATCCATGTGAATTGACATGGACGGTTTTGTTAGGCATCTGCTACATTAAACGATGACCACAAACTCAGACACTCAGACTCAAACACTTACAAAATCAATTTTGGAAGTAAGATACCTAAAAGCACATAATGCAAGGGAGTGGGAGAAAGAGACCGAGAGGGGAATTGAGCAAAGGGGCAAACACACCTTCCATGTCAGCTGTACTTAGTTTGAGAAAAAAAATCCCCTATTTATGAAGCCCATGGAGCGGAAAGGCTGCCCGGCAAATAACTGTATCATAAGAGACAAGAAAGAGAGAGAACAAGAGAGAGTGAGAGAGAAAGAGCGTGAGAGATGCTGCTGCTGCTGCTACTGCTGGCGGAGGCAGCACAAGCGGGGCTGTTAATTTCCTGTTATGTTGCGGCATGTTTAAAAGCTTTATTAATTCAATTTAGCTGTGCTGAGCAGGATGGCAGTGGGCTGAGGAATGAGAGCCCTCTCTCTCTGTCTACCCCTCCTCCCCCTTATTGTCAGAGTGGGTTGCTCCTGTCACCCATATCACACATCTTCTACTGTACTCACACCCAGGCCATCATTTAGCACATCGGATTCATGTGACGCAGCGTTCTGGAACACAATTAATAAACGCATCTTCCTCTCTCTTAACCTCTCTCTCACTCTCCCTCATGCTCTCTTTCCCCACTCTTGCTCCTTTTAAAACCTGAGTAATGCAGCGCACCATTAATTCTCAGCATCAGTGCCCATAATTGACTTTTCTCTGACATGATTCCTCTTCACGCGAACCAGCCTGTCCTTAGATGTTTCCATGCTGCAGATTTGTGAGGTGTCATTTTGTGAGCAGGCCGGCAGCAGACGACAGAGCGGGTCTGCTTGAATGCAGATGTATCAGCAGAGCAGGGCATAGACCTTTTGTGTCCTTTGATAAGGAGCCCTGACACCTTCTTCTCTCTCGGTTACGCTCTGCAGCCTCGCTCAAATCTGGGCTTTCTCTTTCATATAGAGGCCATCATCGGGATGAGATCGGTGGGATGTTCTTTTTTCTATCTAGACAGAGGCCAATCCATTTTTTCATTTGGATGTATTTCATTTCTATTCCTTTTTTAGAGTAGAATCCATATTGACACAATAGAATCTTACAAGCCATGAAATAGAAGCACAGGCTAAAGCATTCTAGCTGCAGGCCAAACTATTTTAGCATCGGGATTTGAGGTGTGTTGGGGCCGTTCACTCTCAAAGCAATCCTTGTCAAATGAACAAATGAGCTGCAAAGAAAAGTTCTGAATCTTTCGCGTGCTTTCACCATGATGGCATTGGCTTTAAGGATGTAATCTCTTTATCTTGTCACATAAATAAACTGCATTGCCTTTTAAATCACCCAACTTTAATTTCTCTCTCATAGGCCCACATGCTGGTCCACTCCCACAACAACTTCAACATTCACTTCTAATTTTTTTTTTTTTTTTTGGTATGTAATTTATTAGCAGCATCAAACACTTAAACTCCCTAACTACTTTGGGTTTGCCAGTCCGGATTTATATTGAAAGAAAAGACAGAAGGGCAGCTCGGGTCATACCAACCTGCGTATCTGCCATAACAAGGTCATAATCAACTGCTAGGTCTAACCGCTGCTTTGGCTGGGTGGAACATATAATATCAATACATTCCAGAACACTACATACTGGTAATTAACTCAGTGCAGTCATTTGTCATATCTGGTATAGAGGTATTATTGAATGAGTGAAAAAGCATGAACAGACTTAATTCCCCCTTTTGCCATTAACACATTTGGCACGACAGGCATTCTGTTTTCCATAATGAGATACACAAATAAATTTAGCAATGGATTGAGGGGCCTGCATAGGCAGCAATATGGTTGAAGCGCATTCTCAGTGTGCTGGTGTAATTGGTATCACTGCTCGCAGACATATAAACCAATCTTTACAAAGATAGGGCTGCAGCCCTCTCCCTCTTCCCCTTTAGGCTATTCCTTTTGTCTTTTCAATAGCTTGTGCATCCGTGATAGAGAAAGTGGGATATTAATTTGTGAATTAATAGCTTTTCTCTGCGGAATTGCAAATTCTCTTAAATGTCACTATGTTCAACGGGCAAGGAGCTATTGCTACCGAGGAACTAATCTTAAGAGGTACCTCCCTTTTCCCGTCTGCACCATGGTTAACATCACCCATAGCAAGCGGGTCTAACATGCTACTTCTAATTTGTAATAACGCATGAAAATGGCAGATTAATGACTCTTATGACACCTATGTCCCTGAAATTCCCCTTATGAAGACCTGGTGTACATAACACATGTCACACTACATTATCTCCACAATCCCATTTCTAATGGGGGCTTTTTTAAGGGCAATGCAAACTGGCTTCTATATCTGAAAACAAGTGCAATGGCCTGGTACTCAGTAAAATGACCATAATTTCAGAACTATTAAAAGAAAACCTGCAGCACAGACTTTTTCTGCAAAATCAGCCAATTTTTGTTCCTATTACATTTGGACATTAAACATGCTTTTCTACCCCATTCTCCCAAAAACTGGATTAACATATTTTCAGTTATGTCATCATCTAATGAAGGCGAGACTTTCGGCACACAGCCAAATATGGCTCAGGTAGCCCAAGGCTGCTGTGCCGCTATGAAATTGAAACCCAGCGCAGACTGTCAAGCAGCCTCCCTGATGTCCCTGAGTGAAATAAGGGCTAAGTTTAAATAACTCGCAGCTTTCTGGACAATTGGCACAGTAAAAAAAAAAGAAAAAAAGAAAAAATACAGCTAAAACGTCTTTATTATAGTCCCACCATACCATGTGTTTTGTTCAACTTATCTAAATTTAGAGACCCTAAGTAGCCTAAAATTCAGTAGTCCTGTATGGATTCATATATATATATATATATATATATATATATATATATATATATATAAA